>CM076581.1:665186414-665435849 GCA_034641835.2 Pinus albicaulis
GGCTGCCACATGCCCTCCCCCATGGCATATTATGGTGCACATATATTTTTTAACTATAAGGTTTGAATCCTAACTACATTTGGTGAAGCTATTGGGGAGGCTTCACATCTAGTGGACAGCCTTATACTTGTCGGAATGGGACTATTCCTAGCGGATAGATGTAACGATACAATGGCTTATATCTAAACCTAGCAGAGGCTAACTACATCTAACATATTAGCTCTAAACCGGCTGACAGGATCTAAACTGGCGGACTTAACTATAAAGCTGGCGGAGACACATATGATTATAACCCAAAGTTGAGACTTTGGATATGGGTTACTGAAATTCACAGCAAAAACTTGGTGCAGGGGTCGGGGTCGAACCCACGAACAGCCCCGTGCCATTACATCGTGCCTTCATCTCTTCTACATCATGGGTCTTAACCCATAAGTCCCCCGCATGTATTTAAACTTTTATCATGCCAAGGTTTGGGGTCCAAAGAGGGCCATCCCTACGGGCCAACCCCCTCCCATATGATCGATAGAAAATATCGAAGGCTAACAACTATTTTCGGCAGAGATATAAATAGAATTAAACCATGTTTAATTACACTAATACAGGATTATTTCCATAATCTGCAGTTTAACATTAAAATCTCTTAAGCATTAAACACGTAATTAACACCAATTCAAACATGCTTATCTTAAGATTAATGCATAATTAGGCTGGTGGGATAGTTGGCGAAGCCCACAAAAAGCGACGGAGCTCCACTTTTAGTAGAGTTATCTAGCAAACTTCTAGTTTTAGTGGAGAAATAGTAGGAAAAATTGGTTTTGCCATAACTGAGGCAATTTTCGACCAATTTTGGCTCAGAAAGAGTCATTCTTGGTAGATTTTGATGTTTTGGATCCATTGGAGTAGGTTGCAAAGGCAACATGATACTGTAAACAACACTTTACACAATTGAAGCTAATACAAAGGCCCATGCCATGGAAGATGGAACAAGGAGATGTAGCCCAAGAGGGGTGAACTCCTTCATCAAAACCATGTGTATTTGACTCAGTTTTATGTCTTTTTTGTGTTTTATACGTCATTGTTCATCATTTAGTTTCCATGATTTTATGTTCATGAATTGCACTTAATCTCATCAACTTTGTTGAATTGTCCATCATAAGCACATGTAAATACCCTTGTACAAGAATCAAACTAAGCACATATATATTAAATCTTAAACTGATATTAGCACAACATTAACTAACAATCAATTTTAGATCAACCATGCTCTGATACCACTCTATAACACCCTCTTCTCACATCTACCCAAATAACTGGCTAACTAGGGTAACATGTGACGAGAGGATACTATGATCAGAATCAACTTCCTAGGTGACCTTAAGGAAGTGGAATCAATGGAAACACATTACACAGACCTTGTACATCATCAATAATACCCCTAGGAGCTAATCCAACCATTCAGACAGCCTGCCCGTGGCTCCCACTAACCTTTTGAGCTCTTATACCTTTGGACACATGCAAAATTATGCATTCCTGCATCTGGGAGGCTCTAGACACATGCACAAGGCTGCATGCCTATGTCCAGGGACTATTTCCAGCATTTTTGTGCTAGAGTCTGCATAAATTAAGGCACTTTTCAAGCCCAGAATTTCAGCCATTGCCCAGAACGTTTTGTAACTTAGGAAATCTGTGAAACACATGATGAAAAGGAAAATAAACCAAAAACCAACTCCAGGACTAAGCTCGACCATCCCCAACCGGGACTGAAATTTTGTAAAACATGTCAAAAACATGGAAACTACATGTGTAAACAACAAATATGGGCATAGGGGTCTCATACTTATCTGAGAATCACCAAGAAGCATTGCTCTGTTACATCATTCACTGCATTATCATCTATCAAGTCATAAATACATTGCTCATTCATTTACCAGTAAAAACATGATGAGAGCCATACATTATCACTGCCAGAATACATGCTTATAACCAGCAAAATAACAACAAAAATACCATGAATACATTAGTCGTAGAATCCACATTTAAATCAGTACATTTACACATCAAATACTAAGGGAATTAATTTCTCATGATGGGACTACCACATTCCACCTGACCATAGATTGGTTGAGCCAAATATCTCTTCAGCCAATCACCCTCGTGCCATATTCCAAGCATGAATGTGGGACTCAAACTGAAAGAACCAATCAGGGCATCCCGAGGCTAAACCACCTCACCATCTTTAATAGAAATCAGGCTTTATCGTGATCCACACCAGATCACTAGGCCAACACAATAAAAATGTCATAATCGGATTTATTGTGATCTACATCCGATCACTAGGCCAACACAAACATGTATACCAATGGATTATCTCTGCCTACACCGTGACGAATATTTGTGTCTCTTAGTCTCTCAGGCTTTACTACAATCCACACTCTGAATAAGGGATTACTAGGCCCTAAACCAAGACATAATCTCCAGGCTTTACTATATAACCCAACCTGGTTTTCCTAGGCCTGATGGAGAGCACCCACCTCTCAGGCTTTACCACAATCCACACCATATCTTTAGGCCCTAAACTAAGGTAACATACTATCTAGCTTTATCGCAACCCACAATATGGTTTAGGTGTTACTAGTCCATGTGTTATATCATTTTGGAGATCCACCTCACTTAGCTTCAAATACATCCGACAATCCAGCTCAACCAAAACATGAGATCTCAACCACACCATGGCTATCCATAAATGGCAAGGCTATGATGAAAACATTATCACACCTGGAAAAAACCATGCCAAGACAAAAAAGAACCACATGCAATACCATGCATACCATATATAGCAAATAAATCACACATGCAAATCAATACCTGCAAATAATAATGTTGTAGCTTCCTGATCCTAGTCTTCCTTGCTTTCTCCTTCCTTCCTCTTTCTTTCTTTCATTTCTTGATCCAATGCCAAAGTGCTCCAAGAAAATCCAAGTGTCCAAGAGTGAGAGAGAGAGCGAATAAAATGAGATCCATAAGTGTGAGAAAAATCTTTCCAACTGATCCTCAGAAGCCTTTTCATCAACGAGGCCTCTATTTTCTTCATTTCCATCCTCACATGCAACCTGTGAACTTTCACCTACCTTTTCTCCTATTTTCCATCATTTTAATCAATAAAATGCCAATTAATGCCTCATGCCTTTCCAAAGCCTTTTCCATTGCCTTTTCCAATTTCCTTTAGCCTTAATAATCGAAATGAATACCCACTAGGATTTTTTCCCAACATTTAGCTTGGAATAAGTGTCCCATCAACCATGGTTATTATTTTCAAATTTTATTACATGGAATTTTCACTGGGGATGTTACATATTTGAAGTATATTATTTTACATTATTAGTGTGAAGAGTCTATGTGAGATTATGTACTATTTTCAATCCATGCATGAAATTTTTTTAGAGTTTCAAAATATTTAGATTTGTTCTTCAAAAAAATACCAAACACATTATGGTGTAGTCATCAATAAAAGTCATAATGTATTTATTTCCATTTGCATAAGGAACAAGAAGATGGCCAAAAAAGTTAGAATGAATCAGTTCAAACCT
Organism: Pinus albicaulis; assembly: GCA_034641835.2. Taxonomy (NCBI): domain Eukaryota; kingdom Viridiplantae; phylum Streptophyta; class Pinopsida; order Pinales; family Pinaceae; genus Pinus; species Pinus albicaulis. Next base: position 665,190,002 of record CM076581.1, read on the forward strand.
TCTATGTGCTCTAGAATAAGAATCATGAAATGACTATTTGTTGTGTTTTCCTAAGATACAAGCATCACATTGCTTAAGTTTCCTAAGAATGGTGGGAAAACCAGTAAAACCATTTCTCTTCAATAAACGAGGATTGTGATAGTTCATATGTCCAAATCTAGCATTCCATAAGATAATGGATGGTAGTGTACCTTCATCATGCAAAGAACTCTATGCAAAGTTTTGTGCACAAGCTAAGGTTCCTTGAAAATTTAAGAGTATTTTTTCTTGTGCCCAGTCATGAAAAGTGAGTTTTTTTTATACTTTTCTCACATTGGGAGACCTTTTCCCCCATATAAAAATGGGATAACATCTAGATTCTCTTTTCCTTGGCATCTCAGAATGGATGGAAAGTCCATCAAATGGATTTAAAATTTGATTTTTTGAATGGATATTTAAAAGAGAATGTTTTTATGTCTCAACCAAAAGGAATTTTTGTGAAGGGACGAGAGAAAAAAGTATGCAAGATTATCAAACCCTTGTATGGCCTCAATCAAGCACCATGAACCTAGTATGAGAAATTGATTGAGCATATTCAGAAACTAAATTTCAAACACTATGATCTTAATGATGCAAATTTTTTTCCCAAGAAAATTGTTAGAACATTTTTCTATCTTGTGGTGTATGCATATGAGCTAGTAATGATGAGGAACAATGAAAATTACATTACATCATTAAATAAATAATTAAGGAAAGGTTTTGAGATGAAAATTTTGGGATATGTTCATTACTATTGGTTATTGAAGTAACCCAACATCTGAAGTTTATATTCCTCCCTCAAAAGAAGTACATTGGAGATTTGTTGAACAAATTTGGCATGGATGAGTGCAATCCTTTGACCACTCTAATGGAATAAAATTTAAAGCTCAAATATGATCTGAAAATGAAAGTATTTGTATTGTTGTTCAAAGTATTCATTTCCATTTAATTAAGTATGCAAAGTGTTTGTCATGTCTTGCAAATTAAACAAAGTTTTTTTGGTAATTGTTTTTGAGTTTATGTGTGAGGGAATGTTAATTAAAATTACTTTTTAACATCTTAAATCTAAAATACACAGCAACATAACTTCACCATAACAACAAAACAACATGATGAGGTAGTTCACCCCTCCTGGGCTACATCTGTCGAGTCCAAGGCTCCCAATGGGCATGTCCTTTCTATATTATGATGATAAAATTGGTTATACAGTGAGAAAAAGGCCTAAACATGCAAAACCAGCTGTGAAAATGAATTCAGAAGGTAGAAATAAGCTAATAATGACTTTTATTTCACCTCAAACAGTGAAGTATAGCCCAATGCAGCTCCATTTCCCTCATGGCCCTGATGGCTCTCCAAGCTTCCCTGAAGCAAAAATGGCTTAAAAACACCTCTGTTGGCTCTACAACCTGTTCCAATGGCTCTCGCATGCTCAAAATACCCAAAATTGACCAAACTTTCATCCAAATTAGTTAAATATTGGAGAATTTATGACAAAAACAAGATTCTTCCCAACTAAATGTGGGAGGACTGCAGATAAGGGCGTTAATTTTGGCACAATTGATGGAATTGGTGGAACGCATCAAGTTAGGCAGAACCACTAGCAGTTAAGTTAAATATTGGAGGGAGGCGCATGTGACTGGTCCACAAAAACCGCAGCAATAAAAGCTAACAACAAACTGCCACATTAAATTTGTATGTGGTTGGCCACATATGACGGTTATACTAACCGTTGGCACCCGCGGTTAAGGCCTTAAGGCCAAGGTTATTTGCACCCGGTCGTGTGAGGTCGGGCTAGTCCCTTTGGCTTTCCACCCATTTAAATTTTAAAACTCAAATATGTCGCGGCTCCAAAAGATATTAAGAACCACCCTTGTGGCCTAATGGTAGGCGCGTGTGTTAGTTGGCGGGAGGTCCGTGGTTCAAACCTGTGGACTCACAAAAAATTTTAACATGTCAAACTTTCCACAGCCTAGGGCCATGTGGCGGCCTTCGGGCCTGCCACGTGGCAACCCATGATTGGCCCAATAATTGCATAGAAAACCATTCTTCAAATTAGATACTAACACTTGTCGAATGCCCATTTGCTCCTGTGGAATATTCTCAGAATATTCTTTGAAATATTCTTTTTTTAATTTATTCAAAGTCAAAGTCAACCTTGGTCAAACTAGATTTTTGAAGGATACTGTAAACTTCAAACCTACATAACTTTCACATACGATGTCGGATTTGGGTGTCGTTCACAATGCCAGAATCGCAGCGATGAGGCCTATCTGGTCGTTTAGGTTTCAACCAATTCTAAGTAATTCCAATTTTTGAGCATTTTTTCAACTTGGGACATCATCACCTGATCAACATCCAAAGAAGGAAATGAATTTGAGGATGAAATAGAGTAAAAACAGCTTGTAGGAAGTATTAACTACCTCACTACTACCATACGAACCATTTCATTTTCTGTTGGAATCAGTTCCAATTTTATGCAGAAACCTTGTGAGGGTCATTGGTCTGTTGCAAAAATAGTTCCAAGGTACTTAAAGGGGACTCATGACATTGGACTCAAGTATACACAGGTGAATGACTTCAACTTGATTAGATACTCTTATTCATATTTTGATGGGGATAAAGAAACTAGAGTATCTACTTCAGGTTGTGCTATGAGCCTTCGATTAGGAGTTGTCTCATAGAGGTCACACAAACAATAAGTTCCAACAAATTTCACAATAGAGGAAGAATATGTGGCAGTTGCAGAAGAAACAAAGGAAATTGTGTGGCTCAGGAAAATTCTTGAAGATTTGCAAGAGAAACAAGTGAATTCTACTCCTCTTTTAATTGACATTACCTTTTCCAAAAATTGGTCAGGAGGCCAAAGTTCCATGATCAAATCAAGCATATCAATACAAAGTATGATTTCATTCGACATCATGTTGAGGCCAAGACTATTAACCTACGTCATTGTCCCACAAATGAGTAGATTGAAGACATCTTCACCAAAGCGCTTGGAAGAGAAAAGTTTGAAAGATTCAGAATGATCCTTCGACTCACCAACATCTCTTCATATTAGGGGAAGAATGTTGACACCTACTCTTTAAGGATTAGGAAATATTCTAAATACAATAATAAGAAGATGAAGAAACAATGGAATATGAATTCCAGTAATCTCCATCTCCTTGTATATATTAATGATATTCCTAATAAAATGCATCATGTGTTGAGTTACCAATGCCTAGCCTAACAAGATCATATGTGATGTTTGTTGTGATAATAATATTTAATAATAATAAACTTGATAAAATAATTATAATTATTGTTTGTGATATTTCCTATAATTAATGATCAATTTCATCTGTGTATTCTTGGGGAAATAGAACTTATGGTTTAAAGTATATATTTGAATATTATAAAAACCATAGTAATTAAATATAATTGATAAATTTTGTTTGAAACTAAAGAAGACATATATTAGATTTGATAAAGTTTAGGAGGAGTAATTTAATGCTAAGAGGATTATTTTAAAGAAGGTGTTAAGTTTTGGAATGTTTCAAGCGATGAAGGAGAAAAACATATAAAGAAAATAATTTTGTAATTCTTTCGAAAAAGTACAATTACATTTGGAGTTGTCTTTAGTGCTACATTTTGGAGTTTCACGTGCTGGAATCTGGTGAAACATTTTGAGGTAAAAACTTGGATTTTGTTATTTAAACTGGGTTTTTGACTCTATATATGGATTCAGCATGCTCAAAAACCCATAAGTCACTTCAATTGTACAAAGTTAGCAATCAAACTTCTATTTTCAAGAAATTCCTGCCAGATTTTAGAGAAATTACACTGTAAAAAACTACCATAAAAACCTTCAAAAAAATAACACTAAACACTACTGGATTACATTTATTTCGGTCAAGGGAAAAAGAAGATTAGAAGCACAGGACGATTTCGTTTTTGTTGTTGTTAGTGGTGGTTCCAATCATGTAGCTTTCCATGAGCTGTTTCAAACCTGCGGTGACCCTTGCCCTCATTCGTATCTTCCCACGAGAAGGGATCTTGATTCGCCTATTTAACAAAATAAATCATTTTAAAGATACGTCCGTGCATTAGGTTTTCAGAAATCCTTGCATTTCTTGCTCGATTGACCGCTAAATATAAAGGTCTCTTATTTTTTCTTTTTTATGTCACTGCCAAGTGACATTTATTGACATGATGGGCTATTTTTTTCATGACAGTACCGTGAAAATTTTCAGCATTTCCATCGTTTAATATTGGTTTTCATTTTTTTTAGATGTTGATCTAAGCCCACGGGCCATTACTAAGACTACAGAAAACCAATTTTTTTTTAAAAGCTGATTTAGGTCCACAGCCACTGTCACCACCAAGACTAGTTCGTCCGCACTCTGATACCCTTTGTTTTCCTGCTAGGGTTGAATCCTTTAGGAAAAACAATGATTCTAAGTATTATGTTTCAGGTGGAAGGAATATTAAGGTTAATACTTACAATAATTTAGGAAGCAAATACCGGAGTCGAGGTTCTAGCAAAGGAAATAACTAAGGTAGGTGCAGTATAGTATCTTATATGTGGCCTTTTCGATCTTCCAATGTGAATCAACATTCACATCGTGCTTAGAATACCAAAATTCACATCTGAAGGCACTTTCTTTATTGTTACAAGGTATTCTCTATTTGTTTGGCTTTAGTCTTTAATCTCAGCAATTCCAGTCACATTAAGGGTCTAGTTCCCTTCCCCTCAACTTCCCATTGGAGTTTAATGCCCTCCCCTTGGTAAACCTTGGATTAACACTTTATCATAGAATGTTTGTAAACTCTATTGTGCAGGGATTGTTGTAATCCTTTGAAATTGAAATCAAAATTTTATTGATCTCCTCACATGTACAAAAGTAGCCAATTGGACCAAGAGACAAATTATGAATTTAGGATGCAAGTACAACAATATGGGAGTGCTTGATTCATATTTCATGATAAGGAGAGATTATTGCGCCATTATATTTGTACTAAATGAGGAATTTACAAATGTTGTTATTGTGATGATGAATTTCAGAGTCAACCACATATATGTGTTTTTCACTTGGGAATGATCCTTCAACAAGTTAGATTGTGGAAGAGTTTCCATGTCCTTATATGCATGGGGGTTGGCGCAAAGCACATAACCCTAAGATGGTAGTATCCGTGGTGGGAAGCTTGAGAAGCCACCCCCACCATATTGAACCAATACCTTTCTAGCTATATAGCTGAATTTTATTTTAATTCTCAATGTAAAATGATTTCAAGTCACCCTATAAAATTGTTTAGGTTATTGAACTGTAAAAATTAAAATAATCATTTATCCATATTGTACATCCCTGTTACATATGTCTTGTTAGCGACAGATCGTGATAAATTATGGGTAATCATTATTACATATGGGTAATTTGTTGATTTTGACAAGGTAAATGGCTATAGTTTTTTCTCTAAAATTAACAATTTTTTTCCCTTTTCTCCTTACATGGTTGACATCATGCCATCCAATATTTGGGGATAGGGACACAACTTAATTATGATTTGTTTGCTATGTTTGGGTGTCATGATTGGAATTGAAAGCATGGCATAATTGTAACATTTTCCATTTTTTTATAATTTTTTGATTGTGTGATTGTGCTTTCATATGTTTGGGTGTTGCAAAAACACATTTATTTGCAGAAATTAGCAAGGGAATATCCTCACATTTTTTCCCTTAGAAGTTATTTAAGTTTCATAATTAAAAAGAAAAATAATAATGTTCTCACTTGAAAAGGTTTAGCTGTGTTTCCATTCAACCAAAAACAATAGGTATTGTGATATAGTTTTGGTTGAATGTACTTGTAGTTCCTATGTTTTTCTTTCAAAAATTCAACCACATCTTCAGTACTTATGTAGCAATCATACATGGTGTGCACTTCCCAAGGCATGGCCTTTATTCCGCAATGTTTTTGAATTTATATTATCAGAAATGAACACATGCACATTGCATACAAAAGAAAGTTGTGATAACATAGTCGAACACTATATTGTAAGACAAAGGGTAAAAGTAATTTAATGGATTTTTTATGGGTTGAAAATTTGTGAGTCATTTTAATGAGGGAATTGTAGGACTTTTATAGCAATGAAACTAAGCTTCTTAAAACCAAAGTGAAAAGAATAACTTGACTAAGAGTTATCATGATAGTCTAAAACTCCAGTTTAGTAGGAACTTTTCTGATATGGAATTCCAGGGCCTATTCATCTTGTTAACCTTATAGTTCAACGGTTTTTTTAATTATTATTCTTTTTACAAAATTTATTCTATTATTTATATTATTTTTTGTATTATTATCAATTTACACAACAAAGGGCCATGAAAAAGTGACTGATTTAACAACATTGTATATGGGTTGGGTACTTTACTTGTTCCTCTCATATATGGAAGCTTATATTAACTTGAACATGCATAATTTGGCTATATTCTAGATTCTATTTGTATATTAAAAATGGAATATTTTTGGGGTGTATGATCTAAAGTATTTTACATAGTTGACATTGATCTAATAACCACTTTTCGTTTCATGGTTGATGTTTAAGGCAATGTTCTTAATAATTTTTAGTCACTCAAATTGATGTTCAAGGAAATTTTTTTAATAATTTCCCTTCAACATTTTTCATAGTATATTATTTATTATTCCTAAAATGTGTCTAATGATTATGCATACATGTTTCTCTGGTTCTAACGTGCATGTGGTTTCTTTGTACTCTTTCATATGTAGTCAATAATTTAGTTATGGTGGCTTGCAGGTCCCCCTGGATCAGGGGAATGTACTTAGTATCCATTAATTAAGGATGAATACTACTTATGCCACTTGGATACATGAGATATGGTAAATGTTGCAGTGGCTGCCAAGACTCTTTTAGGCCTAAAATCTAAGGAAGTGATGGATAAGGTAAATTTTAATACTAGATTGGCTATCTTAAAGCAATAATCATCAACTCTTTCAGTTATTTCAATTATTTTTTATTAAGTCAGTTTCAAATATATATTATACTTGTTTTAAATTTTTCCATTTTGAAGGATTTCTGATGTTTTCATCTATACTTTAATGTAGTTGTATATGTAAATTTGCATGATATATAGGGGGATCTCGTCTCTGATGACTTAGTGGTTGGAATTATTGACGAAGAAATTGAAAAAACTTCATGCTAGAAAGCATTTATTCTTGATGGTTTTCCCTGCACTGTAGTCCAAACTTAAAAGGTTTGACATCTATGGGTGAATATTATATACGACTAATAGAAATTTGGAACTATAAATTGCTTTATTTTCTTATTTTCTATGATCTATTAATAATTGAAGTACTTTCTTCTAGAATTTTCCATTTGTTACTTTAGTTTTCCATATATTTTTTATTGTTCTAAAGCATTCTTTTGTTTGTATAGCTTAATGAAATGCTGAAGAAAAAGACACAAATTGATGAAATATTGAACTTTAATGTCAATGACTAAATTTTGGAAGGATTTTAGTCAAAAAAATAAAAAAAAGATTTAAATTACTTAATATGACTCATTTTATTATTGTATATATATGTTTGTTTTAGCCTCACATCATCATAATAGTTGTTATTTAAAAATTATAGAAAATTTAAAAATACTTTATTATTATTTATTATTATTTGTTTAATTTAAAATTATCTAGATGTTAAAGGTTATTTTATCAAATTATATAGATATTGCATAAGTAATTACTCCATGCACATAGATTTTAACCCCCCACACACACACATATATATACAACACCGTATTTGCTTTGCCACAATGTAGATCCCAAATTTCTCACCTTCGTCTCTTATTGCATCATACATCTTCAAAATATGCCAACAACAAGAAAGTTACATTTTCTAAGTGTTATTAACTATAATCATCATTTTATCCCCACACACAATATAAAAACATGCACAAAATAAAAGTATTGATATCGCTTCACCACGCGGCTCCTTCTTACATTTGTCTAAGGATTTGCTTTCACCTTTAACAAGAAAGTGAATGTATGTGGAATTTTAATTTAAATTTTAAATTTAAATTTTATTATAAATTTCTTATGATTATTAAATTTACTATGAAATTTTTTATGATAGTTATATAAATTAAATGATTGATAAATGTTGATAAATATATTTTTTCATGGGGTAAATAGATCTCTTCAATAATCATAAAAATTAAATATAGGTTAAATTTCTAAGAGAGGACTAAAATCCAGGAGATAATTGAAACCGACATATTGTTTACCAATGACAATAAGAAAACGACTACGATAATCATAACAACATAGAAAACTATTTGAGGATTCAAGATTTCAAAGGGGGAAATGCCTCTAACATTTCCATGAATTTCCTCAAGTTGACTAATCATTCATTGTCTTCTTCGATCTGTGCCTTATTGCTCTTGTAACTTCATTTTTTGGATTCTTTTTCTCGCCTAGTGTTATGCAGGAAAATTCTCTCTGCAGACAGAGACGATCCCTCTAGCCCTAGGATGGGTCTAGTAACAATAGGGAACAATTAAAAACCTACTTTCCTAGATTTTAAATGCGTGCAGATCGTGAACAGATCACCTACCTCAATCTAATGTTGATTCTAGTTTGAATCCTTTGGTCCTTCACGTTTCGTGGTCATATCTTCGCTGCTACTGGCGCTTGGTTACCTACACAAGGGATCAAATGATAACAAACATGAAATCATAAAATATATAATGCATATATAACCTAATTTGTTGATCAAGGAAAACTAAGAATCCAATCACACATTAAAGAAAAGAATGGAAAGCACGAACCAATTCTATTATATTAAAATAGAGAGGGGGAGTTACAACCTACGCCTTAATGTCGCAACTCTCCTTCGACGGGTCCTCATCCAGCCACGTCTCCAAAGCGCTTATTTCAACTTGATGTGGAGGGAAAAAGGTCTCAAATCTCGCTCGATACCTATAGCAACAAAATTTCTCTCTCTTTTTCTTCTATCTCTGTTCTAACTAGCAGAGATATGGGAGATTTTCCATTATATAGCTAAGGAGGAGGGAGCATGGATCCACTTTAGGTGGTGAAATGGCTTATCCCTTTGGGTGGTTCCACTTTTTTAGGAACAAAGAGCCCAAATGGAGAAGTTCATCTTGATCCTCAGGAGCAAACAACTAGGTATCTTCCACGAAGCTTCTAGATCTCGAAGCTTCACTTCCATTTTTTAAAACATCCCAAAAGAGGATCAGTGCGAGTATGACCTTCATTCTAGCACTGACCATTGCAGCCCTAGAACAAAAAGAGGCCATCGGCACGAGCAAGACACGGAGAGGGCGCTGCACTCCAGATAACTAGGTTTTTAAGGAGCTACTTCAGGAATGGCCAACATAGAGTTTAATCATTGTGCTTAAAAGGACATGAATGCATATTTTCATGAAGGAAAACAGGCACATGGGTCACTGTTAGGAGTCTCCAAGATCAGGAAAGGGGAGTACAGGTACAGTGATAAATTTTTGTGTAGCAAATACACCCTAAAGCATGAAGGTTGAACGAGAGTGAGGGGTGAAATTATTTAAGAATAAGTGCCAAGACCAAGACATCGTCATCAGAATACCTGCGAAAACAAGCACACATATACATAAAATGATATCTCTGAAATAATCGCATGACATAAGGTATGGACGCAGCCATCCATAGAAGTAATCATGAAATAGGATCTGAGGTATGGTCGTTGCCATCCAAGCAAAGAGGCTCACAAATATAGACTCAAGGTACGGTCACAGCGATCCAAACGAAGGAGTCATGTGTACAATCATGAATAATACATATCGCCTCACAACATAGGCCTTATCAGACAAAACCTAGGGTCTTGCGCTCTATGACGACCTGATCAAAGCATGTGAATAAATGAGCTGAAGTCGAACATGCAAGAAAATTGCTTGATTACCAGCCAATGATGTAAACCATTAACAGGCACGAGAGAAACCACCAATGATGCCAATGGTTCTCAAGGTAGCAACATTACAATCCATGAGATGCGAATAAGGAGTTGTTGTCAAACACTCGCGGAATCACCCAATCAGAGGCCAATGATGTAAGCCTATCGTTGGATGTGAACAGCCTACCATTAGGGCATGCAGGCTCTAACGTACTGAAAAGGGGATCTCTAGATCAACTTCTTGGATAATGTGCTGAAGTTGAAAAGAAGTGATCCCTCGAAGGAGGGACATAATTTATCCCACATCATCGACATGAGATGAAGGCAATATGAGAATAATGAGAGTTATTGGATAACCAGACAATGAATGAGATGGAGAAGGAACTTCTCTTGAACATATTAGAGACGCGACTCCGAATTCAGCAGTATTTGACTCAGATGGAATCAGAGGTCATGCTTGATGAGAATGATGATGGCATAAGAGGAAAAATATATTTCCCAAACCCATGGAGGAAAAGTGACGAATGAAGGATATCCCCAACCCAACACGAGACAGAGGATGTGTCATGTTAAAGAGCAACATACTGCCAACACAATTGATTAATGCTTCCCATTTTTCCCCACCATTTCTGGAAAGTACCCAAATTATTTGTGTATACAAGCTTGAAGGGGATAGTATATGCTTATGATATAAGTTTTTCCTTCTTACAAATCCATCCTAGTACATTTTACGAGCCGTAGGAAGGAGGAAATTGGTGTCCTCATGATGACGGATCCAATGCCATTAAATTTTAATGAGTCTAACAAAGGTGAAACTTGGCGTCTTTTCATGTTTTACAGAGTTTGAAAAGAGATGAAAAGAAAACTCCAGACGACCCTTTTCGTAAATAGTCCCTCATACCTGAAAAGGTAGAAAACAAAGTGTGAGAGAACCTCTTAGTCGCAATCGACCAAGGTATTCCTTTTTCATAAATAATTTATCCCAACCCGAAAAATGGGTAAACATATACTAGGTAAATGACGTTTTATGCACTTTAACGAGCTCAAAATGACAAGAAATCGACAATATTTTCATGTTCAAAGAGTCAGAAAAGAGCTGAAAGATGACTGTAAGGGGGTTACTTTCTCATTAGTTTTTAATCGAGTCTGAAAAAGTAGTAAACCATAACTCGTAAATGTGTCATCCATGAAAAAATTGAACTGGTCACTGCACAAGAACAAACCATGAACTGTTTTCGAGGTAAGAGTATTAAAATAATGATAAAACCCCTAAAATTTTATTGTGCATTTATAAAATATGGAAAAAGTAAAAAAAAAATTACTTTTCAGTTTCACTTGGTTGAGAAGGAGTTTTTACCCTAGTTTACCTCAAATATTCAGGAGTTCATTGCAGGAGATCTAGGAGTTGAATCAGTGAACTATTTTTTCCAAGTAAGATGCACTTTCCTTGCTTGCATTTTAATATTCATTTAAGTGTGTTTTAAGGCATAATTTTTTTTATGGAGAGGATTTAAAATTTAGTAGTGTTTCAGATCGGTGTGCATATCCCATATCGGGACTGAGTCGACCTTCCCATTTTACAATGGGTACGTTGCCAATTGGCATTTTTGTTTTTAAAATAGCCATGCCGACTGCAGAGTGAAAAAAAACGTGAAGAAATCCTCAATAAATTAATTTCAAGCAATTTTTTTTAGCCTAAACGCTGACAAAGTACTTGTTGAATGTTCTTGTAGGGAAGAGAAGTCATCAATCATGGTGATTGAGTGGAAAGAATGATATCATGATGAATTTGATCAGGAAGCTATGCAGAATAGAGCTTGCATGGATACTTTGAGGAACTATGGGCTCCTCAAATTTTTTATGACTCCGAGCATAAGAGCCCAAACAGATCTTCTGTAGCATCTGGTCAGTATTTGGGACACAGACCGAGAGAGATTTATCCTTGGTGACCAGGAACTAGAAATTGAAGTGCCAGACATCTACTTCATCACTGCCCTCTCGCATAGAGGGGAAAGAGCACGGTTGTCCAGAACCCAAATCATGGGGGAGAGTATGGACATGCTCATTGGGAGAGCATGCTCTGAGGCAACACAATCCTCGAGTGACAAGATAGCCATAAGCACAATAAGTGATCTAGCACTCAAGGTAGTGCTATACACTATCACACGCGTGGTTGGGGCATAAGCGCTACATGAGACCAAAAAGGCTTAACTGGAGATGACAGTGGATTATATGGCACCCACCGTATTCAATTGGTGTGAGGCCATAGTGGAAAACATGAAGAAATAAATCATGAAGTGTAAAAATCAAAAATTGAAGAAATTTGAGTATGGGTCTATTTTGACAGCCTTCTTCTTAAAGCGGGTACCTCTATTCCAGTACCAGGGGATAGAGATAGAGGTACCAGTGCCATGATAGCCACAGTTGGCAAGGTGGGAAACGTTGACGCCTCATGAAGGAGGCAGGAAAAGGATGTCTTTCAGACCTGGCTTCTTCACATGGTTGAGGCATCAAGTGATCATGGTGGAAGAATGGCCATACTCTGGGACAAATTTTTGGGGTGACCCTGATATGCCACTTCGAATAGGCAAGCGTTGGGATGACAGAGGTAAAAACATGTTTTTCTTATTTTTTCATGTTTTATATGATTTTTTTTTATACATATGAAATGATTTGAAACTTTATGTATCGCAGATGTTGGACCACAGAGGCTGGCGGGGATGTCACCAATCAATAGGAGTGTGGCGAGAGACTTCAAGGGTGCCCATTGTGTGGAGGAAGCGAACCCTAAAGAGGAGATTGCATGAAACCTGGATGACTTGACCATCGGGATTCCAAAGTATGCGCAGATGCGAGAAATTCCCCATCAGCACCAACGACATACTATCGGGGTATCCGATCATATTCATCAACTGTTGACTCGAGTCATTTGATAAGTAGCCTGTTATCATGATCACCACGCGAATTAGATTAGATTTTCCTTTTCTGCAGTTTTTCCGAGACCTACGAGTCTTGCTATGTACGAGAACATATATTATTTTTTTGGGGGGTTATGATGTACTTGTACAAAATATTTGCAAATCAATCGATCTATATATATATATATATATATATATATATATATATATATATATATATGTGTGTGTTATTTTCCTACTCTGGGTATGATTATAAATTCTACAAATGTCTATCTAGAACATGATTAGCCAATGCATCTGTCAATGTATTCATGTGTCCTGGAATGTGATGATATGTGATGTAATCAAAATTTATTTCTAACAAACGAACACGCAGATAAATTCTCAATATTTGAGGGTGTCTAACAGATTGAGTTGTAGAAAAACAAGCTGTGAATCTAGGTTAACAACCAGTTCTCTAATGTTGAGAGAAATTGCTTCGGACAGAAGCTCAATAACTGCACTGTATTCAACAATATTATTGGTTGTATGACCTAAACATATACCTTGCAGATATACTAATTCACCATTAGGGTCATAGATAACCCAGGCTGCAGAAGATATATTTCGAGTACTATGGCAGGCACCATCAACGAAACCAACATAAGGAGCCAAAGACATCTGCAAATCAAGAAAAACAAGATAAGCATGAAAACTGCTTGCAAACACATACCAAACCAAATTGTACAAAAATTAAAAAGCACACTAATGTACAAGAGTAGATACACGAGAAAATCATGCATAACATCTCTTTAGATAAAGCCCATTTCGAGGTTTATCGAAAGGATAACCTTCATAATCAATCATCTCATAGGGCCCTTTCTGCAAAACATGTTTTATGATATATGGCCCAACTTGTCGTATTCTTGGTCATAGAGAAGGAACAAGTATCCTTCAGAGAAGGCACGAGGAGAAACCATCTGATCAAAATGGGCTTTGCCCTGTTTTTTCTATTCTTTCGTAACCAAAGTGGCGAAGCATCAAGTTTCATCAAGCCATTCTAGGTACAAGAGATGTTCCTCATCTAGAAAGGTATTCGAAAGTAATTCGACAGCTAACTTGAGCGAAGGAATTTCACATTAAATCAGTAAGGTTGCTCCGAGGCCGTACAATAACTGAAATGGAGTGAATCTAGTAGTTTTCTTGGTCGAGGTTTGGTATGCCCAAAGATTTTAAAACAACATGAGATGCAAATTTGACTTGTGCATCCCAATAGTGCGTTGAAGCATAGTAACTAAGACCTTATTTACTGCTTCAACTTGGCCGTTCGCTTGAAGGTAATATGGAGTGGAGTTATCGTGACACAAGCCCAAATGTGAAGTCAACTTAGCCATCATGTAATGGCGAAAATGAGAGCCATGGTCGGTGAGAATGGCCTGAGGAACACCAAATTGGGTGATAACATGATTGAAGAGAAATTGAGTTGTAGTTTTACTGTCAACAGCATATGTAGGCATTGCCTCGGCCCCTTTAGTGAAATAGCCCACAACGACCATGATATAAGCATGCCCCCCAACCGAGTGAGGGTTACATGTCATGAAGTCAATGTCCCATTTGGCAAAGGGGCTGATGGTAAAAACTGGGTGTAAGGGTGCGGGTGGGGAGCGCATATTGCGTTGGTAAATCTGGCAAGCATGGTATTTACAGATGCCAAGGATGCAGTCTTTGAAAATAGAAGGCCAGAAGTAACCAACACGAAGGATTTTTTGAGTTTTTTCATAGCCATACATGACCACGACATGCCCCAGAGTGGCAATTGTTGATCACTCTCTCAGCTTCCTCGAAAGTCAAGCAGTGTCAAATAATCGAATCTATGCCGACTCGATATAAATTATCCCCAATGATATGATATGGTTGGGAATGATGTCGAATCCGTTGACGATCAAACTTTTCCAACTCAAATCGGAAATTTTGGGTTTGTATATACACGATGATATCACCGTACCATGGATCAACAATGTTGATCATGAAGAGAGTGTCATCTGGAATGTTCTCATCGAGATCAGATGGAGAAGAGGCAGAGGGAAGGGAGCATATTAATTTCATGAAAACTGGTGATTTCTTTGATTCGGCATCAGTGAATTCCAAATCAAACTCCTGTAAAATAACAATCTATTTTGAATATTCCCCCCCCCCCCAGAAACTGGTGGGTCAAGATATAAGTCATAAGATTGCAGTCGGAGATCATAGTATTTGTGCTAAAATAATATAATGTCGAAAGCATTAAACAACATGTACTATAGCTAAAGCTAGTTTCTCAACATGGGAATATTGAGTATTTGTATCCATAAGGTTGCGACTGATGTAATAGATGACATTTTCAGTGCCATCATCATCGTCTTGAATGAGTACCATAGCTATGGTACCAAAGGAAGCGGCTAGTACAAAAAATAGTCACGATGATAATTTGGGGGATGGAGTAAAGGGGCAGTGATGATAACCTTATTTAAAGCATCATAGGAGAATTGAGCAACTTCATCCCATAGAAATGGGATCCCTTATTTCAGTAATCGTGTAAAACCCTTAGCAAGTTCTGCATAATTAGGAACGAAACGGCGTAGGAAATTAGCTTTCCCTTGCAGACTCTTCAATAGTGATAAAGAGGAGGGAGGGGATAAATTTAAGATAGCCTCGAATTTCAAGGGCTCAAGATGAATGCCTTCTATAGAGACGACAAACCCAAGGAGTCTGTCAGATTCCACGCATAAAACACACTTATGCAGATTCAAACGAATATTATATTGTCAGTAGCGTAGAAAAATCTCTTGAAGGTGCACGATATGGTCACGGCGCTTAGCTGAATGAGAAGGGAGGTCATCCAGATAAGGTTGCATGATGTTCTTAATGTCATGAAAATCATAGGACATCGCGCGCTAGAAAGTAGCACCGACGTTTTTTATACCAAAAGAGTGCTTTTTGTAAGAAAAGGTTCCCCATGGACATATAAATGCAGTCTTGTGCTGATAAATGGGAAATATTTTGATCTAGTTGTAGCCAGAAAAACCATTCATAAAGGATAATAGCTCACTCCCAGTTCATTCATCAATGATCTAGTCAATAAACGGAGTGGGATAGTTATCCTTTGGGCAGGCCCGATTGATATCTCGCTAATCAACACAAACTCGAATGGTACCCTTTTTTTTATTGATAGGGACAATATTAGACACCCAATCTATCAACGGGATGGAATAAATACACCCTTGAGATGTTTTTCAACTTCTCCCTTAATGGCAGTGGCCTTTCTATGGTGCACAGGGCGAAATCGTTGACGAACAGGCTTCACATCACGATACGTCGGTATTTTGTGCACCACTATACTCGGGTCGATGCCAAGAATTTCCTCATAGGACCATGCAAAAACATCTAGATATTCTTGAAAGAGACTAGTATAGAGCTTGACCTCATCTTGAGAGAAAGTCACCCCAATATAAATATTCTCAAAAATTCCTAGTTTCACATAAATGTAGATAGGCGTAGTGTTGGAACAAGGTTCCCTAACCTGTTTTTTTGATATAAATTTGTAACAGTCAAAACTTGCATAGGGTTTTTGGGGTGGGTCAAAGCCCGTAATGTTTTGTAATGGGTTAAAGGGTAGCTCTAGGGTCCGCAAACCACGGTTTGTAGACCATCGGATAGCAAAATCTAAGATGTTATAAATAGATAGATAGTTGGGTCTAGTAAGTAAGAAAGTCATAAGATTGATGCTACGTGTGAATTATTAAGATCTGTCTAGGTTGTTTTGGGTAAGGACTCCTACTGGCTGTGTGCACAGAGATCCTCAGTCTTGCTGTGTGCGAACCTTGCCAGGCTGTGTGCGCGGGCTGTGTTTGGGTTGTAAGTGGATTTTTTATGCTAATGGATGCATAATATATTTGAAGTACATGTGTGCTATCTAGATGGATTGTGTTTACTGCTGAAGCGCATTTATGATACTTTTTTAAGCTATGAATTTATCTGTGATCTGGAATTGGCTGTGATTATAATGTTCTGTGATGGTATTTTTTGATGTGAACATGGATTCAAATTTATTGATTAGATTTGTTAATGATAATAGCTTTATCATGGTTATGTGTTGATTATACTATTAAAAGAGTTTCGAATAGACCCATTATGTGCGAACCTAATAAGTTGCAACACAGATCTGCCTGAAATTACCTACTCTCTCCTAGGGTGTGGAAACCTGGCTCCATCACCCTCCCATACTAATTTGGGTGAGACCTTAGCCTGCAAACGTAGGTCATTTCCAAAAGGGCTAGTAGTATAGGGGTTTGCTGGAAATCCTTAACCTCTGAACCTACTTCAGGACCCCTCAAGCCAACAAATGGTTCCGTTGCCAGGACTGGG
Source organism: Pinus albicaulis (assembly GCA_034641835.2). Lineage (NCBI taxonomy): Eukaryota > Viridiplantae > Streptophyta > Pinopsida > Pinales > Pinaceae > Pinus > Pinus albicaulis. The sequence continues at coordinate 665,207,259 of CM076581.1, forward strand.
AGCATTTTGAGAGAGAAATCAGGTAATGCCACGAGGCTTTTGGAGACCTGAGAAACTAGAACTTGAAGACTAGTTTGAAAGACAGATTCATGAATTTTCTGTAAAGGAGAATCGTAGCACGAAGCTGAGAGCTGAGAAGTAGAATAATAAGTACATCTTTACTGAAACCTATGAAATTTTCTTTGTAACTTTTGTGCATAAGCTTCAGGAGTGGTAAGCGAGGCTTGTAGAATTTTAGACATGTTGGAAGGATGATCAAGTTACATAGTAGACACCGAAATTGATCCAAAAATTGGAGAAGACTGACAACACGATCACCTGTACGGTAGATCATTGGGTGGACAATGTGCTAGAAGGATTTGTAACAAAATTCGCAGTCGATCAGTTCATATCCTATTCTGAGGAATAGCAAAGGTTCTTCAAAGGTTTTAGAGGTAAGTTCTTGCAAACATTGCCATTTCTAATTAAAATATTACTGTGTGAAAAATGTGTTCCGTGTCGCCACACCGAATAAATGACCTCTGATTAGAGTGAAAGTACAACATGAAGTGGTAAGTACTACTGAACCAATCGAGAAGGGAATAGATCCATCTACAACCCATTATGAGAGTCAGCTACACACACAGGAAATATTCCTCCAGCTACACCACCTTCAAGTCAGCAGAAGAGTAAGAACTCACCCACACCTCCGCCACCACCAGAATAAGATATGACCACACACACGAAGCTACCCACCTTCAAGGGTGTAGGAGATGAAGATATGGAATTATTTTGGTTTGTAGTAGAATCAGTATGGACTGCGCAGAATGTGGCTACCAATGTTGTAAAAAGAGCATAGTTATCCCTCAACTTTGAAGGAAGGGCCTTGGATTGGTATATGGGGTACGTAGGCCAAAATGCAGGTCTGTCTATTCAAGAGATTAAGAAATCCTTAAAACAACAGTTCTGGAAGTGTAAGTCCTACTCGTAGCTAGTAACTGACTTGAAAGAATTTATACAGGGACCTGCTGAGTCTGTATGGGAATTTTATCAGTGGTTTAAAAATTTTATCAGAGATGGGGAATTTTAGTATGATGATAGGCAGCACAAGGAATGGTTTATCGCTATGATGCTTCCTCACCTGCGTGGACCTATGGGTCAGTAGGTGATTGAGATGAAAGAGAAAGCCTTGGAGATTGCTATGAAACTAGAAGTTGTGCCAAGAGATGATGCCCAGTTTGGGGTGCAGCAGATCCAGGGAGAGCTGGAGGCAATGCACCTTGAAATACAGAATCTACGAAAAGAATGAGGGAAAGAAGTTATTCCAAATGTATGGTGCATATGATGCAGGGTGTCTGGCCACACCAAGGATTGGTGTCCTTTGTTAGTGGACTACATGCAGGCTGGGGGACCTAGCCCATTACGCCCTAAAGGGGTTGAGAGACAAATTGGTCTGTCGTTATGGTGTTATTACTGTCGCATAGCTGGACTAAATGATACCAACCACTGCGCCCATCTTGGTGTCTATGTTCCAGAATTGAAGAAACAAGGGTGTCAATTGTGCTCCTCGGTGGGAAATGATGAGCATAACTATTCGACCTATAATTTGATAATAGACCAAGGGAGCCTATATAGGGTACAGGCTGACCCTTCTTCACCACTATCCCCCTCAAGCAGAGGAGGCTCCCCAGCAAGAGGCAGGGGAGGGGGAAGGGGTGGAGGCACAGGTCAGGGAAGAGGGCAATTGATCTATTACAACTATGAAGAAATAGGGCACTTCGCAAGGGAATTTCTGAACCCTGAACGAAAATCTTGAAAATATTGTAGACAATTGGATCATGTGATCGAAGATTTCCCAATACTGATAGCTAAAATGCAGGAAAAACAACAGACACCAACCCAAAATGTGTAGAGTGTTAAGGTGGAACCGTGTGATGAAGGACCAAGTATTAATGTCATAACGCGGAGTGGCATGGCTACTGGAGGAGCTGAGGAGAAAGCTACGGTTGAACCTCTTATCTGGAAAGCAGCTATCAAACAGGAAAGCTTGGACCTACAGAAGGAGAAGGAAACCTTCATCGCAACTTGCAACAACTCTACTAAGGACGAGGCGTCTACTTCTAAGGCTCCAACAAACCTCAAAATAGACAACGAAGTTAAACCATTTCTATAGGCACGTATGCAGCTTCTACGCAACCGGAAGGAAGTAGAAAATCTTCAAGCACTAATAGACAGCTGCGCAAAAAGAACCGTTCCTCCCACAGAAGTTAAGGGTGTTCACAAACTTAACAAGAATAAGAAGCGCACTGGTCGAGAAATGTGGCTAATGGTGCAGACTGGCGACTATGAAATGGATTATGTCACCTTGGATCTAGGGTCAGATGCGAACATAATGCCGAAGAAAACTTAGTAGCAGATGGGAGAGCCTAAGATGGAATGGTCTACTATACAGTTGCGCATGGCTAACCAACAGAAGATAATACCATTGGGGAGGTTGTCAAATATTATGGTAGATATCGCAGGGGTTAAGGTATACACCGACTTTGAGGTAATTCATATTGTGGAAGACGTGGACCCTTATCCTGCACTCCTTGGATTGGATTGGGCAATAGACATGGGAGGAATCATCAACCTAAAGAAAAGGAGCATGGTTTTTGGGAATGAGGGTATGAGGGTGATAGTCCCCCTAGACCCTGCGGAAGGAGAACAATATACAAAACCGTTATGTGAAAAAGAGGATGTGGATCACATTTATAAACTAACCGCTCGAGATAAGGATTGGATCAATCCTACAGTTGATGGTGTGATTTTCTAGGAGAAATATAGTGAATGCCTCTCTCACTCTGATGGGGAGATAGAAAACTAGAAGAATTGGTTACATGACATATCTACACTGTAATGTCTCAGGATCACGAAAAGCTTCCGATGTATCTCCTCAAAGGTAAGAGAACTACCCTACTTTGATGGTTCTAGTAATATTAGGGAGTTTTTGCAGACATTTAAAGTTGAAGTCCCAAGGGAGCGAAGGATGTGGGCACTTAACCTATCCATGCGTACAACCCCTGTGAGGTAGTGGGAAAATCATAAGGGGACATTCCCAGATTGGGAGGAATGTCGCGACAAGATGGTCCAGTGGTTTGAACCCCTGGTTCACCTACGTGTGTGGCCTAGGAGACCCACGCGAGAACTTGTCCGCATGGATGGAGTAATGGTGTGAAATAACTACAGACCAATGGGTCCACCTGTTTATTCATACCTTGGGGCCAATCCCCACTACATGGTATTTATATGCATAACTACATTAGCGCAACCGCCACTGGAAAACCCTGAAGGATGAGTTTGTAGGGACGTTCACGTTAATAGGTGGAATGAAGGCAGTCGATGAAGCCTTGTAGGATATAGATGCCTTAGTATTTAATGATCATGGCCTCGTGCAACATATGGGGCACCAACGTGGGATACGCAGATGTAGGATATTTTCAATTGCCGCAATATGTCAATGGATGAATGTGATGAAAACCTGGGAAATATCTCTATCCTAGAGTCGAAGGGAGAGCGCGTAGTTGCTGGACCCCCAATATAGACGGTCGATGTGACTAAGCCTCTTAAGCTACGAGAAGTCAACATTGGAACTGAAGAGCAACCTAAGCTAGCTAAAATTGGGGATTATTGGGTTGATTATACAATAGGAAAAGTTGCAGAGCTTCTCACATAATACCAGGACCTATTTCCTATGAAATTCTCAGAACTTAAGGGTATTACAGGGGACCTATGGGTCATGTGCATCATGCTAAAACTAGATGCACTCCCTATGAAGCAACGATCTTATCGATTGAACCCCAAGTATAAGCAGAAAGTCAAGGAAAAAATTGACAAAATGCTAGCCGCAAGTATCATTGAACCAGTCGAACAGTCAGACTGGGTAAGCCCTATGGTGGTTAAGGAGAAAAAGGTTAAAGGAGAAATATGAATCTGTGTCGACCTGTGCAAATTGAATGATGCTTGTGTCCATGATCCCTTCCCTAAGCCATTTTCTGATGAAATTCTTGATAATGTAGGATGGCAGGATATGTACTCATTCACGGACGTGTTCTGGGCTACCATCAGATTAGGATTGCACCTGGAGATCGCAACAAAACTACGTTCATCACTGAATGGGGATATTTCCAGTACACTATCATGCCATTTGGGCTCAAGGATGCCCCTGCCATATTCTTGCGGGTGGTGGTCACAGTATTCAAGGAATTCATCTAGAAGTTTTTGGAGGTATATTTTGATGACTGGACCATATTCGGGTTGGTAAAGAAGCACATCTCAAACTTTCACATGATGTTGGACGTCTGTAGAAAGCACCAAATTTCCCTGAATATTAATAAGTGCATCTTTTGCGTACCTTTCTGGATTTTTCTAGGCCACATAGTCTATTGGGAAGGATTTATGGTTGACCCTGCCAAGGTAATAGTTATCATCAACCTAGCAGTCTCTACAACTGAGAAACAGTTGCGCTCTATCATTGGACATATAGGCTACTAGAGGAAGTTCATTCAAGGGTACACACTGATCACAACACCCATGGATAAGTTTCTAAAGAAGGACATTTCATTTTTTTGGCACAAGGAGTGTCAGAATAGCTTCGAATTACTCAAGGAGAAGATGGTTTCTGCACCTATCCTCGTATTTCCTGACTGGGCGAATGTTTTCCATGTACATTTAGATGTGTCAGGAATAGCCTTGGGAGTTGTAATTACAAAGCCTAGGGAAGGAGACATCGACCATCCAGTTGCATTTGCTAGTAGAAAACTCTCTAGTGCATAACACAACTACTCCACTACGGAGCGTGAGGTGCTGGCCATGGTATACGCCCCGCAGAAATACTAGCATTATCTGTTAGGAGGGCACTTCAAGATATTTACCGATCACTTAGATTTGAAGTACTAGTGAATAAGCCTGTGTTGGGGGGGAATATTTTTCGATGACTGCTACTATTTCAAGAATATGACTTTGAGATCATTGTGAAGCCAGGGAAACTAAATGCCAGGCTAGACCACTTATCTCGAATCGAAAGTGGCGAGGAGATGACAAACCTAGAAGAAGGACTTCCTCATGCAAAATTTTTTGCTATTAAGGTAGTTGATGTGCACTTTGTTGACATCATTCACTTCTTAACTACGGGAATGGTGTCTGCAAAGTACTCGATACAACAGAAGAAAGAACTAGTAACCCGCGTAGCAGATTTACCATCATAGTGGGCAACCTATATAAGATGGGAGCTTATGAGGTGTTGCTAAGATATGCTTCAAAGCATGAAAGGCATGCCATATTAGAAGAAGCCCACGGGGGCATAGCAGGAGGTCACTAAGCAGGGAAATTAACCACATAGAAGATATTGAGAGCTGGGCTATGGTGGCCCACACTGCATAGCGACTCTCATGACTATTGAAAAGCTTGCAACACATGCCAAAGGATAGGAAGGTCATTGTGCAGAGACAAAATTCCCCTGCAACCGTAGATGGCCCTGCGAGCATTTGATAAATGGTCCATCTACTTCGTGGGGCCCATCAACCCTCTAGGAAAGAAGATAGGGGCACGCTACATCATCACTGTGACTGATTATGTAACCAAATGGGCCAAAGAGCAAGCTGTGAAGGATTCCACTATAGATACCACTGCACACTTCATTTTTGAACATATTCTAACTAGGTTTGGTTGTCCAAAGATCTTGATGAGTGATAGAGGTACGCATTTTGTTAATGAAACAATACAGGCCTTGACTAAATAATTTCGGATCCACCACATGAAAAGCACCCTGTATCATCCACATGAAAATGGAGCTGTAGAAGCTTTTAATAAAATCTTGGCACATGCATTGACCAAGCTCTGTAATGTCGATTGCAGTGACTGGAACGTGCACATCCTGTAATTCCTTTGGGCCTATCGAACCACCTGCAAGAAACTAACTGGGAAAACAACGTTTCGAATGGTTTATGTAAAGGATTTCATTATTCTCATGGATTATATTGTTCCTAGCCTACGCATCGTAGCCTTACGAACATGGCATAGCCTGATATCATGGAAAAGCGGTTAGCGCAACTCATGGCCTTAGAGGAAGATCGTCTCATTGCTAACTTCTGTAAGCAAGTTCAGAAGGCCCAAGAAAAATCATGGCATAATCGACATATTCGAAAAAATATCTTTGTGGAGGGAGAATTGGTCTTGCTACACGATAGCCAGTCTGCGAAGCACTCGGTAAATTTCCTTCAGCACTGGCTAGGTCCGCATTTTGGTTAGCCACACTACTCAGAGAATGACTGTAACTAATTTGGCCAAATCTTCATAGACCGTGGTCTCCACTGATGAGGTTGAAGAGGTCACCCCTAGAGTTGAAGAGGTTGTGTCCATGCCAACAAAGGGAAAGCAGGTTTAAAAGAAGAAGGGTAAGGGGAAATCACAAGAGAAAGTGTAGGGGAGGACTGCGAAATGGGTTGGAGGAAAGCCATGCACCTCCCATAGAAATTTTAAGTCCCCCAAAATAGTGCCCCAGGCATGTTCACCTAGCCCATCAAAAAGGCCTCTGTCTACTCAAGAGGAAGCTCGAATTGTGGAACCCATAAACTGGCTACCACCATATGTTTAGCCTCGCAAGCCCTCGATGCAATGCCTAAGAATCTCAATGGGATATTGCTTAGAATGCTGTTGTGCAGAGTGAAGGAGTGCTTCACCCATTGGTTGATGCGATCAAGCATCTTCAGGCGAAGATGCAAACCCCATGACTGCAGTGACTTGGGATGAGTCACAAGATTGTGTTGGGGACCTGTTAGAACAGGGTTCCCTAACCTGTGTTTTTGATATAATTTTGTAATAGTCGGTCTTGCGTACGGGTTTTAGGGTGGGTCAAAGCCCTTAATGTTTTGTAATGGGTTAAAGGGTAGCTCTAGGTTCCACAAACCACGGTTTTCAGACCATCGAATAGCAAAGGCTAAGATGTTATAAATAGATAGATAGTTGGGTCTAGTAAGTAAGAAAGTCATAAGATTGATGCTACATGCAAATTTTTAATATCTGTCTAGGTTGTTTTGGGTAAGGACTCCTACTGGTTGTGTGCACGAAGATCCTCATTCCTGTTGTGTGCGGACCCTACTAGGTTGTGTGCATGGGATGTGTTTGGGTTGTAAGCATATTTTTTATGCTAATGAATGCGGAATATATTTGAAGTACATGTGTTCTATTTGGATGGATAGTGTTTACTGCTAAAGCGCATCTATGGTATTTATTTAAGCTGCGAATGTATCTGTGATCTAGAATTGGCTGCAATTATAATGTTCTGTGATGGTATTTGTTGATGCACATGTGGATGAAAATGTATTGATTAGATATGTTAATGATAATAGCTTTGTCATGGTTATCTGTTGATTATACTATTAAAGGAGCTACAAATAGACCCATTATGTGTGAACCTAATAAGCTGCAACACAGATCTTCTTGAAATCACCTACTCTCTCCCAGGGTGCGAAAACCTGGTTCCAACACCCTCCCATACTACTTCGGGTGAGAACTTGGACTGTGAATGTAGGTCATTTCCGAAAGGGTCAGTAGTATAGGGGTTTGTTGGCAAACCTTAACCTTCAAACCTGGGTCAGGACCCCTCAAGCCAACACATAGTCTCACTGATACTACCCATGTTACCTTCAGAAAAGATCTCATGGGCCAACATCGAGGTCGAGAGAGGGTCGTGCGAAACATAAAAAGAGAGATTTTCATGATACGACTGAGCTACCCTAGGACTCGGGAGAAACAACGGATGACGATGGATATCATTCCAAGGGATTTCCTTGAGAGACATAGTTTCCATGATACTCTCGTTAGATGGAAATGTCTCATTCAGGGGATCAAATGAATTCGAGGAACCAAGCCAAGGAGATTGGGAGTACGCATAAAAATGCATGCTAGAAGTAGCATGTTCAGAATGATTAGTCGAATCCGAGACAATTTCACAATAATTTACCTCTACTGGGCTTAACAACATCACATCACCAAATGAATAGACCTGATCAGGCAAAGGGATGATCTAGGGATCGAAAGAAGTGGAGATCATATTAACATAAGCAGTGCTCAGTGGAGGAAGAGAAAATATACCTATAAGGGAATAATCTTTGAAAATCCCTGCCCGCACACTCTCATACAGTGTGGTTGTATGGTCTACATATGGAACATTACCTTTGGAAGAAGTGGAAGCGAAAAAGGAAAATTGATTGACAGTGATAATATTTCCTTCATGCAGGAAATGGAGAACATGAAAAAGAGTGGATGGTACGAAAAGCATGGCATGAGTCCAACTGCGATCAAGGAGAATATTATAATTGAGCTTGGCATCAACAACTTCAACCTCAATGTTGACCGCTTTTCCTTCCAACATGATAGGAAAATTAGGAAGAATACCAAAGGGACGAGAATCTCTCCTATTGAAGGCCTCCAAAGTGTTTGGAGACTGATTGAGAGTTGGAGAACCAATGGATTTCCAACATAAAATAGACATAATTCATGTATATGCACCTTCGTCCACAACTTCCCAATGTATATTCTTTCCATTAACACCAACTTGGATAATCAAAACAATTTGATGAGGGAGATGCGGGACGAAATTATCCAAATTGAAAATAATAAGGCTTGAATCAGCTGGATCAACTCCTCTGATAGGAGATAAAAATTCCTTCCATTTTGATGGGCAACTCTGAAGTAACTTGAGTGCAGACATAACAGATGACACCTAAGCCAAATCCTCAACAATATTGTAATTTTGAGCAGTGTGGGCATTCGGATTATTGGAGGATTTGTGAAGCACGCCTTTAGAAGGTGGACATACAACTAGATCAGAACTAGGCCATTCAATATGAAGAGGGCCAGAAGCAGTCAGGGGATAAGGAGTAGGAGCATCTGTGATTTCTTTCTATTGTACGCGGATCCACGTAATATTTCAATCTGGTAACAATGGATATGGGCGCAATACCATTCATCATGAAAACTTGAGAACCAAAATGGGTGGAAGATTGGGGTTTCTCCATCATTTGAGTTTGTTGTGATGGAAGCGATTCCTTAATAGCAGGCGGAGTCCCTTGGGTGCCTTTCAACAATGGAATCACCTCAAGCCATCATGGACAGTCCTTGGTGTAATGCTCATCATCACATATCATGCAAGGATACTTCGATTTAAGTTTAGCTCCATCTTCAGAGTAAGGTTTGGAGGAATCCTATTTTGGGGCATCAGATTTAGATTTTCCTTTGCCATTCTTATTTCTTTTAGAGGATTTATTGGCCGCAGACAACTGAACAACGTTAACCTCTGAAGTTTTTCCAGGATGTGGGGGATTCTAAGGAACAGAATAGGAGAAAGAAGATGATTTCTGCTTAGAAGAAGAAGAAGATTTCCATGAAGTTTGGGAAACAAAACCAATAACGTCATCTACTAGTGGTTTCACTGAAGGTTTTGAGGCTAAAGACTTAGAGTTCGGATGCGGGGCGTGAGGCAAGTTATCATACAACATGTTGGACTGAGAGTAACACAGATCGAGATAGTCAGCACGAGCTATGGCTATCTCTTTTGTGACAACTGCCCCCATAGCGACGTCCTTAGCAATATGACTGACAAATGATTTGGTAAACCATTATGTCAGCAGTCGATCATGAATGTCAAATTTGATTAAATGGCGACGCTTTCTCCATTCATGGATATGATTAGAGATATGCTTAGCAGTATTTTGATTTAAGGATGTCAGGAGGTGGGTTACTATTTCATAATGACCATGCAACTTAAAATGTGTGAGAAAGGCCATGGATAAGGATTTGAAATCCTGAAAAGTCATGTGTGGGAGTTCAATGTACCACTTTGCAGTGGCACCAATCAATGTTCTTTGAAAGAAACGTAAACAGACGAAATCTTCGACCCATGAATTGGAGGAGCACCAAAGATGGTACGTCATAACATGTGCTTGGGGGTCTTCCCCATATTTTCCTTCAAACTTGGGGAAATCGCTTGGAATTTTGGTTGGAACCAGGAACCAATACGAATTGTGAAGAATTGGATTGTTGGTCAATATTGACACATTAGGAAGTTCCAACGTCATGAGAAATGGAAATTACGAATTGAAAGGCATGGTGTTTGGTCTTTGATACATTCCCATTTGTGGATGCAAATCGGGTTGGGAAAAAATTTCCCCCCAAGGGTACTGCCCCAAAGGGTTTTTCCCAAAAGGATTGAAACCTTGGTACTGTTTATAAGGGTTGAAACCTTATGCTTTCTGACCATATCCCAATTGCTGACACAAAAATGGATTTTGACCTACAACAAACCATTGCGGTCCAAGTTGGCCATAGTTCGCAGCATATGGATTTTGTGGATGCTGGAAGGTCTGGTATGGATTTCCCTAGGGTTTCCCCTGGGTTTGTCCCTAGGGTTGCTGAATCATACCCTGAGTTCCTGAGGTTGAATAGGTTGTGCTTGAGGACCAGGTTGTACTTGAGGACCAGGTTGCACCTAAGGACCAGGCTGTACCTGAGGGCCAGGTTGTACCAGAGGGCTAGGTTGTACCTGAGGGCCAGGTTGTACCTGAGGACCTGGCTGAAAAAAGACTTGATTTGGTTGAAAGAAGGGTTGTCCTTGCTAGACAAAAGGTTGACCCTACTGAAATTGGGGTTGGCTCAATTGACTAGAAGGTTGTCCTTGATGAAAATAGGAAAATTGACCTTGATGGACAAAAGGTTGATTATTTTGTACGTAAGGCACTACTTGTTGTACGAAAGGTTTCCCTTGTGGTCCATATGGTCGATTTTGACTATATTTAAAACCCTCCTTGTTGCCCTTGAAATACTTGAGGATTTACCAACTGAGTTTGAAACTGTTGGGAACCATACGAGAGATAATGCTGTTGGTTAAGACTCTGAATTTTTTTTTTTATATTGATCATATTCAAGCCCTCTTGGACCAGACGATCCAATAAGCATAAGAATGCTGCTAGCGGCTTGAGAGGAATTCAGGATGTAAGCTGAAGATCAACTCACGGATGGTCCAATGGTAGGTTGGGAAACATTCAATAGGGTAGGACCTCCTCCAGAAATAGAAGTCAAGGGGATCAACACCAAAGTTTTAAAAGGAGGTACTCAAACACCTACATAAAATAGTTGGTTTTGCAGAAGTAGGCATGACTACAATTTGAGCAGGCATAGAAACAGTTACGTCGGACACACTCAGACCAGGGGCAGATACTTAAGTATTCTTCCAAATAGTATTGTAATACAAAGGCATACCACTTGACATATTTGAGATCAAGTTTCCCAACGAGGTGTAATTTTGTGGAATGTACGGCTAGGAGGAAGGCTGAGTCATCACATAGGGAAAACCCTCAGGAGGGAATTGGGGTCCCTCATATATAGTCTCATATACACCACTGATGTTGCTTGAGACCTCTAGGGGGGATGAAACTTCTCCCTCAGAAGCCATCGAGAGTAACTGACGGGCAGCGCTTCAAGATGGATGCAGTGAATTCAAAAACAATACACCAGATGTATCGCCTGGACTATAGGGTTGTTCAGGGGAGATTTCAATGGAATCAAATAATGGATTCAGAGGGTAGGAAACGTGACCAACTGGCACATCAAGAGGATATCGAGAGGCAAGTGGTTGAATACTCGGAATGAGAGCGAATTCATGAATTTGAGTCCTAGTCGAAGGTGGAGAATCAGAAGGGATAGGCAACGATGTCCCTTTAGAAGGAGTGGATGGAGAGGGAACTGAACTTGGTGGTTCAGCCACGATGATCATGTCTCAAAAAGTAGAAGAGGATAAATATGATTAATTCAAGGCTTTAAACAATATCTTTATAAGGAATTACTCATGATGAGGCCTGAAAATATTCAAATAGGTAAGCCATGTGATCGTGGGAAATTAATTATAGAAAAAAACGAAATAAATCAAAAAAGGGGTAAGCTAGGAAAAAATGATTACCAGGTATTCGTGAACTCCAATATACACCTTGGTGATAAAATGAAAGAGAAATTACCAAGGACTTAACATACAACAACCAATCTCCCTGAATGTTGTGTTCGGTGTTCGGTGTGTTCCTTTCACTACATGCACTAAGAAGCGAATCGAAATGAAATTTTCATTTTCTAAAGCGAAATGAAACAAAAAATCTTTTCGTATTTTTATTATAAGCACAATGAAAAATGTAGAATGTGAATTAACCAACAATTCTTTGAGTACTAATGAGATCTCTCAAACATGCATGCAAGAGACAAAGATTTCAAAACTCAAAGAGAGACATAAAATTTTTTCTTCAAAACAAAGAATTGTTCATTCACACACTGATCAATCACTAAAATAAAACAAACTTTATTCGGAAGACAAGAAATTATGATCAATGCTTGACGACAAATAGAAACTCAAATGCATTCAAAATTGACACTTGAAAAAAAAATTACTATCTGTGGGAACAGACTGAAGGATGAAAAGCAATCGAACATTAAGCCTGAAAGGTATGATAAGACTTGATTCAATGTGAAGTTTGGAATTTAACAAAGTAAGCAACCACTCGGATGGCCCGAGGTCACCTAGAAACCCTAGGAAGGCAAGGATACAATCAACTTTGAAAAAGAGACAAACAAAGATGTAAAAATTGAAACAGGAATGTCACTGAACAGAGAAGGAACAAAGCTACTCAAACAAGAAAAAAAATTCAGAAGGACAAGACTCATTGGCTGACCAAAAGAAGGAAAAACCTAAAAATCACACACAGAAATTAGCACAAATGTTTAGGCTGCAACCCGCGCTGGAAGGGAAAAAGTGTGATTGTGTAAAACGCATAATGTGCTGATCGACACAACTGTTAGAGAAATACCAGCGTTTGTCGAGGAAAAGATTAAAAAACAAAAGGTTTTTCCAAACTAACACTAGGATTATCACTTGAGTAGAGAGATAAAGGTCTGTAAGAAATTACAGGAGCTACAGAGACAAGGAGATGGACCCTCGATGAAAATTGAAGACGAGACAAGAAATCAAAAAATCGAAAAAAAGATACTAAAAGGCCAGTACTCCCCAGTGGAGTTGCCAAATTTTTATGCAGGAAAATCATCTCTCCGAACATAAATGATCCTTGTAGCCCTAAGATGGGTGTAGTAACAAAAGGGAACAATTATAAACCTAATTTCCTAGATTTTAAATGTATGTAGATTGTGAATAGATCACCTACCTCAATCTGATGCTAATTTGTTTTGAATCCTTTGGTCCTTCGCATTTCGTGGTCATATCTTCGCCACTACCGACGCTTAGTTACCTGCACAAGGTATCAAATGACAGTGAACATGAAAGCATAACATATATAATGCATATACAACCTAATTCATTGATAAAGGAAAACTAAGAATCCAATCACACATTAAAGGTAGGAATGGAAAGCACAAACCAATTGTATTATATTAAAATAGAGAGGGGGAGTTACAACCTGCACCTTGATGTCACATCTCTTCTTTGACGAGTCCTGATCTAGGCACGTCTCCAAATTGCTTCTTTCAACTTGCTGTGGAGGGAAAAAGGTCTCAACTCTCGCTCGATACCTATAGCAACAAAATGTCTCTCTGTTGTTCTTCTATCTCTATTCTAACTAAAAGAGCTATGGGAGACTTTCCATTATATAAAAAAGGAGGAGGGAGCATGCATCCACTTTAGGTGGGGAAATAAGTTTTTTATCCCTTTGGGTGGTTCCACTTTTGTAGGAACAAAGAGCCCAAAGGGAGAAGCTCGGCTCTATCCTCAGGAACAAAAAACGAGGTCTCCGCCACAAAGCTTCTAGATCTTGAAGCTTCGCTTCCATTTTTTAAAAACTTCCCAAAAGAGGATAAGCATGAGTATGACCTTCATTCCAGCATCGATCGATGTAGCCCTAGACCAAAAAGAGGCCATTGGCACGAGCAAGACACGGAGAGGGCACACTGTTCTAGATAATTAGGTTTTCAAGGAGCCTTCACAAATGGCCAACATAGAGTTTATTCATTGTGCTGAAAAGGACATGAAGGAATATTTTCATGATGGAAAACAGGCACAGCAGTCACTGTTAGGAGTCTCCATTATTAGGAATGAGGAGTACAGGTACAGTGAAATTTTTTTGTGTAACACCTGGAGACAACCTTGAAATCCATCATTTGAACCCCAAGACCATATTGTGAGGAATTCGAGCTCAACCATGTACTTTAAAGACATGCCTTATGCAAAATCCTAGCCTCATGAGTTGGCATGTCCTTCACATATTTTCCATTTCATTCTTCTGTAAGGGAAATTAGTCATGGGTCATCTAGAACCACATCTTCTGATAGAGGTTTTGCTTTAGCTTCTTCTGAAAGGGAGCCAATTATTTCCTCTAGTAACGGATTTTGCTGGTGATTTTTAAGAGGTTTTTGTACATATTCTGTAGGGTTATGGGATTTACCTTTTTCTGATTGCATGCTTGATTAGATGTTGACTTGCTCTGGAGACTCCTTCGGATAGGAGAGAGACTCGAACATATTTTCAGATCTAAGGTTCTGGTTAGGATTTGAGGTACCCTAGGGACTCAAATTTCTTCTTTATTGGGGGACTTTTCCCAAATCAACTAGCTCTTTCTAAGAAAATCATCCTCTCTCTTAGCCCGAGGGTGAGAGTGATGTTCAATATAAAAATATTCATAGGCACATAGTCATTACATCAATATTCCTCATCATCATGTCACTCGTAGGAAAATAGAACCCTATATAGGGTAGATAACAATCATCCCACCCAACCACCCAAGATAGCGTTAATTGATATAAATGTTTGATAAATATTAATATATGATATATTTACATGGAGCTATCTTTAATGCAACTTTTTGGAGTTCTTGGTGAATTTTCTCGCTGGAATCTGGGGAAATTTTTTAGATGAAATCTTGATTTTTGTTATTTAAATTGGTTTTTTGACTGCATATATGGGTTCAATGCCCTAAAAAACTGTTAGGGCACTTCGATTGTGCAAAGTGTACCCATCAAACTTGTGATTTCAATGAATTCCTGCCGTATTTTAAAGAAATGAGATTGGAAAAATAAATCAGAAAACTTTTCAAAAAGTCCTATTATAGATAACTCATATTTTACATTATTAACAAAAAAAAATCATTAAAAAATTTATATTATTGTTATTATTATTATTATTAAAAAAACAATTAATATATGACATAAACGTCTTATTATTGTTATTATAAAAATAATTAATATATGACTTAAAAACGTATATACATTTAAAAGAACACCAAGTTTTTTAACAATGAAGATTCACCCCACTTTCATATGAGGATTCTTAACCTCTAAATAGATTATGTTATAATACCATAGGTTAATACCATGACTCATCAATACCACCTGCCAAAAACAACATAATTTTTTTCACAATCAAAATATTCTATATATATTTTATTTTAATTTAATTTTATGACATTTAACATAAATATCAACAATTTATCTTGATTAATACTAAAAAAATTTCCATAAATATTTGGCAAAATTTAAATATCTCTTTTTTTTCTATTAATTATTATTAATAATTAAATTAAAACTTCAAAAAACTCATTACAAAATATATAAATATCGATATAATTTCATAAATGCAATAATCTGCTAAGCTGTTTTTTTTCAAGGGGCCGAGAGGCACATTCTACAGCCCAGTATGACCCCGATGTGTAAGTATGTCGGAGGCCAAAAAAAAATATCGGCTTGAACAATAGCTTACATAAACATATAAATGAACAACTAAAATTTTATTAAAAATAAATTTAAAGATATAAACATAAAATCTGAAGAGTTTACAAACACTCAAAAAAGAGATATGATAAATAAATAATATATGGTAAATACGTAAAAATATAAATAAACCATAGGTATGGTAAATAAATAAAACCTCTTTTTATATTACTCAAGAGGTATGGTAAATAAATATAAATATAAATAAACTAGAGGTATGGTAAATAAATAAAACCGATTTTTATATTTACTCAATAAACCACTTTATATTTACAAAAACTCAAAAACAGGTTTTATTTAGGTGAAGCCTATGGGACAAATTATTATTAATACCATGGGTCAAATACCATGGGACAAATTATTAATAATACCATCTGCAAATACCATGGGCCAAATAATATATTTATAAAATAGGTATGGTAAATAAGTAAATATAAAAGAGGTATAAAGAGGTAAGGTAAATAAATAAAAATATATCAAATACGATTAGAAATCAAGATCTAATTATATATGAAGTATAAGGGTCAAATACCATGGACCAAATTATTATTAATACCATGCCAAAAAAACATTATTAACCCTAACATTAATATTAAAATATTAATATTATTAAATTTAATATGTTTAGATTAATACAATATTAAATTTATTATATTGTAAGATATATTAATATATCATGATATATGATAGAGGTGGAGAAATAGGGGGAGTGAAAAGGGAGATATGGAGATAAATTGAAGGAGAAGGGAGAAGAGGAATGAAGAGAGAGAGAGTGAGAAGAGTGAGAGAGTTAGAGAAGGGTAAGAGAGGGAGAGGG
The DNA here is from genome assembly GCA_034641835.2 of Pinus albicaulis. Lineage (NCBI taxonomy): Eukaryota > Viridiplantae > Streptophyta > Pinopsida > Pinales > Pinaceae > Pinus > Pinus albicaulis. The sequence goes on from CM076581.1 coordinate 665,223,847, forward strand.
AGACATAAAGATGGAGATGGGAGAGAGATAAGGAGAGAGGGAGGGAGAAGGAGAGAGGATTGGAGGGTAAAGAGTGAGAGAGAGAGAAATAAGGGGGAAGGGAGAGGGAGGTAGGAGAGAAAGGGAGAGAGAGAAAGGATGAGAGGAGGAGGAGAAGGAGGGATAGAGAGATGGAGCTGGAGGCGGAGCGAGGAAAGGAAGAAGAAATACATAGAGAGAGAGTGACAAGGGAGAGATGGAGAGAGAGTGTGTATGCTTATGGGTGGGATAAAGATACATAGGAGTGATGGAGACAAGGGGGGAGAGAAGGAGAAAGGAAGCGTGATGGAGACAAGGGGGGAGAGAAGGATAAAGGGATAGAAATAGTAAGATAGTTGGAGAGTGAGATAAAGTGATGGGGGAAGAGAGAGGATTGGAGGACAAAGAGAGAGAGAAAGAAAGATAGCTGGGGGGTCAAATAGAAGGAGGCGAGAGAGGAATGATGAGAGAGAGGAAGAGAGTGATGGGGGAAGAGAGGATTGTCAGAGAGAGAGAGAGAGAGGTAGAGATGGGGGAAGATAAAGGGAGGTAGGAGATAAAGGGAGAGAGAGGAAGGAAAAGAGAGGGGACTTGAAAGAGAGGAGGAGAGAGGGAGGGATAGAAATATGGATTTGGAGGGGGAGAGAGGGAGGGATTGAGAGATGGAGAGAGAGAGAGATGGGGAAAGAGAAAGGGAGGTAGGAGAGAAAGGGAGAGAGAGGAAGGAAAGGAGAGGGGACTTGAAAGAGAGGAGGAGAGAGGGAGGGATAGAAATATGGATTTGGAGGGGGAGAGAGGGAGGGATTGAGAGATGGAGCTGGATGAGGAGAGAGGGAGAGAAGAATAAATACATAGAGAGTGAGTAGTGGAGAGAGAGGGGGAGTGACAAGGGAGAGATGAAGAGGGAGTGTGTATGTTTTGGGGTGAGATAAAGAGACAAATAAGGAGATATGGAGAGAAGGGGGGAGAGAAGGAGAGAGAGAGGCATATGGTAACAAAGTTGGAAGGTGAGGATAGAGAGAGAGGGGGGGGGGGAAGAGAGAGTGAAGAGAGGTAGGGAAAGAGATATGAAGATGGAGAGGGAGAGAGGGGGAGGTAAGAATAAATACATAGAGGGTGAAAGGTGGAGAGAGAGAGAGAGAGAGGGAGTGATAAAGAAAATTGAGAGAGAGGGAGAAAGGGTAGCAGGAAGGAAGAGAGATAGAAGAGAGAGAGAGAGATAGAGCGAGAGAGGAGGAGGAGGAGGAGGAGGAGGAGGGAGTGATAGATAGATAGATAAATTGGAGAAAGAGAGTTTATGTTTTGGAGTTGATATAGAGAGATAGAGTGAGATATAGATATAGATGTAAGGTGAAGAGAAAAAAAGATAGATGGAGAGAAGGAGGGAGGGACAAGGAAATTGATAGATATGGAGTGAGGGAGAGTGTGTGTATGGTGGGGTGAGATAAAGAGAAAAAGAAGGAGATATGGATGGATATGTAGATATATATGGGGGAGATAGGGAAGAAGGTTTCTTGCAGTAGATGCATTGATTTCAGTGTAGATGGTGATTTCTAATCCTATTTGATTTCTTGCACTATATGAATTGATTTTGGTGTAGATGTTGATTTCTAATGATATTTGAGTACTTACACTAGATGGATTGCTTTTAATGCAGATGGTTTCTAATCCTATTTGATTTCTTGCACTAAATGCATTAATTTCAGTGTAGATGATGATTTCTAATCCTATTTGATTGATTTCACTAGATGCATTAATTTTAATGTAGATTTTGATTTTTGGTTATATTTGATTTCTTTCACTAGATGAATTGATTTCAATATAGATTATTTTTAATCCTATTTGATTGCTTGCACTGAATGGATTGATTTCAATGTAGATGGTGATTTCTAATCCTATTTGATTGCTTTTGCTAAATGCCTTGATTTCGGTGTAGATGGTGATTTCTAATCTTATTTGATTGCTTGCACTAGATGCATTAATTTCAATGTAGATGTTGATTTATAATTATATTTGAATGCTTGCACTGAATGAATTGATTTAAATGTAGATTATTTAACTAAATGCATTGATTTAAATGTAGATGATTTATAATCCTATTTGATTCCTTGCACTAAATGCATTTATTTCAGTGTAGATGGTGATTTCTAATCCTATTTGATTGCATGCACTAGATGCATTGATTTCAGTGTAGATGGTGGCTTTAAATCCTATTTTCCTACTTGCACTAGACTCATTTATTTGAGTGTAGATGTTGATTTCTAATCATATTTCATTACTTGCATTATATGCATTGATTTTAGTGTAGATGTTGTTTTTTATTATTATTTGATTTCTTGCATTAGTTGCATTGATTTCAGTGTATATGTTGATTTCTAATTTGATGTATGATGGTACATTAATTTTAAAGTCATTGGATTAATAGTGTGTGTGCAATGATTTCAGTGTAAGCACAAAAAATTATTGACAATGTACATTGATTTTTGTGTTATAGTAATTCAACCTATTAATATTGGAGAGCAAGAGAGACAAGGTATGATGTTTACTAAAATAGCTCGAGCTAAATATTTAAATGGTTTATGATTCCAACTTTCCTTTTCAAATAATCAATATGAAAATATGACAAAACTAACATGGGTGAAAATAAGAATAGTAGAAGAAAATAGTTTGAAATCGATCACAATGAAGACTATTCGTAATTGACTACATTCTTATTATTCACAGTTTCTATCATTCAATATTATTACATTGTCACTTTGCATTCAAAATTTTATTTCATCATTAAAGTTATCTTACAATATTTATCATCTCAACAAACTGAGGTAACTAATCAAATTTAAAATTAAAATGACTCAATGAATCTCAGACATATTTAACATATTTAAAATGGTTATGTTAATATTAGATGTATTTACATATTATTGATAAAATTAAGCATGTGTTCCTCATATTATCGATATATTTTCCTTGGTCGCACACGACTGAAACCAGTCTAGATCCATCTTAACTTCGGATATATCAAGCGCCGAGAGGGATCAAATCTCTCGAGGTGAAAACCTTTCCTCAAGTTTTGCACTCAAAAAAGAGGTTTTCACCTCGAGAGATTTGATCCCTCTCGGCGCTTGATAGATCCGGAGTTAAGATGGATCTAGGCTGGTACTAGTAATGATGAGTTTTGAGTCAGTATTGAGTCTGTAACAGGCTTAGGTAGTCTGGGACCTTGCCAACAAGTGAGTATTAATCTAGGAGGTTTTTTTTACTTGGTTAATTATCATCTTCCTACCAGGAGTTATAATTAATTGAGTTTTTTAATCCAATTTTACCCCAAATCTGGAGTACGACGTGATGGTGAGGCCTTGGGTGAGTTCTAGTGTTTAGAGTCAATGTATATTACCATACTAGATCACACAATTTTTTTTGTGGAATTTGGTTAGGCCTAGGTAGTGATTTTTTAATTTTTTAGATTTTCCGCAAGTCGAAAATTGCAATAAAAATTGTAATTGAATTGTAATAAGTGTTGCCTAGAGAAGTTGTATGGGGTATGAGTAATCAAAATTACACCTCTCACCCTCAACTTTCTACTATGACACACTTTGAGGGGTTAAAAATGTGTTTTGAACCCTCAAAACCCACTTTTCCTAAGTTTAGTGGGAAACCTCGCAATTAATTAAGCCAGAAATTAAATAAATGGAGAAAAATAAATATCCACACATGCTAAATGAGGTGGAAAGGTGAAAAATTATGGAGGAGTTAAAGTGAAGTCCCAAAGTGACGTGGACTCCTAAAATCAAGGAAAAGACCTATGCTCTAATAAAATTGAATTTCCGGCATTAAATGAGAGTTGCTTACTTGGAAATTCGAATTTGTGAAGTTAGTGCATATTTGAGAGGATTTGGGGGAATATTTGGTGGAGATTTTTGTGGAAAATTGTCCCCACATGGGTTACCACCTATATACAATTGTCATTCCATCATAAAATTCGAATTTGACACATAAGAGAAGAAGAAAATGATGTCCACTTGCCAGACTCCGATTTTTACACTTGGCAATGGAGCTCCACATATCAAATTCGAATTTTCCTTGTGATCTCCTCTCTCTCACCACTTGGCATATGGTTCTTCATTGGGATTTGCTCCCAACTTTCTCTATAATGGAGCCATGGGCTCTCATATTGTATCATTGTTTACTAGTTATTATGCTTGCGGAAGCGCTGCTGCCTTGTACACTTTCAGAAATATCAATAAAGACTTTGGGGTTTCATTCATGAGGTGTTCCTCCTTTTAGAGTATGATGAATTGTTGATCATTGGTATAATTCCTTTTACTCATGCTTTGATCTAATTTATTTCCATATGCTCTCGTAGATTTGTTAATGTAGAGCTATCTTACATTGACATTTGATTTAAAAGTATGCTCTAGGTATAGAATGCTCTAGTTGGTTTCAAATAAATCTCTAGAGTTTCTTATCATTGTTTATTGCTAAATCTATATGGAACTAATTCTTGATTGAAGTTTTGTAGAGAGACATCTTGTTGGGATCAAAGAAGCAAGTGTTGGGGGAAGTCTTTGGAGAGACCAACCGACTCTTGATACATTCTCAAAGGAGCTCTCATTTGTTCTTTGAGCCTTCATAGTTTTATCTTACAAAGTGGTTTTGCAGGGGTTTTGGGACATAGCTTGTATACGAGACGAGTACTTTTAAATTTAAATATCTTTTAAAACATTGTACTCCATTGCTTTCATTTTCTATCTAAGAGCTTAGAGATGACTAAGCAAAGAGGAGAGTTTACTCGAACTCTTTGGCTTAGCGCTTTGTAAATTGTTGTGCAATATTTTGTAATTTTATGTCTAATATTGGGTTGGTTTTGTAGCTCTCTTTCTCTAACTTGTTTTCTTGTAGCAACTTGCAGGATTCACTTTCAAGAAATTATTAACAAGTTGTTGCAGGACCTTTTGGCTTTGAATTTCAAATGAGGAAGATAGCTCTTTTTTCTTTGGTTGTGGGCATAGAAGAGGCTTAGCTTGTCTTCTTCTATTGTAAAATATGAATTCTTTTGAGTCTTTTATTTTAGAAATTCTCATCGAGAAAAAGTCTATGGTCTCAATTTTTTATTTGTAAAGATTTTCCTTAGTTTAGAGGGGGCCTCATGGTCATTTCCCTCTTGTAAGGCTAATAATTTTTTTGATTTTGGAAGCGTGGGTTTTATCCATTGGCATCCCTAGCTCTCCAATTTTTGGAGAGGACTTGTGTTTTGAGTTATTATTTTTTTCTCACTTACATGCATCTAATTTTAATTGGCTAATTAACACAACTGTGCATTACACTCATTTTGCATGCACTTTAATTTAATTTGCTACAAGTTTCAAGTATTTTCACTTTCATAGCAAGTTCAAACTTTGGCATGCATGCACTTTTAATTTGAATCTAATTTGTCATGAATCTTGTTCCAAGTCTACTTATGCTTCACCTTTAATTACATCTTACATGCATCAAGTATTTGGGCAAGATTTCTCCATAAAGTAACATTCTATTTCATGTCAAGCAAGTACATTTCAAGTTAAAGTTAATTTTCATGTTTGCTTAATTCACTTACATGCCTCAAGCAATCACTAAAATTTTACCTCCAACATAAGTTGGTTGAATAGACATTTTAGGGACCCTCTACTCCTCTATTGACTCCTCACTGTGAGATCCATATCTTTGGGCGAGGGTGAGGTCTGAGGATTGAAGAGTTGAATTGTAATCTTGCTTTAGAACTAATTAATAAAATAAATCAAGAGCAATTTTCATCACATTTACCTTACTTGCAAGTTTTAAATTTTTGTTTTCTTGATGGTTTAGAGTCTCACATGCAACATCATTTCTTATTTTCAAGAAGCATTTCCTTTCATGCAAGTATTGTAATATCTTTTGCAACAAGTTTAGTTTAATATTCTTGTACTTGGAACATTTTCTACTTTAGCAAGCTCCATTTCATGATCATCATGTTCACGAATGGTTGATGAGTCTCATTTCCTTTTCAAGTACTCTTATTTCATGTTGCAATGCTAATTGCATGTTGGTTTAACCTTCAATTCTTTTTATCATCTTGTTTATATTTAGATCACTAATTGTAAGTATTTTAGCAAGATATCTTCACATGCTTTGATTCATCAATTTGTTTATTTTAAAAGCATTTGTGTGTTTTGTCTTGTGCTAACAGTTTCTTGTTTCATTTTCAGGATTACTTTTGTTTTCATTTAATTTAAGCAAATTTCATTTTAGAGCAATACTTTGAAGGCACTAGTCTTTCATATGTTTCATGCTTATCTTATGTATTGGTGGTTATTGCTCATATCACTTTTGCTTATAAATCTTAAGAAGTAATCTATTTAACTCTAACAACTCTCCTATAAAACTCACATCTTTAACTTAGATTTTCTTTAGGGACCACCCCCCATAGCTAACCTAGGAGATAGCTTAAACGAAGAGAGTCGGGATTAGTGTGACAACCCCTTCTCTGAGTTCCTTGCCACCAACCACACCTTGTGGGGTTTTAGGCTCCCGCTAACTGTAGGTAGGTGTAGGCGGCAAGGAGAGTTAACAGGAGGCTAAGATATAAGCATAGCCTCAGCCGCCTTGAATGATAAAGAGATCGAAGGTTTATGAGGGTTTTATCGTGAGTTTGCTGTTGTAAGATAGGGCAGATGTGTGCCCTAACCAGATCTGCTTTCAGTTCAGATTTGGGCTGCTTATCTCCTGTAATGAAGGCCGCATATATGCATCTTGGTCTGAGCTGCTTTTGAAGTCTATTATGTAACTACTTTATCTCTTATGCACCTCTGATGAGATCATGGAACAAATCACACAAACTTGACTAGGTAGTAGCAGTGCCCATCATATTGGCAAGCATATTCTCTCTCTGTTTCTCTATTGGACATTTGATAATGATAATAAGAAGAATTGATCAAGGGTTTTCCCCATCTTGGGGTTTTTCCCTAGCCCGAGCCATATTCATGTGATATTTTGTCTTGGCTTGTCTTCAACTCTTATTATTTATGTTCTTTTGTTAGCTACAGTTATGATTAATGAGATTGCTAATGGATTTTTTTTTTCCACAGGAAAAATCGTAGCTTTATTAATGTAAATAAAAGTTACATGTTGTATATGCATGAGCATATGCAGATCAGCTTGTAGCTGCCAAATAGATAATGCTGAGAGCATTCAGAAAATATAAATACATCTGTTATGTGTTCATATGTACATACATCCACTAAGTCTGATCGATATATATACAAAAAAAAACTATAATCAAAAATGTGTTTTTTGTTCAACTACATAATCTATCGGGGGTCATCCCCCCGCCCGAGTGCAGGATCAAAAGGTCTGTGGAAAAACTGATAGCATGCATGCTCGTTCTATTCCTGTACCTCCATATGTGCAGTCAATAGGTGCGTTGCCTCCTTGGAAAGGAGGCCGGAAATAGTGTTCCTCTCCCTAAAAATGTGCCGACATGAAATATGATCAAATTGTGTTTTGAGCAGTAGAGTTTTAGCCAATATATTCTGTAGTGTGTGTGTGTGTGACATGTCGATAGATTAGAAAACTAGTCAATTACAATCTTGGAATCCCCAAAAATTTGTAGAGCATGTATATCTTTAGTGATGGCAAACTGTAGTAGGCATAGGAGGCATGATAGTTTTGCAAAATTGTTGGTTCCGCGTCCAAGTCCAATTTTTACTTTATAATAATGATGATCTGAGAGATGAAGAATAAACCCACCACCACAACCATGAGACTGTGAAGATCTGTCAAAATATGCCCAAGGATATGAGTGATCAATGATCTCGGGGGTGATGATACGGGGACAAGGAGGAGGTGGGTCATCAAGGATAAAATGATAGATGGAAAGGATATGGGCAGCAGATGAGGGCCAATGATGTGGGATGTCATGAAAGATGGTTCGATTGCGAGCCATCCAAATGTTCCAACAAATAAGAATGGGCAAGTTCCGAAGTTTGTGGGGAGTAACAACGTGCCACCAGTGATCCCAAGCATCTGTAATGGAGTGGCCAGTCCAGCGCTGGTCAATATGAAGAGAGGAAAGTATAATCGTCCAAAGTTCAAGGGCGACAATACAGTTTAGAAATAGATGCTGTGTGTCTTCTACCGCTTCTTTACAAAGTACACATCTATGCGGTCCAGAGAAGGTTCTTTTTTGTAAATTGGCTCCAGTAGGGACTTTGTCGGTGAGTATACACCACATGAGCAGTCGTGCTTTGGCTGGTCCATTGAGTTTCCAGAGGTCGCGCCACCAAGGGATGAGTGGATCAGGTCTGTTGTCCTGGTAGATATGAGAGTACCCTTCTTTTGGTGTATACCGTCCCTTTTTAGATGTGGTCCAAATAATTTCGTCTTCACATGCCTTCAATCGAACACGGTTTCACGCAGGGCATCCAAGTATGCCGTCCAATTTTCGGTCCACTGTGGATGTAGCTGTAAAGCCCGATGATCCAACCACCCTTGGGAGAAGAGTGTTGTTCTCTCCTCATGTGCAATCTGATTTAGTGTCCTGTAACCAGCTTGGTTGAGGGACACTATAAGTGCTTGCGGGAGCAGATGTGCATTCCCGCGACCAACCCATGAATCATGGCCAATATGGATCTTGTGTCCATTTCCAATTTGCCAGGTCAGGTCATCCTTTATACACCCGATCACTGATGTGATCGCACGCCAGATAGTGGAGGATCTAGAGTGGTGCTCCAGTGGTGACCGAATCCATTCAATGGGAGTGAGCGGATGAATATATTTATGAATTGTCACCCTTGTCCATAGATTTTCTCCAGTCAGAATTGTCCAACCAAGCTTAGCAGCTAAAGCAAGTACAAAGGTTGGCAGGTCTTTGATACCCCATCCACCCCACCGCTTGGGTAAAGCAATACGAGACCAATTAGTCCAGGCAAAAGTGTGTCCCTCTTTTGCACCAAGCCAAAGAAAATGCCTGCAGATTTTCTGAATTTTGAGGAGTATACCTTTAGGGATCCAGGCTAGTGACATCCAATATACAGGAGTGGCCTCAAGTACTGATTTGATCAGTGTCAGCCGACAGCCGACCAGCTCTTGACAGCCAGCGATGGCACTAGTTGTTCAACCTTTTTTCAATTTTAGTAATGAGCCAATTCCAATCAACAATTTTGTAGTTCACAGGTTTGAGAAAGAAACCCAGATACTTCAAGCCATCCTCAAATTTGGTGAGATTGTAGGGAAATCTCTGTTGAGCAAAGTGAATTTCATGTGGAGTACAGCCATGGCAGGTCAATGTGGATTTGTAATTATTTCACTGCATACTTGTGGCGATACATAATAGATGCAATATCGCTCTGATCACCGTGGAGTCACTAAGAGTCCCATTAAGGAAGATAATAATATCATCTACAACTAAGAGGTGAGTGAGTACACAGTTTTCCGATAGTTTGATTCTTTTCAATCTGCCTCTAGAAATTTCGTCAATAATGCATCTGCTAAGTCCCTCCATAACCAATAGAAATAGTAGGGGAGATAGGGGGCACCCTTGACGAAGTCCCCGCTCCGCATGAAAGAAATTGGTCGCTGCCCCATTGATTAGAATGCTGTATGAAACAGTAGTTATGTTGCACATGTTCCAATTGATAGTTTGTAAGGGAAAACCCAGATGGGTGAGTAACATGTGAATGTAAAGCCAACTCACTTGATCAAATGCTTTAGCCAAATCAATTTTAAGAATCATCCCTTTGATGCATTTAGTATGCATAGAATGTAGACCTTCTTGTGCAATGCCAATATCATCATGGATCTGTCTATTTTCAAGAAAAGCAAATTGTTCAGGAGATATATAAGTAGATAAGATAGGTTTCAATCTATTAGCAATAATCTTGGCCATGATCTTGTATATGCAGTTACATAAGGAGATTGGACGATAATCATTGAAAGATGAGGGGTGATCAGCTTTGGGGATGAGGGCAATAAAAGTAGCATTGAAAGCATCATATATGCGTCTAGATTGACGAGTTTCTTCCACTACTTCCAGAAGATCACGACCCAAAAGATCAAAGAATGCAAGATAAAATTCCACCGCCCATCCATCAGGCCCAGGGTTCTTATCCTTTTTGAACCACTTGAGAACAGATTCAAGTTCGAGACTAGAGACAGGTTGCTATAGATCATCCTCTGCTGCTTCATCAACATACCTGGGAAATAGAGATGCCACCTTGATGATTTCTGCCAAGGATGGTTGGGGAGGTGCCTTGTAGATCTCCCTAAGGTGGTTGATACCTTTCTGTGCAAGATGAGAAAAGGTAGAGGCTTTTGTTCCATCTTCATTATCGAGTTCCCAAATGGTGTTAATAGCCTTTCTACCATTGGCATATTGATGAAAAAATTTAGAATTTTCGTCCCCAGCTTTGATCCAGGTGGTACGACTTTTGAGTCTCCATTCCTCATTCCTTGTTTGTAGGATCTTTAATCGAGAAGTTTCCAGTGAAGTGAGCTGAGACTTATCTTCTTCAGTACCAAACCCTCCCCCAATTGAGGATTCCAATCTATGAATTTGTTGTTCAATATCAATTAATTCACTATCCTCTGTTCTTTTTTTGTGCTTAGCCCAACTAATGGAATCCTTCTTGATAGTAAGAAGTCAGTGAGCAAATATGGAGGATGGCGAGATTAAATGCAGTGGTGGAGGGAGTCTCCAAAGGGTATTCACCATAATGAGATAGTTAGGATCTTGTAACCAAACGGTTCAAAACTTGAATGGGGATGCCGGCTTTTTGAATTCCCTAGTAATTTCCAGATAGATTGGAGAATGATCAGAGATGCTCCCTGAGCCAATCCATTGTCTGAAGGAACCAAAGTTCTGAAGTAACCCTTCTTTGATGAGAAAACGATCAAGTCTTCGAGCCACCCGATCATCCCCAGCGCGCCTGTTACGCCAAGTTGGAGAGGGGGAGGTAATTAGGGGATCCACCAGGTGATGCGATGAGAGCAGGTGTTTGAAGTAGTTAGATAATGAATCCGCATGTGCATTAAGTCCCCAAGATTTAGAAATCCCGAGAGAGAAATTCAAGTCCCCAGCCAAAATAATGTTGTCCGGACGCATGATAGATGCGCTCATGAGAGAGTCCCAAAAATGTTGTCTATTAGAGCAGGGGCCATAGATATTAATAATGGAAAAATGCAAGCCAAGGCCCTCCGAGAATACATCCATACCTAGGGAATTCTCCCTTCCCCAAACATTAATAAGGTTGATGTGGCGGGGGTTAATACAAAGGGCCAGAACCCCCGAGCGCCCAGTAGCTTCAACAACATGAATGGACCAACCAGGTAGAATATGGGTGAGAGCACGAGAAACCAATTCCGTAGAGCCATGAGTTTCCTGTAGCAAAATGATATCAGCAGGAGTCGAAGTAAAGAGTTGACGAAGTGCAAGTCGCTTTGCAGGGCTAGCCAGCCCACGACAGTTGAATGAAAGACAAATCATTGGGAAACCAGGATGGGGGATTGTCTAGCTCTAAGAATCTCGTCAATTGAGAGTTGTGTGCCAGAGGCAACTTCAATTCCGACAAGGTGTATAGCTTTGGAGATATGCGAGTGTCGTCCCTGGGAGGGTTTATGGGAAGGAGCGGGAGAGCCAGTAAGAGTACCCAATTCAGTCAGTGAGTGGGATCGAGGACGAAGGTTGTAGGAATGTGAGGAAGAGGATTCAGAGGGTTCGAAGACAATGGGGGGCAGGGTGTAGAGGTTGTGGGTAAGGGGGAAGAAAGGAGGGGTACAAGGAGGGAGGGAGAGGTAATCGAAAAAGATGCAGCATATAGGTTGGGTAATGTGGGGCGGGTGGGGGGAAAGTGGAGGGGAGATGAGGAGGGTGGACAACAAATAGAGGGGGCGACAAAACCAGCTAGCGGATTCTCAGGACACAGAACAGATGCCGTAGAAAGAAAAGATAGGAAAGTAAAAGGAGGGGAGGAGGAAGTACCCACAATCAGAGGGAGTCCAGTAGCAGTGGCGACAGACATGGATCGAGTGACCCTGGAGGGAGCATCCCCAGCATCAGAGGGTTCCTCTATCGAGTATGTATCAGATGAGACAGTGTGACCAGAGTGCGATGACCATCTTTGTAGTGAGACCGATACAGGTGCAATAGGGTGTCTGCCACTGCTAGTGTGAGAAGCCGGATTCAAACCCGATAGTGGACAATCCTTGAAGACGTGACCAACTTTGTGACAGCAGTGACAACGAAAAAGTACTCCTTCATAGTCCAAGATCTGCTCCCTGGTGGAGTTGCAACATTGTATGTTGATGGCTTCCTCCAGACCTTCCCTCATATCCAGATGAACCAGTATACGGGCAAATGCCATTTTGCCAGAGTCGATGAAAGAACGGTCATGGTCCAAGTAGGTACCCAGAAGATTTCCAATGTCTTTGAAGATCTGTTCAAACCATAAGTGATAAGGTAGTCCTGGTAGACGAACCCAGATGGGCCCAGCTCCTAGAGGTTCTCGATCTGGATCAAATAAGGGGTTCCATATTTTGAGCAGAACTGAAGCCATCTTAATGTGCCAGAACTGAGATAGAATAATATTAGTGGGTTCTCTGGATGAGAATCGAAGTGCAAACCAATCCTTGGTCAATGTATGAATGGTGGGCATCTCCTGGATGAGATCTCCCCAAATCTCTTGTGCCCAGAGTTTCAAGTGCTTAACCCCATAGTTCCATCCACGAACCTTGCCAACTATAACCCTGTCAACAGTGCCCATAATGTTGGCCATTTGAACTCCAGCCTCGAGGGTGAGGAAATTGGCATGATGGTTAGCTTTGACACATTTCGTGCGACGAGGGGCACGGGGGGCGATACCAGGAGGGAGGAGTGCGGCAGTCGAATGCAAGGGGGGGGGGTGGCCGCTACGGATGGAAGAGGAGCGGAGACGGGTGAGGGGATAGTGAAGAACCCAGAGGTTCGACGAGGCGCAAGAGGGTTTGAAGCCAATGAGGGAATGAGGGTAGAGGGAAGGGAGGTTGAGTGCGAGGGCAGTGTAGACCGCGGGGGCGAGGAGTGCCGAGGGAGATGGGGAGTCACGGTGTATGAGGGGTACAAAGGTGGGTAGGTGAGCGTTTGTGAGAGAAAAGCGAGGGATGCGGGAGACGAAGGTCGGAGATCCGGTGAACTGATGTCCAGATCAGTAGCCAAGAAGATTGCCGGCGAGGATGTGGATAGATCCGGGACCATAAAGGAGTCCAGGTCACGGAAAGAGATGGGGGAGGGCATCGAGGAAAAGGAGTCCAGGTCAGGGAAAGAGATGGGGGAGGGCACCGAGGAAAAGGAGTCCACAGGAGCAATACCACAAGGAGAAGATGCTGGGAGAGAGACTTGCATACCCGAGGAGAATCGATTCGAGAGGTTCCAAATGTCGATGTCCTCATATGGGTCCTTCGAATAGTCCACAAGCTGCTCATCTTGGGCCCCTTCCATAGCAAACTCCAAGACAAATACTGTTAAAAAGATCCAAACCTGGTCAGAACCGTAAACGAACCCCAACAGTCGCCAGTAGATGAGGACCCGGTCAGAACAGTAAACGAACCCCAACAGTCGCCAGAAGATGAGGGCTCGGTAAGAACAGTGTCAGACGTAGTCTGCAATAAACAAGATGGGTCCAGAAATCCGAACACGGTCGGTGTATGATTCTCCGTCGGCGAAGGCAATGAGTGGGCGACGAGGCCGGCTATGTGGATAATGTATGGAGAGGTCGAGAAAAACCCATCGAGCACATGACAATACAATCCATCATAAGTGATCAGTGTCAGCAGGCAAGGCAGATAGTAGACGCGGTGCACAGGGTAACAAATGATGCGGAGGCACAGTAACTTCCATGGCCGCATAGGGCGTAGGGTCGCCGCCTAGGGTTTTTTCTTCAGCTTCACCTTTTGTCTAGTCACCCTATGTATCGATTGCTAATGGATTAATGTGTTGATGATGTAACTAACCTAAGCAAAGAACATGTTAACTGAAAATTAACATGGTATCGGAGCCAAGGTGAGGACAAGCCCAAGCAAGAGTAAGAGCAATACCTTATCTTCTGTGCATTTCCCTACTACTAGAAGGATGAACTATCTGTGATTTTGCTGGGTATTCTCTTTGTGATTTAAAGGTTGTGTTGACTGTGGTACAGAGATACAATATCTGCAAAAGCGAAGTTCTTTGTGGCACAACTGACCAAGGACATCTAAGTCTATTTAAGGCATATCACCCATATGCATGCGAGTTGGAGTTTCAGGCTTTTCTGAGGCATATCGTTGGCTTCTAACTCAGATCTTAAGGCATCCTTCTGTGATTTTTGTGATGCCCTAACCTAAGTCCGAGCTCTTCATATTAAGTCAAAATCTGGGTATGATCATAATCACAGTGGCTGGGCAGAGCGTGGATTTTTGAGGAACATATAAACCTTGATCTGAAGGACCGAGAAGCAAATCTAATTGAGCCAAGTCTCTTGATTGAAAGGGGTATGAAATATCATTCCGAGATCCGAAATTTTGGAGCCCTGTAAATATAGTAACCGGATTACAAGCATCCAAAGAGACCTAATACAAGCTATTAGGTCTGTCCTGAAGAAAAAAAATAATTTACTGTAAATCTGTGGAGAAGACCAAGAATTTGTGACTCATCCTTGAGCCACATATTCATACACAGTCTGAGTATGCTCAGTCACCCTTGAAGCCTACCTGTTTTGAAAGCATTAGAAGTACAACAGTATAAAAGGGTCTCTCTGGTGTATGGTCCCTAATCATGGGTCTGTTCTAGTAAGGTACTCAAGGTCTACCTATTGGCAGCTACATCTACCCTAGAAGAAAAGAAAATCTTCTGTTTATGATCTGACATTATTGGATACATGTGCATCTATGACAACCCCGCAATCAACTGTCATCTCCTGTATTTAGTCCAGAATCGACTTTGCTGTATGGATATTTTGTGCATGAATCTGTATATAATCTTCTAAATGTGAGGCCCGAGCTTCTCTTCAAAGTTCTATCCATTCAAGTTAGCCTCAATGGAACTTAATCTGAGCCTCTGTCATAATGGGAGAAAGGACGAGTCTCTCATTACATTGAAGGAGACCCAGATTGATGGATTATTAGGCCTATTATCTCTAAGGTGTTCTTAAAAAGAATCGCTACCTTGCTTTCAGCTTTGGATCACGGCCTACAGGATTAAAACAACTCACAATGACATATGTGTTCCTTCATCAGTGTCGTATCCAGTTCATATAAAGATACACAACTTTAGTTTATTATATTAGTTAATCCGTCCTTTGGTTCCCTGCGGAAAGACGTGGCAGTGTCCCTGAACCTTGTATAACAATGTGAATAGCGATGACCTTTTCTTGACAGAAAAGATACTTAAATCCAAGGAAGTATACAATATAAGCAACCTTGGAAATATTCTCTTTAAAAATAATGCAACAAAATTCCTGATTTTGTCTGAATCACCGTAGAAGGATGGTTGTATGAATGTAGATGTAGATGCCCAGGACCTTCGTATAATGGATCAGTAGCAGTCAAGAAGCAGCTAGATGATCATGGGAGGATTTCTTCACCTTGGCTGAAGGAGGACCTTGATGATGATTTTCAACCTGATTTGAAGCAAGCATTACTGAAATTTTCTGTCGATTGAAGATGAGGATTAGATTGGTTAAGTCTGTATATCTAATTGAAGCTAGATTTCAGAGGGAGCCATAGGATCCCTGGTAAAATATATGGTTGTTCATGGCACATGGATCAAAGAAATAATGTCTGCAGATAGCTCAATGATTATAATTTGGGCAAAGTCTCTTCCCCGATATTCAGAAGGAGCCATGATCAAATGATGTTTACTTACCTTATGGTATAAATATAAATCTTCTAAAGCCAATATGGAAATCCTTGATTCTCTGTCTCCTGCAGTTAAAAGCCTGGGTTTCCTGCCTCTAAGTCAAGTTATGGATATGCCTAATGTATTGAATTGTTCTCTTCTGGAATAGAAGATTCCTTGGATTCTACAATATTAACTGAATTGGCAAGAACACACCTTGGAATTGTACCTTCCGGGATCTACCCTTATCATGGATTAATCAAAACCTGAACTTTGTTTCTCTGGGAGCACTGTTGTGGCTGAATGTATAAAGCAACAAACATGGCTTATTATGAAGCCATCTGAAAAATCCCTTCAATGAGCCATCTGCAGCATATGCTGGAAACCTCCGTTGTATATTGCTGAAGAGGATTCAGAAAATCTTGTACCACCTTTTATGTCACAGCTTATGACATACTTAAGTGGACTGATCTCATGATAAGCAGGATGTCTGATAGACACTGCCCACCCTGGACAAACTTGATTAGGCTGTGGTCTCACTAAGTAAGAGGTAGTAAGATCAGTCAAATATTCTCTTTATCTATAGGTGCAAGAATTAGAGGATGACTAAGTGCTGTCTAAAGATCTCTACTATAAAAAAAATCAATATGTTTACTTTGCTGAACGGATCTATAGGTGCAAGAATTAGAGGATGACTAAGTGCTGTCTAAAGATCTCTACTATAAAAAAAATCAATATGTTTACTTTGCTGAACGGAGCAATGAGGCTCCCATTGATCCAGTTTTGATTTTCAGGAAGCAGCTTGGCACTATTCCCTACATGAAGGGATCCTTGGTTGAATATTGAGCTCTGGGAACTCCTGGGGGCTTGATGTACTTATTGAGCTATGAGCGACCACAGGTGAGTGGTTCACCTTACCCTATGTTTGCGGACACATGTGTGTAAAGAGAGTGGTTCACTGTTGATGACATATGCATAGGATGAGTGGTTCACCTTCTCCTATGGCATATGAGCAGGATGAGTGGTTCACCTTCTCTTGCGGGTACCCCAGTGAGAGATGCATATAGGTATCTGTTGACATGTTAGTGGGACGTGATTCATCCTTCCCCACATGTAGGATGCTCATTCCCTACGATTTAAGGTTTACATGTCGGTGGGATGTCGTTCATCCTTTCCCGACGTGTAGGATTCTTCCTACTATTGTTGGTTTGCATGCGTGTAGGATGTGGTTCATCCTTTCCCTACTGTTAGTGTTTCGCATGCGTGTCAGAGGTGATTCATCCTTTCCCTACATATGATTATGATATGTGGTTCATCCTTTCCCTACATGTGATTGTGATGTGTGTTTGTAGGACGTGGTTTATCCTTTCCCTACATGTGATTGTGAGGTGTGTTTGTAGGACGTGGTTCATCCTTATGTATTTTTTTGATGATATGCAATGCACTTGGTGCCATTTTGATATATCCACGCTTACATGGTATATAGATGAGCAAACTTTGCATATTTTATCTCTAATGGTTTGGAATCATGGTTTGTAATCTTAATTTTTTTCATTAAAAATTATTAATTAATTATTTTATGTATTTTTTAATTTCGGTTTTGAATCTGGTTCAATCCTGTTTGATTTGGTTCTAGTTCGAATCACAGTTAGATAGGCGACCGGTTTGAAATCTGGGTCTGGATTTTAAAACTCTGAGTGAGATTATCTCTCTTTTAATTTGTCTTGATTATATGACCCGAAAGAGGATAAGCTTGTTTCTGTCTTGCACTTCCAACACTTGTAAATGATAAAAGCTATAGAAAACATAAGTTTGGGGTGCTCTTCAAGCTACTTGGGAGTGTGGAAACACACTAGGATTAAGTATCCACAGGTGCTAATGCTTGGTCTATGAAATATTAGTGAAATAACAACCCAACAACATAATTATGCAATAAAATATAATGGCACAGCAATTTGAAATAGTAATTGCATAAATTGAAGGGCTACACCCGTTAGGGTCAAACCTCGATTATATCCGATTAAAATGTAATTCTTTCCAACACTTTGGGAGGCTGAAAATATTTCCAAATGAGATGAATATGCAATCAAAACCAATTAGAAGTAAAACTAAGGTTTATATCTCTGGATCTCAATATATTTCTTTGAAACCCTAGGTTAGGGCTTAACAACTCCTTGTAGGAGATGAATGCAATTTTATTCCAGAATCGAGAAGACCTTGTAAGACCCTTAAAAATTAGTGGTTAGAGCAAAGTAATCCACAAGGAGGGCCAATTTTATCTTGGGCCGTTCTATATTGGTAGAAAGGCACAAATCCCGTGACATCAACCTTGGAATAAGACTCTTTTTGGTATTTCTATCTTTCAAATTTTTTTTGTTTAATATTTTTTGGATTTTTCATTAGTAGAAATAAATAAAATGACAAGAAATTGAAATTTGGAAAAAAGTATGGTTGGTTGTTGGATTTAGGGTTAATGCCTTATTTCCACTAGGGCTGACCCCCTTAAGTTGGTTATTCAATGCTTGAGAATTAGGGCAAGATGGTATAACCTTAGAAGTTAAACTCCCCACTTGTGTAATCAAGACAAGTTATGAACCAAACCCTACTAGTAGGGATTCTTCCAATGGGAAAACTCACCCATAAGATCAACTATGAAATGAAATAAAATCAAAACCCTTCTTGAGGAACCTCTAGGGTATGGCCCAACATTGAGATTTAATGCTTACCTCACACCAAAAAGAGAGAAGTAATAGATTTTACCCTAGACATCTCTCTCCAAGTGACAAAGTTACCCCTCAACCGATTGATCTTGATAGTCTTGTAGCAGTCTTGAATTAGAGCAATGTTGTCTTTAAAATTATGTATAGTAGCCAAGAAAAAGAGACTTCAAATAATTTTCATGAAAGTATTACGTTCTGGCATAATGATCTCAATACTTCACAACACTTCGGAGGAGAGGGAGCTCTCATATTTATACATGAGGCTTCTAACAACCCTCCTCCTTTAGCTTCTTAGTTTATGCTAAGAAACTTCAAAATGTCTTGACTTTTCGTCCACAAAATACTTGGAGACTAAGTCAATACATAAAATTTCATTATTACATTGCTTAAACACCTATAGGATGTGTGATGTCCACGTTGGGAGAGGTTGATTTGCTTGAAGGAGGTGATGACATGATGACTTGGTCCAATGTTTTGCTTGTAGAGGAGTTGGAGTAACTTGTAGATGCCTTCCAAGGAAAGAGATGGCTTACCATTCCATGGAGGAGACTCAATGTTTCAATTTTAGTTCCCTCTAACCCTTGACATCAAGCTCAAAAGTGGATGACTCCCTTCTTTATGCTTGCCTTTTTCTTGATTTGACGTTTAATCCTTCATTTCCTTGTTTATTGGCTTATATATGGTCCATAGATGTGTTCTTGAGTCTTGACTTCACATGACCTTTGCTTTGCTCATAAAAGGTGTGATGTTGCCACTCTTGACCCCAGTCGGCCCCTCCCAAAGGGTAAAATTAGTTGGAAAAAGCACATTGAGGAAGGCATTTTGGATGCTTTGACTTTGTAGTTCACTTGGCATGCCATGGACATTGAAGAGTGTAATGGGCCTCCTTGCCTTAGAGATCATGAAACATTGCCTCGTGTAGTGTAAAATAATTGTGAATAGTGAGACTACCATGAAGAATGATGGCCATGACCAAAGAGGTGCCCATACATAAGAGAAATGGTCCATGTGGAGAAATACAAGATCAGTGCGCTAAGATAATGATGAGATGGGTGTTTCCACGCTAACATAGTGCTATCACCTTTACAAGGCTAAATACAATAAGTGTTCACTTTTACACCTCATCCCACATGGCTTACAGGGCCATAGGATTGCACACATTTGGGCTTACAAATGGCACAATCCTTTGTCAAAAAGTTTGGGGTGCCCGTATTTGAAAGAGGGGTAATAAGTCACACCAACTCTTTTACTATTTATAAACCCTAAACGAATAGACAAAAAAATCACAATGATCATTTATGGGCTGAAATTTTCAGACTGTTTTAGGGCTGAAGTACAGAGCGTTGACCAACGTTGACTTTGGGTCAAACTCCCTCCAAAAGCTGCGTTCTCTTAGGCATAATTCTGATCTCCCTAGGCTGCATTTATTGGCACACATTTCGAGAAATTTTGGGCACTTTGACCAATGTTGACCACAACATTGGCTTTTAGTTGACCGAGTTTGACTTACTTTTTTCGGATCTATTTTGGGCTGACTTTTACTATTGTTGGAAGCCGCATTGACTAAGGTTGACCGAGCTGTTTTGGTGAAGTCTTCTTGCTGGTTTGACGATCGTTGACTTTCTGGTTATGGCATCCTGTTGACTGCTGTTTGGCTGAAGTATTGGGCAAGTGTATTTTGTATATTGTACTCTCTCTGTGCTGAACTTTTGAAGAATCATAAGAAGATTTGATCAAAGGGTTTACCTCGCATTGGGGTTTTTCCCTGGCATCGGCCAAATATTGTGTCCTCTTGTCTTGGCTTGTCTTCTGCTTATTATGTTCTATCGACATTTACTGTCAATGTTAATGTGATTTCTAATCTGGAAATTGATATTGGGCTAATAAGAAAAGATTGAAGTAAATTGCTCTAAAGCATAGAACATCCCATTGTTATCTAAAATTAACATGGTATCAAAGCCCAGGTGAAGACAAAGCCCAAGCAAGAGTGAGAAGAACAATCTCTAAGATTTGTTGGACAAGGACAAAGGTCAATGGCTTCCTCATCTTACTTCAAATCTGATGACAAGCTCAATGATACGTCTGATTATCATGCATGGAAAATGTCCATGGATTGGACTTTGGAGGAGCATGATGCTATAGACTATGTGCAGGGAAAGAATGTCGAGCCTCCTTCAAATGCACCGATTGCCACTAAGACAAAGTACAAGAAAGGAGAGGTCAAATCTAAGAAGATCATCAGGGATTCTATTCACAAGCACTTGGTTGCTTACATCTCCGAGCTGGGCACACCTAAGGAGATGTATGACAAGTTGGTTGGCATGTTCAGGGCTATCAACACAAATCAAATCTTCTTTCTCAAGACCAAGCTGAAGGACACATCAAGATGGATAGAGGAGAATCCAGCCAATCCTATTTCATGAGGATTACCGAAATAAAAAATGATCTTCTATCTATTGGAGAGGTTATTGCCGACTGAGAGCTCACTCTTATTGCTCTTGAAGGTCTTCCCCGAGCATGGTATGTATTCAATACCACTATTCTCAACAATGACAGGATTGCAGATTTTGATGAATTGTTGACTAGATGCACTCAAGAGGACACAAGGATGATGGAGAGAGACATGCCTTCAAATAGGAATGAGCCTACTCATTCTCTACTCAAGCTAAAAGAAAGAACAATGTTGGTCCAAGAAATTGAGGTCAAGGAAGATCGAGATTCAAAGAAGGAAGGAAGGGTAGATGTTTCAATTGTAATAGGTTTGGCCATTATGCTAGAGAGTGTCCCAATAAAAGCGATATACCACAAGATGATGATTACAACAACAACAATTTCAAGGGGAATGGAAATCAAAGGAAAAATAGATTCAACAACAAAGGAAAGAGAAAGGCTCCCGCTACTCTAAATGGAAATGGTCAACCTCCAAGAGATCAAGAAACTCCAAGTATGATGAGTCTAATGTTGTAGATAACAAGCAAAAAGAATTTCTTCTTATATCTGCCCTCTCTGTTGCATCTCCTCCCGACACCCTGGATAATTAGTTGATTGATAGTGGTGCCTCAAGGCACTTCATTGGATACAAAGAGGCCCTCTCACATTTGATTGAAAAGGAAACAAATTTGGAAATTTCAAATTATACTTGGAGACAATGCCACCTATCTCGTGAAAGGGACAGGGACTGTTACTCTTAATCTAAATCAAGGTCAAATCCTTCATCTACAAGATGTGTTATATGTACCTGACTTGAAGAAGAATTTAGTGTCTATTTCAGCGATGGAAGATAAAGGATTCAAGGTGGCATTCATTGATGGAAAGGTATGTGTTTGGAAGAGGAATTTCAAAGAAGCTTTCACTCTTGGTTTCAGGGTTGATACTCTTTATCAGGTTGGAGGAAGTCTGTTGGGAGCCATGACATGCAACACTACTCTTCAATCCGAATTATGGCACCAAAGGTTTGCTCACCTTCATTATAAAGCTCTTCCCAAAGCTAGGAAGATGGTCACAGGTATGCCCGATTTCAAAGTTGATCATGAAGGTGTTTGTCAGGGTTGTGCTGAAGGGAAACATACAAGGGGACCATTCCCCTCAAGTGACAAGACTACCAACATACTTCAATTGATTCATTCTAATTTATCTGGTATGTTTCCCGTAACATCCTTGGGAGGATATTTGTATTATGCTATTTTTGTGGATGACTTCTCTCGCAAAACTTGGATCTATTTCTTGAAGAAGAAGGACGAAGTATTCAAGTGGTTCCACTCTTTCAAAGCTTTGGTTGAAAATCAAATAGGGAAGAAGATCAAAATATGGAGGATCGATAATGGAACCGAGTATGAGTCAAATGAGTTCAATGACTATTATAGGGAAGCTGGCATTAAGAGGGAGACCACTACTGCTTACACTCCCGAACAAAATGGAGTAGCCGAAAGGAAGAACCGAACCATCATTGAAGCTACTTGTGCCATGTTTCATGACCAAGGCCTACCAAAGTTCCTATGGGGAGAAACTGCCAACATTGTTGTGTATGTTCAAAATAGATGCCCACATCAAGCTTTGGACTCCAAAACTCCCGAAGAAATCTTCACTGATAAGAAATCTGATGTTTCTCATTTTAGAATTTTTGGAAGTCCCGTATATTTTCATGTACCGAAAGAAAAGAGAAGCAAGTTGGATGCCTCTGAAAAGAAGGGAACATTTGCGGGCTATAGTGAAACTTCTAAGGCATATAGAATCTATGTGCCTGGTCAAAGAGAAGTGGAGATAAGTCATGATGTCACCTTCGATGAAGATGCTACCCTTGGGAAGGTTAGAGATCTTCCTATCTCAAAGGAAGACAAAGATGAAGATGCAGGAAAGAAGGAAGAATTGAAGGATGAACCGATGCTCGATGCTGATGGTCCAATGGATCCCATTGATCCGCCTCCTAGTGAGTCCACTTCTTCTAAAAGAAGACCCTCATGGCTTAGAGATACTCTCGAAGATGCCAAGAGACATATTGCACCAAGGGGGACTTTCCGTGAAAGTAAGAAGCCGAACAGGTAGGTACCAAAGGTACTTAGTGGCCATGAGCACCAATTGTTCAATTTGAGCTTGGAACGTTCGAAGAAGCCCTAAAGCACCAAGTTTGGAAGGATGCTATGAACGAAAATTATGAGTCGATCATGAAGAATGATGTCTGGGATGTGGTCCCTAGACCAAAGGACAGGTTTGTTGTCACCTTGAAATGACTTTACAAAATCAAACATGGAGCTGATGGGAGTGCTGAAAAGTTCAAGGCCAAGTTTGTTGCTCCATGCTTCTCGCACAAGGAAGGTATAGACTATGATGAGATATTTTCATCGGTTGCCCGATATACCACCATTCATTCGATTATTGCCCTTGCTGCCTCACAGAGATGGAATCTAAATCAAGTGGATGTTAAGACCGCCTTCTTAAATTGCTCGCTTAGGGAAGAGGTCTATGTGGAGCAACCTATGGGGTTCGAAGTTCGAGATCGAGATACACATGTATGCAGGTTGAAGAAATCCCTCTATGGGCTGAAGCAAGCCCCCAGGGCTTGGTATGAGAGGATCGATAGCTATTTGATGAAGCTGGGCTTTGCACGAAGTGAAGCTGATCCGAACCTTTACTTTAACGTTGATAATGACAAGCCTTTGAT
Source organism: Pinus albicaulis (assembly GCA_034641835.2). Taxonomy (NCBI): domain Eukaryota; kingdom Viridiplantae; phylum Streptophyta; class Pinopsida; order Pinales; family Pinaceae; genus Pinus; species Pinus albicaulis. The sequence continues at coordinate 665,247,599 of CM076581.1, forward strand.
TTTTGTGCTATATGTGGATGATCCATTCTTGATAGGTGCAGGCCCTCTCATTCATCAATTCAAGAGGGAGTTGCCTTCGGAATTTGAGATGAAAGACCTAGGACTGATGCACTACTTCCTAGGCTTGAAGGTTTGGAAAAATCCAGGTGAGATTTTCCTTTCACAAGGAAAATATATTGTGAAGTTGCTTGAAATATTTGGGATGGTGGATTGCAAGTCCGTGATTATTCCGATGGAACTGAACTTTAAGAAGTTATGCAGAAGTGCTGCTGGGCCCGATATGGGAAATCCTTCTAAGTATCGTCAACTCGTGGGGGCCTTGATGTTCTTGGGGAACTCTCGTCTGGGCAAATGTTTTGCAGCGAATACGTTGAGTCAATTTATGGTCGAGCCTCATCACATACATTGGATTTTTACCAAGAATCTTTTGAGATATCTCCGAGGCACAATCAACCATGGATTGAGATACACTGTCGGGAATTTGAGCCTCCATTGATATACTGATGCCGACTGCGTTGGCAGTTTAGTGGATCGTAAGAGCACATCTGGTTGTTGCTTCTCTCTAGGTTCTGCTTCGATATCTGGGATGAGAAGGAAGCAGAAATTGGTTGCTTTGAGCATCGTCGAGGCTAAATACATTGCAACAAGTATGGCCTGTAGTGAAGCTGTTTGGTTGAGGAAGCTCTTTAATGAGCTGTTTGGGCATGTGCTGAATACCACCATGATCTATTGCGACAACTAAAGTGGGATTCGACTTTCAGAGAATCCTGTGTTCCACGACTGCTCCAAGCATATTGATATCAGGTACCAATTTATCCGGGATATGGTACAACAGGGCGCCGTAAGGCTCCATCACATTGGGACTGATGAGCAGGTCGTAGATATTCTCACCAAGCCTCTGGGGAAGGTCGAATTCTTAACCTTTCGTGAGAGACTTGGAGTCGTGGACAAACCCTGCTATGAGGGTCGCGCTTGAGTTGCCTTTTGAGCTCTGGGAGCTCCGGGGGGCTTGGGGTTGCTTCTTGGAGCTATGAGCGACCATAAGGTGAGGTTCGCCTTCCCCTATTGGTACGCTATGTACAGGGTGAATGGTTTACCTTCCCTGTGATACCCCATTGTTGGATTATGCGCAGGTTCACCCTCTCTTGTTGATGCCCCACATACATCCTACCCATGTAGTCTGGGACTCATGGGAAGTACCTCTCATCTAGCCATTGAGTTGGGAAACGAGGATAGAGACCATAGCACTACTGATGGACAGATCGTGTACTGCTGTACTCTCTATGCTAGGATGGTTGGTGTCCAACAACTTGATCTGGGATCAAGTCTGGTTGAGGTTTTTACCTCTAGACTGACTTTGGGTCAGTGGAGAGTGGCAAGGTCTTGTGAATCATTCTCGATCAAAATCTTCTTCATTATTTCTTCGTGGTTCAGCAGAGCAGAGGAGAGGATAGAGCATAACAGTACATGATGATATAGGATGACAGGATGGTACAAGATGACAGGATTGCACAGGTTGACAGATGGATTGGCGGGTGGAGTTCTCCCTAGTTGAGAGGGAGTGTTAAAATTGGCATCTAGGGCCAAACTCCACTTTGGACAACTCATGATGAAGATGATATTTTTGTTGGATTCCTCTTTCCAAGAGGTGAAAGATTGATTTAAAGATCATCTTTTTTGGATGAGAAGAAGTGGGATTTTGAATTTATTTTCTCACACGTGCAAATTGTCATGCTCTGCCAGAAATGTAATGTAGGCTTATATGCCTTAATGGATGTGTCTCCACCCTCATTGAAGGATATAAATAAGAGAGACTCATTCCTTATTTTGGACATCACTCATCTCATCATCTCTCTCTCTCATTGGTTCGTACAAGCACTTGGAGTACCTCTCTCTCCCTCGCACGCGTGGATGAAGGACTGTTTTTCTGGGCTGAAATTTTCAGATTGTTTTAGGGTTGAAGTACAAAGCGTTGACTAGCATTGACTTTGTCCCAAACTCCCTCCAAAAGATGTGTTCTCTCAGGCAGAATTCTGATCTCCCTAGGCCGCATTCATTGGCACACATTTCGAGAAATTCTGGGCACTTTGACCAACGTTGACTGCAACACTTTGACCACGACGTTGACTTTCAGTTGACCGAGTTTGACTGACTTTTGTCAGATCCATTTTGGGTTGACTTAGACTACTGTTGGAGGCCTCTTTGACTAAGGTTGACCGAGCTGTTATGGTGAAGTCTTCTTGTTGGTTTGACTAGCGTTGACTTTCTGGTCAGGGCATCCTGTTGACTTCTTTTTGACTGAAGTATTGGGCAAGTGTATTTTGTATATTGTACTCTCTCTCTCTGCTGAAATTTTGAAGAATAATAAGAAGGTTTGATCAAAGGGTTTTCCCCACATTGGGGTTTTTCCCTGGCATCCGCCAAATATTGTGTCCTCTTGTCTTCTGCTTATTGTTGATGTTCTATCATCATTTACTGTCAATGTTAATGTGATTGCTAATCTGGAAATTGATATTGGGCTAATAAGAAAAGATTGAAGTAAATTGCTCTAAAGCATAGAACATACCATTGTTATCTAAAATTAACACATTGCCACATAAATATGAAAATAAAACTAACGTATAAGATGCCAAGTGACACATCAAACATCAATACTGAATTTTGATAGCTATCTAAACTCTTGATAGGTTGAAAAAAAATCACATTAAAGAACTAATAAATATATCTCATGATTCATTATCATGAGCCATGTAGATTTAACAATGATTATATACTATGGATTAATTGATTCTCTCTACCCCTTTTATAGGTAAAGATAATTGTTATTCTTCTAGAAGTAGTAGGTGCTGGGGTTGAGGTGAAGGTCGAAGTTGAAGTGAAATGTCTTTTGTTAGCTACTTGTATTTGTGGAGTTATTGGTTGTGGCACACTCTTATTCTCTTGTTGCAAAGGTGTTTGGACTAGAAGTGGAACATCCTCCTTTCCCTCCCCCTTCCTTGCCACCTCCTCTGGTGCATCAATGTCCTCATTGGACGACTTAGGTGCCTGCTCCATGACCGGTCTCTTAGTTTCCACCCTCCACTCAGCCTTAATGTCAATCTCATTCAACAAAATGGCTTCTGTGTTAGGTGTTTTATCAATTTGCTTCACCCATAGCTTAAGATTATAGTAAACATAGACCATGTCATTAAGGTGTTGGATTCTAACCTATATGAGGGTCATATTTGAATTAGAAGGTGATAGATAATAAATTAATAAGTCATAGATTTATGCTAAATTACAATTTTAGTTATAACAGTTATAACTTCTTATGCTTCTTGCTGTGTATTTTTTGAAACAAACTGCAATATGCAAGTTGCAAGTTTGACTTAGCACCCCAATGGCAAGTTTCTAGGTACTCTTCTACCATAGTTTGTCCACCAAACATCTACAACAATTAAACAAAAATAAAAAGAAAAAACTTAAGTTATATTTCCATTGAGTAGCAAATAGATGGAAAGGGAAGACATTGAAATTTGAAGTTTGAAACAAATTGAAGCTTACCTGTCATTCTAGTTTTCCCATCTTAGACAACCATTTCATAACCAAATGTTCTAGTGGCCAACCTCTATATCTCCATTTATTTGGAGATTTCCAAGCATTCAATTGGAGTGAACACAATCCTCTGAACACATTGGAGGAATCCATGCATAGCCTCAACATCAAATCTAAAACCTCAGGAGTATTAGAATGTGGGATTGAGGTAGAGCCCTGTTGCATGAATGAGATGATGGAGAGTATGTTTTGTCATTCATCGAACCATTAACATATATTGGTTTGTTTGTTGAATTTCTCCTTGTTGTCCTCATAGTACCTATAGACAACTTCCTTGGCCCTATCCATGGCTTCATACAAGTAGCCCTTTGCAGGCTTGCCACCATCGATTGAGCGAAGAACCTTTACCAAAGGTTTACCAATGGGACACACCTCTTATACTCTTGACAAAAATTCTCTTGGTACACTAGTCTAGGTTTACCAACGGGATACACCTCTTATACTCTTGTCCAAAAATTCTCTTGGTACACTAGTCTAGCTATGTCTTTCCCATCCATTTTATTGTTGTATTCATAAGCATCTCACTCATATTAAAGAAATATTCTCTTCGCCACCAACATAGAAGTGAGGAGAGACTAAAGAGAAATGAGGCTAGTGGAGAAACATTTGATTGCCAACACACCAACTCTTTTAAGTTTTTTCTCTATGAACTATCTCATGAGGCTAAGAACATATGCATGATTATATAAAAAATTGGTGATGGTCTAATATACATTTATTCACTTGGTTTGACTAAGTGCAACACCCACTCTCAAAAAATCGTTTGAAGTGGAGAGGAGTATAGTGCAATGGAGAGATTCTATATAGGGGAAAAAGAGCGGAAGGGACATGGGCCCTATAGGGAAGAGAGTAGTTGTGAGTTGGAGTTGATTTGCAATGACAAACTCATTGGTGTGTTGGATGGAGGTGTTACAGCTATTGTAGAAGTTGATTTGTATGGAGGATGTGTATAGGTGAATTCTCTTCGGTGTAGAGAGACGCCTCTTCTGGATCACCTCGGGTAGATGTTGTCAAGTTTAAGAGAGGTCCATTTGTTTTCAATCCCCTCTATGAGTGGCAGATGTATTCCATGTGTAGTAAATCTTTAGATCACAGTCCCATTCCTGATTTCATTCCACTTGATGACTCTAAGATAAATAAATCAGTAGTGTGCTCACCCAACGAGAGATTGGTGTTCCATGCTTGACCCTTTTTGGTGAATGTGGAATCACAACAAGAAAATACTGTGGAGGAATTGTCTCTTCATCAACAAATCTCTTGAATTCGTTTTGTGGTGGTTGAGGAGGAAGTTGTGCCCATGTTTGTAGCAGAGAAACCTTTTGAAACCCCAAAAGGGTGTGGATTATTTTACAATAACGGGGAAATCTTTTGCAACATTGATTTTTCCCTTATACAATAGTGGAGAAGAAGCACTACACTGGCCTCAGATCATTTCTCCTCAATGTTTTGCCTCGCCAAGCTCTTGATAAGGGAATTGGGGTGCCAATCTATGTGTTGTAGCCCTCGCTTTTAGGTGATCTGATGAGATTTAGAGGACTTTATTTCTTCATGAACTACAACCAAAAATATGAGTTGGGTTGTTAGAATCTTGAGCATAGGGGGGCAATGAAAACACTTGATTCTGCCTCTGTAGCTCGATAGAAGATAGAGACAAACTCCAATGCTCTCAATCCCTTGCCTTTGTTTTTCACATTGAGGTTAAAAACACCAAAAATTGGCTCACAAAGGGAAGGTGACTTTTTCCATTGACATACAATAATACTGGAAAATATCGTGATATTTTGAATTTATCGTGACAATATTGACGATTTGATAATATTGTGATTTTTAAGGCAATAGTAATGGTGCCTTAAAATATTGCTATATATCATGATATTGGCAATATTATTGTGATGTTGGTAACATCGGTATTATGGTTCATATATATATATATATATATCAAGATTGTATTATTAATGATTATTTTTTAAACTTCAAACATCAATGTAGTTTTAATATTTATATACTTGGGGTAGGGTCCCCTATGCCCTACCATTGATGTACATTGTTGTCTTGTAAAATTTGGGGGGGGCCCAGATGTCTTGGTATGTGTCCCCATGTAGCCTCTTTCCCATGTATTAGAAACATGGAGTAACATAGGTCACCAATGTACCTTGGATGTCCATTAGGTCTAGCTTGGCTGGTTAGGGAGGAGAAATGTTATCCTCCTCACTTGGGTTTTGTTACCACCAAAAGTGGGTGACCCCATAGGAGAAAATTTTCTCCTACAATCTCTTCTAGCAGGCAGCTAGCATCCCCTGATAGTCATTAGTAGTCGATGACGATGCACCATTCATTTCTCCACCACCTGCATCAGTCATATGTTTCCTTCCCATCTTGGATGGATGCATGTTGGAAAGTGGGCTTTCGATGAAAAGGTAATTTATTCTTTTTGCAATCGGGTGCTTATGCTTCTTTGTATCTTGGGCATTTTGTGTGGATGATTAGGTAACCTAGAAGCAAGAGGGGTTTTGATCATCATTTTGTTCCCTCACCTTAAATGGGGGGTTAATCTTTCATCCTAGTCCAATGGGACCTCCCCTAATGGCCTAATGGGTATGGGAGGGGCACTACTTGGGAAACTCTGATTGAGATAGTGTAATCCCATCTCTCCCTATTCCATACCTACCACTTTCCATCTTACATTACGAGCCCCATAGTCCACCTCTCTTCCTCGGGTTCAACTCACCATTGGTTCTTTGGGATTTGGCACTATCCATCCTCATACTTGGGTAGGGCCCGAAACTCGGCCCTAAGAGGTTGATGCAGCTGAAAGAACAAGAAAAAACATATCATGGCCACAAGTAAAAAACAAAAGAAGATCAAAATACAAAAGATGGCCAGGATATGCACATTAACAATAGGCAAAATCCTAGCATGAGCTCTACCTCACCCATTACGGCCATCACCTGGTTCCAAAGCACACATTTCTCTTCATATTATGAGAAGGAACCCTTGCACAGTCCCAACCCCTAGTGGGAAATGAGTTGGCTCACCCTTAAGGGGGTAATCACTGCTATACATCATACATAGCAAGCTCTAACACTTTGAGCTACGAGCAATAATACAAAGAAAAATCAAGAAAAAGTAAAAGTTGCACAAGATGGGGGAAAGCAAAGGCTGAGTTGGTAACTCATGCATCCATGATTGCTCCCTTCCCACGTTTATATACCCAGGATGAGGAGCTCATCATAGCTGGTCCCTTTGACCATGGCACTTGGCCATGAAGTCTTCTCCCCTTTGTTCCATCATTATTCACATGACACCTGTCAATTGAAGGGTGGACCAAGGGCATCTCATTTCCTATTAGGGGTTGGAAACACCTAATAGGGTGGTCCATTGGCGACTCCTACCGAGGGAGGCAACACTATTTCGAGTTCAAAGCCTTGATTTTGGAAGGGAAGCCTTGTTTGATGTGTCAAATTGCCTATTCCTTGCAAGCTTGGTTCACTTAGATGCAAAAATGATTAAATGTATTTGATGATGTAGATGTTAGCACTGGATATTGTGTGTAATTGTCAGGGGGTTCCACAACCATAACTTGGGCAACTTAACGGGGGCTCAAGTCCTTCAAAGGAGCATATTGACAACCAGTGGTGGAGCATTGAGAGCCATGGGTCTCCGAGCTGTAGCAAAGCATCACACATAGCCATGGGCACCTCCAACACCCACAATGTTCCAGAATGTTTCCCTAAATTGTAATGTCCCCAAATTTTGGATTACCTGGCGAGGTGGTTAGGAGGTTTTTCCAAAGCTTGTGTCAGCCTGGTCATAGGAGCGAGATTATTCCATTGTTGGGACCGGAGGGTTTTATGTGTCCGACTGGGATCACTTACCATTATTCATCATCAGGATCAATTCCGCATGGTTTGCTCTTGGTTTTGTTGCATTCCGACGATTTCCGTAAAATGGCATTATTAATAGGCATATTTTAATTAATTGCACTTAGGTGTTGTTTCGAGTTGATTACTTGGAGAAACACCTTAGTGTAACAGTTCATTGGAATCGGGGCGAAAATATCTATAGGGTAGAATGATAAAAAGGGGCTTTGGGTTGCCAGTGTGACCAAAAAGGCGAAAGCATTTTTTGGCATTAAAAGTGACTTTAATTAGTTTATAAAAGTCACTTTATTAAATAAAGGAAGGAAAAGTGCTTTTAAATATTTAATTGGAGGGAAATGGTGAGTGAGTTATAAAAAAGGGAAATGAAGGGGTCACTCATTCATTGATGCATTTGAGTTTTTGGGAGAAAGAGCTCTTGGGGAGAGTTTGAAGGAGAAGCTTAGGGTTTTGGAACCCTAGCTACCATAGCAGACTTCAATGTTAAAACTAGATACCCTAGTTTGGATTTTAGAGTGAAATCACTTAGATTTCATCGATGAGCTTCAATGGATAACAAGATTTTCAAGGGATATTGAGGTATCTGTGTTATCAGTTGATTTTATGATCTTATGTGGTATTCTCTATCTTATTCTTGCAGGTTGAAGAAGGCCCACTAGAGCAATGATTTCCCTAGTCATTGAGGAATTGATTTGTCGGGGGGAAGGGTGCAAAAATGGATTGAAGGGTGGACAAGATTTGAAGGGTGAGCTGAGTCGTATTTCCCTTTACAATTGCTGGACATTTCCACACTGCTAACACGAGTTTCCTTGCAGGCAATGGAGACGAATCTGGTTACTGGTCAAGTTATTATCATTTTAGGTCGAGTTTCCTTGTTGAAAGAAGGCCGTGCCATCACCTTGGGCAAGTTCTGTGGTAGTGGAGTTTGAGAGTTGACTGAGAGGACGAGATTTTGGTTACACTTGCTGTGTGGGCATGTATATAAATCAAAGGCCGAGTTCTGAGTTGAATGTGACCAGATTTGCTCCCAAAGAGATCGATTCTTCATCCCTGTATAATTACGAGTATTGGAAGAGACATAAAGGAAGCAAATTCCTCCCTGTGCATATTCAAGCTGCTGTAAACTTGCTCTAGACAGCGTGCCATTTCAAGACCAAGTTTGGGTGATATTGCTTGTGTATAAATGCCGCATTTATAAAAAGAAGGATTGAAGAACTGAGCTAATAGACCAGGTTCATTTTTTCTATTTCATTGTATCTTTGTCTGTTATGAAACCAGCTCCAAAAATAGAAGAAAACAATGATCAACGCCTTAGAAACAAGCCACTTCGAGGGGGCAACTTCCTTTACATTAATTCTTCGATGATACAAATGACAAAACCTCCTTTCTATATATAGGAGTCCATGGGGTCACAATATAATCCTAGCCGACCTAACAATAATAATGTAAGGGCACAACAATAACAATAGTGGCTTTTATGGGGCACAATAATAACAATATGGGAGCTACAGGGGTACAACAATAATAATAAGGGGGCTACACTAACAACAATAAGGGGATACGCTAGTATTATAGGGACCTAAAATGTCCCTCTCCTTCAAACAAGTGTTGCCCTCAACGCTTGATTATTTTTGGATGCTTCTGTATAAAATTCTCATCCTCCCATGTGGAATCTTCAACGAGTAAGTTCTTCCACTTGCTGAGATACTCTGAAATTGATCGATTTTGTAGTTGTTGAGTTCTTGTTTCTGTGACTGCTTCAAAACTTCTTTTGCTGTGATGTTGATCTTCCTGTTGTTTCATTCGATTCTACACCAGTTAGGTTATCCTTTAAGAGTTGGAGAAATTGTTGTTGATGCTCGATGTAATCTTCCATGCTTTATCATCCATATTAGCTTTCATTTGATCCTTCAAATTGTCCAACTTAGCCTCCATTTTTGTTTTTGTCGAAATTTGTTGCACTTGGTACCGTAATTTTGATATATTATACTGTAATTCTTCCTCTTCATGCATCATAATAGAGCTTTCTGAGGGCTTAATGGGTGTGGAGTTATTTTTGGGAGGCATTATATAACTCAATACTGATATCTATGATTCATATGCCCTTGGAATCACTTCAAAATGATATTTCAAACAAATGTTATGCAAACTTGTTTAAAAAATACACACATTTTTCTTGCTTTTGATGTCCTCGATATTGAAACTGATGTATCTCTTTAATTTCGGATCCTCAAGATTTAACCTTAGGTCCTGTAATAACCCTCTCAGTCTTCTTTTCAATGCCACAGGTCTGACCTGATTTGGATTCTTGAAGACAAAGTTATGCCCAATCTCCCACAATGACCTAATTATGGACTAGTTCAGTAGAGCGAACTTGTGCAACGTGCCACGTGCCACTGTTTCCTTCTTCGGCTTTGAAATTGATACACAAATAACTAAAGTCCGTGCAATTCTGGCCACTTTTTACAGAATTTCAATCCGATGTTCAGAGAGAGAGTTATGACTATTTTCCCAAGGTCACCTCTTTGAGATGAAATTTGGGAGCCTGCAAAAACCCTAACTTCCACAGATCATATCTCCGAAAATATTACGAACCAAGATCTGAAATTTTTACACAACCTTCCTCAGGAATTTGCGCAAATGGGTTTTTTGTTTTAGTGTTTGAACCTGCGTAGAAAAAAATTATAGCGAAAATGCCACGATGACTTGTTTGAAGCAGCGAAACTCTAGAATCCAAAGCTCTGATACCAAATGTTATGAAACCAACTCCAAAAATAGAAGAAAAGAGAGATCAACGTCTTAGAAACAAGCCACTTCGAGGGGACAACCTCCTTTACATTACATAAATGAACAATTCTTGGATGATACAAATGACAAACCTCGTTTCTATATATAGGAGTCCATGGGGTCACAATATTGTTGAAATTTGGTTATCGAAGGACACGTGGTTCCCTAAGGCTTTGATCTTTGGCCTAGGGAAAAGTGTCCAAAAGAATTTAATTTTTCTCCTAAAGTGACTTTATAATTTTATAAAGTCAAATCTAATTTAAAAGTGACTTTAAGTGATAAAGTTACTAAAGTTTAATTTTAAAGTGACTTTAATAAAGTCAATGTAAAATTAGAAAGGAAAAGTGACTTTGGAAATAAATGACTAAGTGGGTCTTTATTAAAGTGGGGTGAATTAAAAAATAGAAAGGGAGATTTAAATGAGCATTTAATCTCAGCCCTAGATCTCAATCTATTTCAGCCATTGGATTTAGGGATTCCCCAAAAGTCACTTAGGGTTAGGTTAAAGGAGGAAAAGGAGGAAAAGGTCATTCATTCTTTCATGAGCAGATTGGGAGAAGGAGAGCAAGAGAGCAAGGGAGATTTTTGGTCAGAGAGGAGAAAGAGGGCAGCTGATAGAGACTTCAGCAAAATCCGTACAGCAGTAAAGAGGCACAGTTTCCAAGGCAGAAATCCGTACAGCAAGTGTTGGGCACATTTTTCGAGGGAGAGAGGCACAGTAAACGAGGAAGACCGTACAGCAAGTTCAGCATTTAATTCTGGGCAGATTCTGGGCATGAATATCGAGAAGAGAGACTGCTGCTTGGTGGTACGGATTTCTAGAAATCCGTACAGCAGTCGTACAATCAGTTTCGGCACAGATTTCGAGGCAAAGGAGCACAGATTTCGAGGAGAAGTTGCTGGGTTTTCCGTACAGTCTGTATAGCAGTACGGCCGTACAGCTGGGCACAAAAATCGAGAAGCTCATTTCAGCATTTAACGCTGTCATAAAAGTTGTAAAATTTCTGTTTTAGGTTTTTACTGTTTTGCACGTTTTCCAAGGCGGAGTGAATGCTCGGAAATCGAGATAAGTACAGTTGTTTAGTTGCTGAAATTTTTGCTGTAATTTCTGCCTCACTGTAGAAGGCATTTTCCAGAAATAAGGAGGAGCTTTCGAACTGGTTTTCCCCAAGAGTTGTAGGGGGTTTTTCCAAGGTCACCTTGACCAAAAATCTCTGTGTTAAAATGTGTTGAATGGCTGTTTTGTATCTGCTGATTTTTTATTTCTGCATTTTCCAGCATTCTGTAAATTTTCTAGAATTTGTGTTTTCAGCGAAAAATTATTTTCTTGTTGTCGAATGTAAGGATATGGGAAAGGGCATTTAACTAAAAGGAGAAATAAGGTGAAACTGAAAACCGGGGTGGGAAAACAGGAAATTTCTACATGGTATCAGAACTTGAGTGCTGAAAATGCAGTTTGGGACAACAAGAAGAAAAATACAGTTTGCTGATTTTTCACTCAGAAAATTCCAGCAAGCTGATTTTTCACACACACAATTTTTATCTTTACTACAACAGTGCTATTTTTCAGTTTTTAGGACAGCAGGATGTCATTGGGATTGAGGGTGGAGGATAGGTTGGATGGGCATACCAATTACAACGTTTGGAAGGAGAGAATGCAGAGTATCTTTGAGGAGGCAGAAGTTTGGGACATCATGGTGCATACCACGCAGAACCCTGTTGGTGTGCCTACTGATGCTGTTCAGTTGGCAGCATATAATAAAAAGAACAAGGGTAAGACACTGATTCTAGACAGAGTCAAAGACCATTGCATTCCTCATGTGAGAAGAAAGAGTAATGCTCATGAGATGTGGACAGCATTGACCAATCTCTACCAAAGTACCAATGAGAACCAGAAAATGGTCCTGAAGGAGAAGCTGAAGACCATTAAGATGTGTAAGACTGATAGTGCAGCTGGATATATCACAAAGATTACTAATGTGAGTGATGAGTTGGCAGCAGTTGGAGAGGCCATTCCACCCACTGAGTTGGTGCGGATTGTAGTGAATGGCCTCCCCAGTTCATGGATGAACTTTGCTGATGGGGTTTGTGCACGTGAGACCCTTCCCACATGGGAGAGGTTTTGAGATGATTGCATTCAGACAGAGATCAGGAAAGGTCAGCTTGGGGCAGCCAAGCCAGTTGAGCAGGATGAGGATGTAGCACTGTTGGTAGGAGGCAAGAAAGGCAAAGGGAAGAAGCAGGCTTTCACAAGCAATGGTGGGGACAAACGCAAAGGTAAAGGTAAACAGGGTAACACACAGAAGGACTATTCCAAGGTGAAGTCTTGGAATTGTCAGAAGATGGGACACTATGCAGTTGTGTGTCCGGAGAAGAAGAAGAAGAAGGGGAAGAACCAGAGCATGGCAGCATCAACAGAGTTTGAGGACTTTACAGATCGCTTTGACCGGGAGTTTGGGTTCATTGTGTGTGAGTCCTCTAGTGCAAGATCACCTGCCACAGAGGTTCAGAGGGAGCATGCATTTCCCTCGACTAGCGGAGCATTTTCAGGTATCTGGTATGTGGACAGTGGGGCTTCACGTCATATGATAGGAGTCCGTGAGTACTTCTCAGAGCTTTCAGAGAGTGGCACTGATATAGAGGTAGTACTCGGTGATGACAAAGTTGTTAGAGCAGTCGGTGTGGGAACACTGACATTTCATAGGGAACCCAAACCTCCCTTGAAGGTGTCAGATGTTCTTTATGTGCCAGGGATGAGGAAGAACCTCATATTCGTCTCAGCTTTGGAGGATAGAGGATATGAGATACTATTCAGGGGAGGACAGGTGCTGATATATCCCAGGGGCGCTCCAGCTGATTCAGCTAGAGTGATAGGTGTATGCCATGCAAAGGTGTACAAGTTTGCATTTCAGCCCCTTTTGGCATTGAGCAGTAGTACCGACAGCAGAGCTAGCAGTTCTGAGCTGTGTGAGATTTGGCACCGCAGGATGGGGCATATGTATCATGGAGCCTTGAGGACTTTGTGGGAGATCACTACAGGTGTGCCAGATTTCAGTACTGATCACTTTGATACTTGCAGAGGATGTGCGATGGGCAAGTTTGCCAAATCCCCTTTTCCCAGCAGTGACAGCAGAGCGACCGGGATACTTGATTTGATTCATTCCGATGTGAGCGGTCGGATGTCTCATGTTTCCTTGAGTGGATATGAGTACTATGTGTTATTCATTGATGATCACTCCAGGAGGACTTGGATTTATTTCTTGAAGACCAAGAGTGAGGTCTTCAAGCAGTTTCAGGAGTTCAGAGCTCTTGTGGAGACACAGACAGGTCAGAAGATCAAGTCCCTGAGGTCGGACAATGGAGGAGAGTACACCCTTGGAGAGTTTGTTGACTATTGTGCGGAGGCAGGCATTAGGAGGGAGTTCACTGTTCCTTACAACCCCCAGCAGAACGGGGTTGCGGAGAGGAAGAATAGATCCATCAGAGGGGCTTCCAAAGCCATGTTACATGATCAGGGGTTGCCATTGTTTTTGTGGGCAGAGGCCTGCAACACTGCTGTTTATTTGCAGAGCAAGAGTCTTCATCGTGCCTTGGGGCATATGACTCCGGAGGAGGCTTTTTCTGGGAAGAAGCCTGATATTGGTCATCTTTGTATCTTTGGGTGTATTACATACTCCTACATACCCAAGGAGAAGAGGACCAAACTAGAGCCCACTGCAGAGAAGGGTATCTTTGTGGGCTACAGTGAGACCTCAAAGGCCTTTCGGATTTACATTCCTGCACAGAGGAAAGTTGTTGTCAGGCGGGATGTGAAGTTCGAGGAGGATAGGGCCTTTAGGAGGTCATGGGAGTTAGAGTATCTGGATCAGCCAGACCCTCAGCAGCAGTTGAGTCAGTCGCAGGGATCCAGTGGGCAGGGATCAGGAGGATCCGGAGGTATATCTATGACGATGTCAGGTCCGTCAGTGAGCAAAGTGCCCGCGCAGTCGTAGGTGGTGCTTCGGCGCGATGGGAGAGTACCGCCGTAGCAGCAGCAGTTAGGAGTCCACCGATGACAAATTACGACCACCACAAGTTCAGCAAAAGTGAGGACACAGACAGATGCTCAGAGCCACCGATGATGAGGAGGAGGGAGTTTCATTCTCCAATGGGAGAAGTATGCTCAGGGAAGAGGAAGCCCAAGTGGCTTCAGGACACCTTGAGAGAGGCCACATCTGTTGCTGGGCCTAAGAGGCCGGTCAGAGAGAGCAGACCACCTGAGAGGTTTTGTAGTTATATGGCAATGGCTACCAACATCCTTGACTCTGAGCCTTCTAGCTATGAGGAGGTAGCTAGCCAGCAGGTCTGGAGAGAGGCCATGCAGGAGGAGTATTCTTCTATCATGAAGAATGATGTTTGGGAGGTGGTGCCGAGGCCTGAGGGCAAATCCGTGGTTACTTCGAGATGGCTTTACAAGGTAAAGCATGCTGCAGATGGCAGCATTGAGAAATTCAAAGCGAGGTTTGTGGCTAGAGGGTTCTCCCAAGTAGAGGGAGTTGATTATGAGGAGACCTTCGCTCCTGTGGCTCGATATACTTCGATCCGCTCCATTATATCGATAGCAGCAGAGATGGGTTGGAAGATCTACCAAATGGATGTGAAGACCGCATTTATCAATGGCTTCATACAGGAGGAGGTGTACATTGAGCAGCCACAGGGATTTGAGGTGCATGGGAAGGAGTCCCATGTGTGCAGACTGAAGAAGGTCCTTTATGGCCTGAAGCAAGCTCCCAGAGCTTGGTACTCCAGGATAGATACATACTTGCAGGGGATGGATTTCACAAAGGGTGAGGCAGATCCGAACCTTTACTATATTGTGATAGGTGAGGAGCCTCCATTCTGGTGCTGTATGTGGATGACTTAGTCATTACAGGTGCAGAGAGACTCATAGAGCACTGCAAGAGAGATCTTGCGGTGGAGTTTGAGATGAAGGACATCGGCTTGATGCATTACTTTTTGGGTTTGGAGGTGTGGCAGGAGGAGGGGCATTTCTCCTGGGGCAAGGGAAGTATATTGTGGACATGCTTGGCAGATTCCACATGGAGGATTGTAAACTCATGTCAACACCGATGATCACCAACTGGAAGAAGCTTCATGCTTCGGATTCCGAGTTGGTGGATCCCACATTGTACAGACAGCTGATTGGTTCCTTGATGTATTTGGTCAACAATAGACCAGATATTTGTTTTGTAGTCAACACGATGAGTCAGTTTATGTGTGAGCCTAGGAAGGTTCACTGGGTGGTTGCAAAACACATTTTGCAGTACTTGCAGGGGACAGTGGATTATGGTCTGGACTACAGGCAGGGGGATGGAGTGAGATTGGCAGGTTACACTGATTCTGATTGGGCAGGTTGTGCTTCTGATAGGAAGAGCACTTGTGGTGTTGTTTTGTGGGTTGGGTTCGGCAGTGGTGTCATGGTTCAGCCGGAAGCAGCAGTCAGTAGCATTGAGTTCAGCGGAAGCAGAGTATATGGCAGCCAGTCCAGCTAGTTGTGAGGCCATCTGGCTTCGCAAGATGTTGTTTGGCTTATTTGGTCAGCCGTTGAGACCTTCAGTGATTTACTGTGATAATCAGAGTTGCATTAAACTCACGCAGAATCCAGTATTTCATGACAGGTCAAAGCATATCGGGATCAAATATCATTTCATCAGAGACTATGTTCAGAAAGGAGCTGTGAAGCTTGAGTATATTCCCACTGATGAGCAGGTTGCAGATATTCTTACCAAAGCCTTACCACGGGGCAAGCATGTCTACTTCAGAGACAAGATGGGTGTGGTGAGGAACACCTTCCTCGGTAAGAGGGAGTGTTGAAATTTGGTTACCGAAGGACAGGTGGTTCCCTAAGGCTTTGATCTTTGGCCTAGGGAAAAGTGTCCAAAAGAATTTAATTTTTCTCCTAAAGTGCCTTTATAATTTTATAAAGTCAAATCTAATTTAAAAGTGACTTTAAGTGATAAAGTTACTAAAGTCTAATTTTAAAGTGACTTTAATAAAGTCAATGTAAAATTAAAAAGGAAAAGTGACTTTGGAAATAAATGACTAAGTGGGTCTTTATTAAAGTGGGGTGAATTAAAAAATAAAAAGTGAGATTTAAATGAGCATTTAATCTCAGCCCTAGATCTCAATCTATTTCAGCCATTGGATTTAGGGATTCCCCAAAAGTCACTTAGGGTTAGGTTAAAGGAGGAAAAGGAGGAAAAGGTCATTCATTCTTTCATGAGCAGATTGGGAGAAGGAGAGCAAGAGAGCAAGGGAGATTTCTGGTCAGAGAGGAGAAAGAGGGCAGCTGATAGAGACTTCAGCAAAATCCGTACAGTAGTAAAGAGGCACGGTTTCCAAGGCAGAAATCCGTACAGCAAGTGTTGGGCACATTTTTCGAGGGAGAGAGGCACAGTAAACGAGGAAGACCGTACAGCAAGTTCAACATTTAATTCTGGGCAGATTCTGGGCACGAATATCGAGAAGAGAGATTGTTGCTTGGTGGTACGGATTTCTAGAAATCCGTACAACAGCCGTACAGTTAGTTTTGGCACAGATTTCGAGGCAAAGGAGCACAGATTTCGAGGAGAAGAAGTTGTTGGGTTTTCCGTACAGTCCGTATAGCAGTACGGCCGTACAGTTGGGCACAAAAATCGAGAAGCTCATTTCAACATTTAATGCTGTCATAAAAGCTGTAAAATTTCTGTTTTGGGTTTTTATTGTTTTGCACGTTTTCCAAGGCAGAGTGAATGCTCGGAAATCGAGATAAGTACAGTTGTTTAGTTGCTGAAATTTTTGCTGTAATTTCTGCCTCACTGTAAAAGGCATTTTCCAGAAATAAGAAGGGAGCTTTCGAACTGGTTTTCCCCAAGAGTTGTAGGGGGTTTTTCCAGGGTCACCTTGACCAAAAATTTCTGTGTTAAAATGTGTTGAATGGCTGTTTTGTATCTGCTGATTTTTTATTTCTGCATTTTCCAGCATTCTGTAAATTTTCCAGAATTTGTGTTTTCAGCAAAAAATTATTTTCCTGTTGTTGAATGTAAGGATATGGGAAAGAGCATTTAACTAAAAGGAGAAATAAGGTGAAACTGAAAACCGGGTGGGAAAACAGGAAATTTCTACAAATATAATCCTAGCCGACCTAACAATAATAATGTAAGGGCACACCCATAACAATAGTTTCTTTTATGGGGCACAGTAATAACTATATGGGGGCTACAGGGGTACAACAATAATAATAAGGGGGCTACACTAACAACAATAAGGGAATACACTAGTATTATAGGGACCTAACATTGTCTGCTATTCAATAATAATGGACTGTGTATTTCCTAGAACTTGTTTTCTGTAGTATGTGTGGTCATTGTGGCAAGAATTATATGTATATCAACTGTATACAAATTGCTGGATATTAAAATATCAGATTGAATTCCTTGGAGGCTTCCCTAGGGTGCATTTTATTCACTGTGTATTTATTGAGGTGGAAATTGTGAGAACTCATCTACATCGGCGTGTAGTCTAACTGTTCGACAAAAGACACCACTAAAAACTTTAGTACAAACTCAAAAAATTATTAAACTTTTTGAATATTTTCCGAAAAGGATTCTTACAGTGGTATCAGAGCATTGATCTTGGCTCAACCTTGAGTTATTTTAAAAAAACCAAGTTCGAGGGCTTTATTTTGAAGGTGCCAAGATATAGCTGTTGGGTTCAAAGGGAAAAAAAATGCTTCCAAGTCAAGAAGAATTGTTTGCCCAAAAATTTGAAAATTATAATAAAACCTTTGCAAATGTGATTGAGCACATGGAAGTATGGGTGTCATCGAAGGCAGTAAATAGAAAAAGGAATAACAAATCCAAAGATGGAAAGGTAATCAAGGAACATGAAGCAAGGATTGAAGATGAAAACCATTACCAAACCTTCTAAAATGAATTGAGAGAAGTCACATCCGTTGAAAATGAAGCTATCATAGATTCACCCCAACAGGTTGAAATGAGAGTTTGGGATGAAAGGGAAACAAAAATTGCTACAGAATCCCTGTCGTCACTTAGCGAGATTGTTGAATTAGATAATGGGTACAAAGAAAATCATGAGGCTAAGACGGTTGATGATGATTCCCAAGGGGTGTGCAAAGATGATAATACATATGAAATCAATAGTGCAAACCCAGACCAATCATTTGATGAGATAGATGTTGCTCACAAGCCTACCTATGCATATAACTTGGAAAACCATTTGAAGATGAATATAGACAAGATTAGGGCAGCCACGAGGCAATATGATGATGCATTGGTATTGGTGACAGATTATTGTTGGAGAAGTGCAGTGGCACATGACAGTTTAGGAGGAGAGCCTTCACTTGCATATTTTCAGGCTCTCACGAAGGCATTGGTAGAGATGAAATCTAACTACCTATACCTCCTTTTAGACAAAGATCACCTACACATGCTTAATGAGATATATCATGATATGCTAGTAGGGAAAGAGGAGGAAGTCGACAGGCTTACTTATGAGTTTGAGATTTCCCAGGAGTCCTTGAAGAGCAATTAGATGGCCCTTCAAGAATCAGAGTTGCAAGTTGACCAACTTTGTATGGAGTTGAATTGTGTGCATTCTTCTATGGCAACCATCACACAAGAGGATGTTAGGGACACTCATGATTTGATAGAGGAGCCTCCTGTGATAGTGGAGCACGAGGAGCACCCAGATGAACTGGGACTTGCAAGGAGGCATGTTCCAGAGATTTCTGATTATACACCCCATGGGTTGTGGATATAGATATATTACAGATGAGGATACATCCATCTGGGATCCAAGTTTGGTTGACACAAGTGGAGTGGATACTGGCGACCCTGGTTGGCATTGGGATCCAGGTGGGGTTTTCAATCATTTACTAGGTGTGAAGGATGACTGGCGTTGATAGGGTGATTGACCTAGTGATCAAGCACATAGGTTCCTTCACAGTTTCATCAGAGTTATGGTCAACGCTAGTGGCGGGTTGGTTTGATGCAGGAGTGTGCAGACTTAGAGAGATGTCTTGGCACATTGTTCATGCATGGGGTTGCAGGGTGGTCAGCATGCCTCGACAAGAGTTATTAAGATGGGATGGCAATTGTATGCCACCAAGAAGAGCAGTATATGGGGATGATGCCCTTCCATTGATGTATTGGGCACAGGAGCCACCGAGGATCAACATAGCAATGACATTCCCATTAGCATGTGGGGAGTCATGCCACTTAGGTCTACCAGGACAAAGAATGAGATATGACTCACATCATAGTGGGTCCACTAGCAGGGTGGCAGATACATTGGTGCATGCATGATACCAGACAATACCGGGTACGTCAGCAGTAAGCGGTGATACCTAGTGGGGTACATGGATACACCATAGTGTGCAGTGGTATGCAAAGTATGGTGATGCATGGTTTTATGTAGTGGTGTATGGTGCTGCACAACGGGATCTCAGAGCATTGCTTCTCGGGAGACAGATTGATTGGGACATCAGGCATACCAATGGGCCTGGCTTACCTAAGATCAATGAGTGGATGGATGAGTGTCAGAGAGCATTGCATTCCTCGAAGTTTGATCTTCGACTAGAACATCACTTGATTAGAGTCAGAGAGCAGGATACTCACAGGGTTACCCGTGGGCAACCATATGGGTTCTTGATAATGCCTTTGAGATTGACGCATGCATCTATCACTTTCCAGTCCGACATACTGTTGCAGAGTCTTTTGTTGCTGTTCTTTGATGCTTTCATCACATATAATAGGACACGTGGACTCACCTAAGATAGTTGGGTGAGACACAGTGCATCATGGACAAGAGAATGATTTCCCAGTTGAGGGCTATGGTCGGAGTGCGAGTTGACAGATACAGGATTAGGGATGGTGTGACCCTCTATAGAGGCAGTGTATGTTTCACCCCTTAGTACACTCTTAGGGAGATGATTAGGAGAGTTGCATGACACACCTTCGACAAGACATTTCGAGGCATTGTATGAGCATGGGGCATAGTGGATGGTAGGCCTCTTTTACATGAAGGTGTGTGGGCTCTAGGTAATAATTGGGTACACCACCAAGAGACGGGATAACATAGTTCGTTGTGTGATTAGGCAGGAGCAAAGTAGTTTAGCATGTGTCAGATTGATTCATGATACATGGTGTTCGTCTATTGGTTGCATACAAGGATTAGTGATGAGGCACGGATGGGCGCTAACAGTTAGCGGTACTTCACTACAACAGTCAGTTATAATCAGAGTGGCGCAACGACAACATGGTTGTCTCATTTTAGATCAACATGGGATCCTGGCATTATAGGTCTTGACAACTCAACTGCCATTATGGATGAGTTCGTCCTTATAGGGGAAGATCACTTAGATCTTCTGTTGGACTGAAGTTTTGTGGAGGGCATTTCACTCAGTGATTCGTTTGTATTTTGGACCACCTCACTAGTATGGCAGGGTGATCAGCAGGAGGAGGCCGTGGTTAGTTCACGTGGAGGAGGACCCTTCTCAGTAGGAGTTGGATAGTACCTTCAGGAATTCATTCTTGTGGTACATGAGATCGATTTTCTGATAGAGCAACTTCTCGAGGCGCCTGTTGGGCCCAAATTAAGGTATGTTCTCACCCTGTAAGTACTTCAAATTATGTTATAATTTCGGGGGAATTCCTCTTCATATTAACAATAAAGAGAATAAAAGATTATGAAAACGAGAAAAATTAGACTAATGATGAAAATGATGTTTTTGTAATAGAAAATTGACTTCTCCTATCTACGCATGCAAGAAGGCAGAATTGCTGGACCAATAAGAAACGGAAGCCAACCAACGGACACAAGCATATGAAATCTTGGTAACTCCCAGCGGCCGGCAGAAGGCAGACAGACGAATTCGAGTCCAAGAACTCAAACGACAGCCATGCGCAACGGACTGTCGTTTGGGAAATACTTTCGCATTTCTGAAATCGCCTTTAAAAGGGCGACGAACGGACGAGAAGGGGAGTCGGAGTCAGGACAGGAAATTCATTCTGTAATAGACACATCAGAAACAATCTGTCTAATTGTGTTTTTGTAACATCACTGGATGTAATATAGAGCTTTGAACAATAATCTTTTGAAGTTTTTACTGCGCTAGGGCTTCTGGTGGTCTGGGCCCAATCTCTGGAAGTTCAATGCAAGTTTTCACACTTTGTGTAGTTGCAGAACCAATGCTTAAGTATCTGATGCAGTTGTAAAGTATATTTCCATTCAATAAAGATACAATTCTCTTTCTTCAGGATTGTTAGAAATTGCGTTCTTGAAGTAGGACAATCGCAATCGTATTTTCCGACTTACGTCAATATTTTATTATCAGTAGATAGTTTCAATTCTTTAAATACCATTGCATTTCAGTTACAGATCGTAGAATAAGCTGATTTCAATATTATCTGTCTTTATGAATTGCATTCTTCTTTTAGCATAACGAAGCGTTCAACCATCGATCAATGTTGATTAATTAAGTCATAAAGAGAATTCCATTGCAAAATTACTTAAATAATTGTTGTATGATTTATTTAATTCGCTTCAGTTATACTGCTGTTCCATTACTGTTCAGCTTAGTTATCCTGCTGTTCCATTACTGCTCAACTAGTTATACTGCTGTTCCATTATTGCTTAGTTAGCTAGACTGTTGATTCAATTCAATTGCATTACTGTTTAGCTTAGTTAGACTACTGTTCCATTCAATTCCATTGCTGTTCGGTTTATTGTTGAATTCAATTCAACTGCTGCTTGATTTCTCTAGATTGTTGTTCGGTTCAGTTAGACTGCTGTTTAATTCCATTAGATAGATGCAAAATCTTGTTGCTCAATTTTAGGTTAAAAACCAATCCAAGTCACCCCTCGTAGGATAAGAAAGCTTAGGAAGTTAGCAAATTCTTCCCCATAAGTGACAAGGAACATCTGTTAGATGACTTGACTCACATATATTGTGCCAACACTCTTGGAATAAAAAGACTTACCCCGGGTTGATAATTAAATGAGAAAGCACTAGAGTTGTCCATAAAAAGCCACCTCTTTCAGCACCAACATTTTGGTGCCGTTGCCGAGGAGAGTGTTAAGAGTCACCTCCTTTACTCATCTTTCTCTATTGCTGTGAAGAATTGGGTATTGAAAACGAGAGGTAAGAACCTGCGTACCGGCAAGCAACATTCTTGCCCTCTAGCCCGCTCATCAACAATCGTACAAAGAACCGTAGGATAGGTGCTCTTGTTTTATGTCTAGGAAGAAAAAGATAGAAACAATCCGAAATCATTCGCAACCATCCTCACAATAAAAAGGACCGGTGATCCTTGGAAGGACAACATATATAGACGAAATCATTAGGAAAGCTGAATCTCAGGCATCTGTAGGACCCAGAACTGTTTCTATTCAAAGTCCTAATACACTCCCTCAGGCAGCAGCCTCACCATCTGTAGCCTACGCCGAGATTCACTGCGAGACAGAGGGGTCTGAGCAAAGCCGACAGACTGCCGTTCATATAGGCACTAACCCTTCAAAAGAGGGAGGCTCTTGCAACCTACAAGGAGGGGGAGAAACTAGTGGAGGAATTCACATAGAAATATCAGAATCTAAGTCCCCTAAAGAAGTGATTGAAACAAAAGTACTTAGGATTCCAGATCAGGGAAGTGCTGTAAAACCCCCACCGCATTCACCTCCTAAGCCTATTAGAATCTCTCCTCCAGATCAAGAAGTTCCCGAAGATTTCTGGCACCTCTTTGAGCAGATGGAAAATAATCAAAATTAGAATCAGAGGCAGACATCAACATTAGAATACCCTATTGTTGATCATGCTGCCAATGCCCCGATGAAAGCCATTCCCTTGCACAACGTCCCCACCTTTCATGGGTTAACCACAGAAGATCCTGATGCATTCCTATTTGAATTTGATGTCTTATGCAGAGGATATGACTACACCACCGATCCCCAGAAACTAAAACTATTTCCCTCTACCTTAAAAGGAACTGCACTCTGCTGGTTCATGGGATTAGGAGGGGGAACTATAAACAATTGGGACCAAATGAAGAATATTTTTCTTACCAAATACCAAGACTATTGTCGAACCCGAGATCTAAAAGACGAAATCTTCAACATGTCTGCAAAAGACAATGAAACATTAGAGGAATACGTTGAAAGATTTCAATACAATTTACAAAGATCCCCATATACCACGCTGTCCAAGGACATTTTAAAAGCCACGATGTTTAAAGGGATGAAGGAAGAATGGGTTGAGATGCTTAACATAATGGGGAAGGGAGATATTTACCAGGAAGAATACGACGAGATTATTTCCTTATGTATTAGATGCTCCCGGGGTGGCTCACACAATAGACTTGTTGGGCGTGATTCTATGAAGAAGGATCTTAAGCAGACCAATGGCAATGTAACCAGAGCAGAATTTGAAATCCGTTAGAAAATTTCAAAACTGACATCCTAGGTACTTTGACAACACAACTTGATGTCTTACAAGCCAAACAGAAACAAGCTATAGCAGAACAAAACCTGGCCATCTTTTGCCCAAGACATCGAAAGAAGCACAGCCAGAGGGAATGTCCTTTAGAGATGGTTCAGACTTGTGCTATCTGCACTAAGGATCATACCACGGACCAGTGTCCTTCACTTCTCGAGCTGAAAGTCGTCTACAAGGAAGCAGAAGAAGAAACAGTGCCAGTCTATTTAATGAATCAACGTTGGCAATGGCAAGCATGACCTAGCATAGCGCAAGACCTGCCTCAATACTTTCCGTCACTGCAGTTTAGCCAGCAAAACCCTGCAACAACTTGGTAGACTCAAAACCCCTTCCCAACTTGGCCAAACCAAGCATTTCCTATGCCACCTTGGCCTACGCAACCTCCATCAGGGAGTAATTGGCAGAACTTCCCTTGCTCTCCCCCTTTTTGGCAGAATGTCCCGTATCATAACCAATGGCCAAACCCTCCTACTCAAAACACCAATTGGAACTGGCAGCGACCCACAGGAATGGCCAATCTGCCGATAGGAGCAGGGACCCAAAATCAACCTAAGTTGCCAGCTCCCTACCCGATTTAGCATAACCAACAGCCTTCCATACGCCCTCAATTGCCAATCCAACCCAATCCTAATCCCAATAATAGACCGGTTCCACTAATTCAGATCATAGAAAATCCAAAACCCAATGCCAAACAGAAACAGTGCAACGAATTGAGGTTAAGATCAGGACGTACCATATTACCTATAGAGGCCACAACTCCACCTCAATCCCAAGTTGAAACCTCCACAAAGCCTAGCCTAACGAATATAACAGAAACAGGTAAAGATAAGGAAACAATTGATCAAAATTCCTTTTCTCCATGCCATCCAAGACATTCCCATCTATGCAAAGACAATCAAAGAATTATGTGGAAAAAAACAAATTAATAAAACAAAGGCTGCACCCACCGTTAATGTGGTAGGAACGCTATCTGACTTGTTGTTAGGTAGGGAATCACCGGTAAAATATGAAGACTCACGAAACCCCATTGTAACCGTGCAAATTTCTGGACACTCATTTCCAAACACATTGGTTCACCTGGGGGCAGCCATTAACATCCTAACTATAGGAGTTTGCGAAAAACTGGGCATATCAGCTTTAGAACCTATGGCGACACTTTTGGAACTAGCTGACAAATCTGTTATCAGACCGGAAGGTATAGTGCAAAACATCATGGTCTCTGTGGACTCATGGGAATACCCAACTGTTTTTTTAGTCATTAATCCAAAAAACAGGATGGAAGGGCACCCATTGATTCTTGGGCAGCCTTGGATGGCCACTGCAGATGCTTACATAGGTTGTTGAGTAGGTAGCATGACTATCACCAAAGAAGACTCTATAAAAAATATCATTATTTATCCGCCTGCCAAACCAAGCCTGCCCACGGTAAAAATTCACAAACACCCAGATACATATTGGGAGCAAAACATCTGTCCACCTCTAACAATAGTAGAAGCTCTCGAATTCAAGGATCAAACTGAGGATGATGTGATTAATAACTTTATGAATCAGTCACCCAAGCCTAAAAATTTGAAATGCCAAATGTTGAAAACAGTCCTCGAACATGAAGATCAAGAGGATCCCGTGACGGACTTCGAGACTCAACATATCTCCACAGCCGTTGTTCGTAACAGCATATCTATTGAGATCGAGCCAGGGAAGGTTCTGAATATTAATGGCAGCTTGGATGACAACAAAAAACAGAAACTCATAAAAATCCTTCGGAAGCACCAAGGTGCTTTTGCGTGGGACTACCAAGACATGAAGGGTTTGGACCCACAACTGTGCACGCACCACATCTATATTGATAGGGAAACGCGCCTCGTTAGACAACCCCAATGAAGATTAAATCCGCACTTAAAAGAGATTGTAAAAGAGGAGCTGCAAGAACTGTTAGATGTAAATTTCATTTAACCTATTTCAGAAAGCAAATGGGTCTCCCCTCTGGTGGTCGTCCCTAAAAAGAATGGGAAGTGGAGAATCTGTGTAGATTACAGAGAATTAAATAAGGCAACACAGAAAGACCATTTCCCCCTTCGCTTCATTGACCAAGTCCTTGACACATTGGCTGGGAAACGGTTCTTCTCCTTTCTTGACGGATTCAGCGGATACAATCAAATCCAAATAGCTCCCGAAGACCAAGATAAGACAACCTTTACCTGCCCATGGGGCACTTTTGCTTACGGAGTTTTACCGTTTGGATTATGTAATGCCCCAACAACATTTCAGAGAGCCATAATTAGCATTTTTTCTGACTTAATAAATGAAGGACTTGAAATCTATATGGATGATTTTACACCCTATGGGGAAGACTTTGATCAAGCTCTAGAAATGCTAGAAAAAGTGTTAGAACGATATATTGCTACTAGACTATGTCTAAGCAACGAAAAATGCCACATGATGATGACTGAGGGGGTAATCCTAGGTCACTACATTTCTGCAGCTGGAATACAGGTAGATCCGGCTAAAATAGAGGTAATCCTTCTGTTGGCCATACCTTGTACACAAACAGAGGTACGCAGTTTTCTGGGATATGCAGGATATTATCATAGATCTATAATTTTTTTTTTGCAGATAGCTGCACCTCTGTATGCATTGACTGGGAATGTTGAATTCCATTGGACTGAAAAATGTGACACTGCTTTTACAGACTTGAAGAGGCTGGTCTCAACAACACTAATCCTGCGAGGTCCTAATTGGAAACTGCCCTTTCACATCTCTTCCGATGCATCTGATACAACAATAGGAGTAGTCCTTGGCCAAGAAGAAGACCAAAAGCCTTATGCTATTTATTATATCAGCAAAAACCTTAATCTTGCCGAATTAAATTATACAGTGACCGAAAAAGAATTCTTGGCTGTCATTTATGCTATCAATAAATTCAGGCACTATATAACCGGATATCAAGTGTTTCTGTATACTGACCACTTTGCTATTAGATATTTAGCTAATAAACCAATCAAGAATGGGAGAATAACTCGTTGGCTACTGTTGTTGCAGGAATTCGATATAACGATCAAAGACTGTCCAGGGAAGGAAAACGAGGTCGTAGACTTCCTGTCCAGAATCCCCAAGACAGACGATACGCTAACAGTTGACGATTAATTCCTTGACGAACACCTGTTTGCTGTAGCGGTCAAAACACCATGGTATGCAGATGTGGCAAATTATCTGGCAGTGGGGAAGCTACCCAGACATTTAACAGCGAGAGAACGAAAATTGATTGTATAGCACAGTGCAAGATTCTCTTGGATTGGAGGATACCTATTCCATACAGGGGCCGATATGCACATACGTAGATGCATAAGGGAAGACAAAATCTATGACATCTTATGAGCCTGTCACGATGAACCCTGTGGTGGCCATTTCGCAGAACGACGGATAGGGCATAAAGTGTTACAATTAGGCTATTATTGGCCTACAATTTTCAAAGACGCAAATAAGTATGTCCAGGCCTGCGGTAGCTGCCAAAGAATAGGTCGCCCAGGCCAAGCTGATGAAATGCTTCTACAACCACAATTGGTGGTGGAACCATTTGAACGATGGGCGTTGGACTTCGTTGGGCCATTCAACTCACAATCAAACCAGAAAGCCCATATATTAGTTGCCACGGATTATGTCACCAAATGGGTAGAAGCAGTGGCCTTGTTAAGAGCCATGGAAGAATCAGTAATTAAGTTTCTCTTTGAACTATTCGTGCGATACGGCTTGCCAAGGGAAGTGATAACCGATGGGGGGGCACAATTTACAGGCAATAAGATCACATCTACCTTAAGAAATCACCATATCATCCACATAGTTAAGTCTCCTTACCACCCGCAGGCCAATGGGCAGGTCGAAAGCACCAACAAAGTTCTGGAGGCAATCCTTACCAAGACGATAGCAGCACACCGCCGGGACTGGACCACTAGACTACCAGAAGCCTTATGGGCTTATCGAACAACCTGGCGAAATACCACTGGATATTCACCATATCAGCTAGTATTTCGGAGAGAACCTATCTTCCCTATTGAGTTCGAAATTAAAACTCTGAGAACAACCCAGGAAGTGGGATTGGACTTAATAGAAACTCAAGCTAAGAGACTCCAGCGAATAAATGAACTGGACGAAATTCGACTACTCACCCTGCAACGCACAACGATCATTCAACAACAGCGAGCCAAGTGACACGACAACCTAATAAAGAGGAAGGTATTTCAAAAAGGAGATTAGGCACTTCTCTATGACTCCAGATTCCAAGACTTTCTAGGAAAACTGCAAACAAGGTGGCTCGGTCCATATGAGATTCAGGAAGTACATAGCAATGGTACCCTCACCTTGACCACCATAGATGGTGGTTCAACATTTCGAGTTAACGGACACAGAGTACGCCTCTATCGCAAACCTCTCACGAAAAAATCTTTTTGTCAACAGAAACGAAACGATCCCACCATCCAAGTTGTGGTGGAAGGGGGTGATAACCCCACAAACTCAAGTACATGAGAGGTTTGACAACATCACTTGTAAATAATGTATATAATTGTTTTGTCTTGTCGTACATTCTTCCCATTTGCAATTTATTTTCCTTGTAAGATTGTGTTTTTATTGCTGTTCAATTCGAAAACAACTGTTGTTCTATCTTTGAACGACTGCTGTTCAATTGAACATTCGTCCATTTGCTGTGTTTTTTTATTTTTGCTATTCGATTCGTGGACAGCTGCTGTTCAATATTTGAACGGCTATTGTTCAGTTGAATTGAACAGCCATTGGCTGTGTTTTTTGTTGTTGTTGTTCAATTCACAGACAGCTGCTGTTCAATATTTGAACGATTGATGTTCAGTCGAATTGAATAGCCATTGGCTGTGTTTTTCTTTTTGCTGTTCAATTCATAGACAACTGCTATTCAATATTTGAACGGCTGTTGTTCAGTCGAATTGAACAACCATTGGCTGTGTTTTTCTTTTTTCTGTTCAATTCACAGACAACTACCGTTCAATCTCTAAACGACTGTCGCTCAATTGAACAACCATCTGCAGTGTTCTCATTTTTGCTATTCAATTCGAGAACAACTGCTGTTCAATCTTTGAATGGCTGCGGTTCAACCAAATTGAACAGCTTTTTGTTGTGTTTTTAATTTTGCTGTTCAATTCTTGGACAGCTGCTGTTCAACCTCTGAACGGCTACTGCTCAGTTGGATTGAACAACCATTTTCGGCGTTTTTATTTGTACTGTTCAATTCGTGGATAACTGCTGTTCAATCTTTGAATGGCTTCCGATTCAACCACAATTGAACAGTCGTTTCACGTTTTTAATTTTGCTGTTCAATTCTTGAACAACTGCTGTTCACTTCTTGGACGGCTGCTGTTCGGTTGAACTGAACAGCTGTTCACTGCTGTGTTTTTATTTTTGCTATTCAATTCGGGAACAACTGCTGTTCGATCTTTGAATGACTATTGTTCATTCAAATTGAACAACCGTTTTTGAGTATTTTTTTTAATGCCGAGCATTCTTTGAACAACTGCTACTCAATCTCTGAACAGCTGCTGTCCGACCAACTTAAATAGCCATTCTTTTTGTAATTGAGTAACCTTGAGTAGGGAATGGCAGTTGGAAGAGAGAGGGAAATGGTAAAATTACAAATATGATGGCCCTTTGGCACTATAATTTTTAAACAGGAAGTTGACATTATGCACACATGAAATGAAAGGCTAAGTCACCCACAGTTCAAATATGATATTGTACAATACAGGACCTTATGATGATATATCTTTTTGCACTATTCGAGTAATATGTCCCTACAGAATGAAGAAATGGAACAAGGGGTATTAATGGTATTGGTTTTTTTTCCGCTTCTCTCACCATCCCTCACTTTTAAGGAGTCAATGCGCCTCCCTCTATGTAAAAAAGAAAAGAAAAGAAAAAGAAAAGCAATCATTATGTGTTCATGCAAATCTTTAAGAGGATAGGGGATCTTATTACAAGCCAACGTACCATGATCATAGGGATTTAACAAGTGACATGACCACAATGGCTACCACACCAAGGTAATGACCTTCTCATCTACTAGAAGGACAGGAGGTCTCATCACGAGCCGACCTGATCACTCTGTTACAATTCTAGTGAATGACATTGTGACTATCTGGCTACCACACTAGCACAGTGACCTCCTTATAGATTAAGATGTTACAATTCAAAAGGAAGTACTACATTTTCATGCAAATCTTAAGAGAGGATAGAGGGTCTCATCACGAGCCAACCTACCACATTCATAAGGGTGTAGCAAGTGACATGACCATTATGGCCACCACACCAGGGTAATGACCTTCTTAATGACTTGAAGGATAGGAGGTCTCATAACGAGCCGGCCTGATCACTTTGCTACAACTCTAGGGAGTGGAACCATGGTTATTTGGCCACCATGCCAGCATGGTGATCTCTCCATAAAATTGGCAAAACAACTATTCTTACATAAGAATTTTGGCTCATTTTTCGGGTTAAAATAGAAACCCTGTCGAGGCTATGAATGCCTGCTGGCAGCAGTGGCTCTGCTTGTGGTATGAAAGTATGCTCCTTCAATAGCCAATTGCTTTTATATACACCTTGTCTTCCATTCTTCAACCACAAGCTATTACTTGAATTAGTAATAATTATGACCTACCATTAGAATAACTAACAAAGATATGTTTACATATTTTGAACTTCAGAATGACAACGCCAATCATTACTTGACTCACTCTTGCTTCCGTCATAACTTTTCAGTCGTGCAAGGACATCATATCGCGATAATGGCTATGCTATTTCCTCTCGCTTTCCGGTCACTTCCGCACAAGATACAATTATGAAAACTTCTATATCTGACCTTTTTATCGCATATGTTAGTAATTACTCAATCGCCCTTTCCTTCACACGCAGATTATCATTACCAAATTCTGACATTCCCCTGTCTGCATTCATAAGCGACCAAATCTCTCCTGTACTTGAGGGCGTGGGCGCCCTTTCTTCGACGGAGGGGGTGTAATTGGCCTTAATTCGGCAAGCATGTGAAATCCCTGCACAAATCTCGTTAGACGTATCGATAAGACCAGAGGAACACTACAATTAAGGCATGAAGATTATCTACGCAGAGCTGCAATCTCTTTTCCGCTTGCATACAACATCCAGTCGAAACAACAAAGCCAAGAAGAAAAACAATCAGAGGAAAAGAGCATATCAGCTATGGGAGGAAATACCCTTCAAAGCGAGCCTGCAAACTTTCCAATTTCAGAGGCAGCGAGTGCCATCCTCCAACGAGCTGGATGGCTGACATATGTACACATACTACAAGGATTCGACACGAGAATTGCAATCGAATTTTTGCAAAATCTGCAAGAAGGGAAAACTAGAGTTAAAGGCCGAACTGTACGAGTTACAGAGGGAATTATCGCAGAAGTTTCTGGAATACTAGCGCAAGGAGAAAGATGGGTAGAGAAGCATCTCCTCCTGAGAGAAGTAGTAGCAGCATACCAGGACCTAGATGAACCGTTGGAACGAAAAAATAGAGGGATTAACCCTGCCTCTTTACACCAGCCATGGCAGGAGCTGGCGACATTCATCCAAAAATTTATTACATGCGAAGGACATCGGGATGTGGTAAAACCTCGACAGCTGAAACTTTTAGCTTCACTTAAACAAAAAATTTCAATTAATCTGCCTGCCTTTTTGAATTCCGTATTGCATGATACTGCTGTTCGATTGAGGAAAGCTAAGAATCCCCAAGCAGTGGTCAGTCACCAGGGGTTAATAAAACTAATTATCATTCATGAGCTAGATAGGTAGCAGATAGCATGGGATAATTTCGTTAACCCTGAGGCACAGGAACCAGAAATAAACCCTGACGGAATTGAAATTGAGCCCCCTAGGGTAAATACACCAAGAAGAAAAAGGACCCGAAACTCAACGTCAGAGCCAAGCAAGCAAAAACGGTCCAAGACACCCCAAGGAACCTCGAACCTCATGGAGGAAGCAGAACCATCCCATGCACCCTTGCAAGAGTTTGAGGAGGAAATGGCCCGAGTCCTAGGACAAATAAGGACAAACTATGAATTGAGAAACCCATTGGAAGCAGGGGAGCAAGAGGAACTTTTTGATAAATTCGCCACCCCCAGCAGCTCTGGTCACACTAACGTCCTACCTGACCAAGAGTAACCGCGAGATGATGAGGCTCTCTCTCCTATTGATAATTACGAAGTGTATAGTGATGGACAGACAGAGGAGAGATTGGAATCACAGGATCATTTAGGTGACACTGTCCTTATGGAGCAGAGCACACACACAGAGACAGCCCCTTTGTCACCAGGAGGTAGCATCGCTCCTCCTAGTCGGGACCCTCACATTGAGGTAAGTTTTGAAGACGTAATCAGAAACTCCATTTTAGACGCTATCCCTGAAAAGGGGAATTCCGCTCCCCTACCACCTGCTGAAATAAGGACAGGTGAAGATTCAGATGAAAGGAGAAGTGAGAAACTAAGAAGGACCTGCAAGAGATTGAAGAAATTGGTAAAATATTTGAGAAAACAACTGAAGAAAGAAAGAAGGGCTCGGAAGCCAAAGATAGAAATCTCTATTGCAAGAACTCAAACAGAACCAATAAATACTGTCGAAAGCGAAATGCAAACTGACTTAGCCGACACCGTGGAAACTGGAATACAAACCAATTTGATAACTACTACTGAAACTGAAATACAGACAGAACTGGAAAACACCATCGAAGCCTCCACCCAAACTGAGCAGAAGGTTATAGAGGAAAAGGGGACCCAAACAGAGGAAGCCCTTGCTTATGCCCATCTAGTAGAGAAAGTTGCCAACCAGAAATTATGCAATGAACTAGTGCAAGTGCGGCATGAACTAACACAGTGCAGGAAGGAGGTGGTGCCATTACAAGAATGTCAGGCACTGCTAAAAAAGTTCACTGACATCTCCGCCACAGAAGATGAGACATTCGCCCAGCTTAGAGGAGAGCAGGCAAGGGTTAAAGTGGTACAAGAGTAGGTGGAGCAAGCTAAGAAGCAAATCTCTACAATTTGCTCTTTATATAATGATGCGCTATCATGCAGAGCTCCGACAACCAACTATGCCTTGTTCCTAACAGAATAGTATTTACTCTTGAAAGTTAAAGCTGTCAGGGTAGGAAAACCCACTACTTTCAGGACCATAGAAGAATTTGTTCGTTGTTGTAACGATCAAGATGAGTAGGTCCAGCGCCTCTTGTGTGAGCTTTACTTGCATAACTTCTTCTTAGAAGAAGACACGGACAACAACCCTAGCCCCTTCATAGGGGATGTGCAGCTGCAAGCCTTCCTTTCATTTGCTAAAAACCAGATTAGGTGGGCCAAAGCCTATGGCATCTTCCAAAAAAAGAGAGCATAGTCTAGATTTATGGGTCAGGGGGGAGCCTACAAAACCCCTGCAACTGATCATCCAACACAAAAACTTCATGAGAAGGCAAGGTGTGAGGACCAGGCTGGGACCCATCCATAAAGATATCATAGAAAATGCACGAGAATACTTTGGGGACATTCGTGAAGCGGCCTTAGCAGCAGACAAGCAAAGATGGATGGCCTCCACGAACAATGTGAAGAATAGGGAGCCATTCAGTTACAGGAATTTCAAGGCTGCTGCCTCCAGATTCCTTTCATACAGCAGCCTGGTCTACAACATGGGGCCTGCTTGGTTGGGATGCCGATACAAAAACCCTCTCCTCTGGCATCCTCCTGAGGATTATAATCACAATTACGAATTACCAGAAGGAGCCACAGGTGCTGCCTTTGCCCTCATGAAACGAAAACAAGGCTTCAGAGCATACAACGAAAAGGCCTACCCTGCCTATTGCTTAACGCAGCTACATCTCAATCATCTATTTGCATGAGGACATGCAACTAGGTAAGCAGGGGAGTATGTTGGGCCCAAATTAAGGTATGTTCTCACCCTGTAAGTACTTCAAATTATTTTATAATTTTGGGGGAATTCCTCTTCATATTGACAATAAAGAGAATAAAAGATTATGAAAACGAGAAGAATCAGACTAATGATGAAAATGATGTTTTTGTAATAGAAAATTGACTTCTCTTATCTCCGCATGCAGGAAGGCAGAATGGCTGGACCAATAGGAAACATAAGCCAACCAACGGACACAAACATATGAAATCCTGGTAACTCCCAGCGGTTGGCAGAAGGCAGACAGACGAATTCGAGTCCAAGAACTCAAACGACAACCACGCGCAGCGGGCTGTCGTTTGGGAAAGACTTTCGCATTTCTGAAATCGCCTTTAAAAGGGCGAAGGACGGACGAGAAGGGGAGTCAAATACAGGACAGGAAATTCATTCTGTAATAGACACATCAGAAACAATATGTCTAATTGTGTTTTTGTAACATCACTGGATGTAATATAGAGCTTTGAATAATAATCTTTTGAATT
This sequence comes from Pinus albicaulis, assembly GCA_034641835.2. Taxonomy (NCBI): domain Eukaryota; kingdom Viridiplantae; phylum Streptophyta; class Pinopsida; order Pinales; family Pinaceae; genus Pinus; species Pinus albicaulis. The sequence continues at coordinate 665,281,858 of CM076581.1, forward strand.
TTTTACTGCGCTAGGGCTTTTGGTGGTCTGGGCCCAACCTCTGGAAGTTCCACACAAGTTTTAATACTCTGTGTAGTTGCAGAACCAATGCTTAAGTATCTGATGCAATTGTAAAGTATATTTCCATTCAATAAAGATACAGTTCTCTTTCTTCAGGATTGTTAGAAATTGCATTCTTGAAGTAGGACAATTGCAATCGTATTTTCCGATTTACGGAAATATTTTATTATCAGTAGATAGTTCCAGTTCTTTTAATACCATTGCATTTGAGTTACAGATCGTAGAATAAGCTGATTTCAATATTATCTTTCTTTATGAATTGCATTCTTCTTTTAGCATAACGAAGCGTTCAACCATCGATCAATGTTGATTAATTAAGTCATAAAGAGAATTCCATTGCAAAATTACTTAAATAATCGTTGTACAATTTATTTAATTCGCTTTAGTTATACTGCTGTTCCATTACTGTTCAGCTTAGTTATCCTGCTGTTCCATTACTGCTCAGCTAGTTATACTGCTGTTCCATTACTGCTTAGTTAGCTAGACTGCTGATTCAATTCAATTCCATTACTGTTTAGCTTAGTTAGACTGTTGTTCCATTCAATTCCATTGCTGTTCAGTTTATTGTTGAATTCAATTCAACTGCTGCTTTATTTCTCTAGATTGTTGTTCGGTTCAGTTAGACTGCTGTTTAATTCCATTAGATAGATGCAAAATCTTGTTGCTCAATCTTAGGTTAAAAACCAATCCAAGCCACCCCTTGTAGGATAAGCAAGCTTAGGAAGTTAGCAAATTCTTCCCCATAAGTGACAAGGAACATCTGTTAGACGACCTGACTCGCATATATTGTGCCAACACTTTTGGAATAAAAAGACTTACCCCGGGTTGATAATTAAATGAGAAAGCACTAGAGTTGTCCATAAAAAGACACCTCTTTCAGCACCAACAACGCCGATTGAGATTTTGCATTTTCAAGATGCTCTACTTATTGGTCGTATGCAAAGGGCCTCTGGTGTCTATGCCTTGTTGGGGAGTGAGTGGAGCGAGGAATGCTTCATGATGATTAGGAGTGTTTGGGATCCTGGTATTAGTTTGGATCAACCTGTGGGGCAACAACACGCGATAACATTACTTAAGGATAAGCAATTTTGGGGAGGGGAGATTGTAATATCCCCAAATTTTGGATTAACTGGCGAGGTGGTTAGGAGGCTTTTCCAAAGCTTGTGTCAGCCTGGTCATAGGAGCAAGATTACTCCATTGGTGGGCTCAGAGGGTTTTAGAGGAGTTTTATGGGTGCGTGTTGGAAAGTGTAACTAGGTTCGGTCTTCATAATGACTATGTAATTATGAAATTATGTAATGAAGAAGACAAAGATAATAAAATGTATTTTTGTAAAGCTTGCATCATGGGTTTCATGAGCAAGGAGTTTTTATTATAGGTCAAAGACTTCTTCTTGATGTCTTTTAGGGATTTGTCATCTTGTCATAAATTGTATAATTTGAAGTCGTGTATATGAAGTGCTGATACACTTGCAAAGGATCATTATTAATGTAAGTAGTATGCTTCAAGACCTTGTCAATTGACTCGAAAAATCTAGCTTAAGTACGATGCAAACACCCCTGAACAAGTCAGCTCAAATACGTTGGATGCACTCCTTTTAAAGTCGACTTTGAATCAGATGTAAAAGTCAGTTTATAAACAGTCACAACTATTCATAGACAACTCGGCTAATTGCCTGTGCCCAACCACTATATATACCTAAGCAGATTGCAGAGAACAGGACACAGAATAGTTCGAATTAGTCTGAGATTTTCGGATATTACAGTGGCAAGATCTGCAGTTTGGTGTGGTATAGACAAAAAAGGAAAGGAGTAAAAACAACGAAGAGAAGGGGAAGTATTATGTCATTGTCTTGGGTCTATAAGCTTCAGATATCTATGCTACATGAGATGGCACATCACAGTTCGGAAGTACATCAAAGAGGTAAGGGCTAACCCCAAGTGCTAACTTAGTGCGAGGTTCTGGAAGATGATGCGAAAAGGAATACTGTGAAGAAAGGGAGCTATTGCACTTGGTTTTTGGATCTATCTCAAGGAGCGAAGAAGGGACTGAAGCATAGGTAGACCAAGGGCTATCTCATCAAAGGAAGAATCAATATGTCTTTGAAGTATATGCTACAACAAGAAAGAAGTCTCTAAGGGAGGTCAAGGATAGTCTAGCTAGGAACCGAGCTTTCCTAGTCCTAGTGTAGAATGGTGCAGGAAAGGAGATTAACGTAAGGAGTCAAGAAAAGAGGAGTGACAAGGTCTTGGAGGCATACAAGGGTCAAGGATCTATGTCATGGTCATGGTACTTGTCAAATGAAAGTCTATAAGAAGAATTACTTGCGGGTTTTCCTCTCCAAGAGGGAGAGGTTTTTGGCCCTGGCTTGAATAGCTTAAATTTTGTCTCGTGTTTTGATAATTGACTTGATGAAAGACATAATAATTTAATAAAGAGAAGACCTAAGTAAGAGAAGTAAGCTCACGAGTAATTATCAAGTAGAGAATTGAATTAAACTACGCCCTACCAAATTCTCAACACGGTATCAGAGGTTAGGGGTTGAAGACAAAGGGCTATTTGACAAGAAGACACTCTAGGATCAAAGATCAAGAATCAATTTTCTAGAAAGTATCAAAGGAAAATTCAAAGTCTACATTGAAGAATCAATCTTTAGATTTAAGAAGATATTCATTCATTCAAAGGAGCTGTTTGCAGAATTAGTGAAATCCTCGAGCCATCTTAAGAAGATCAAGGATCAGTTTTGCAAAAAGACACTAGAATCAAATTTTGGGAAGAAGGTCAAAGGTCAGTTTTCAAGGGAAGCTTCAAAGAAAAGAGATCCACACTAAAAGGAAGAGACCTCCATTCAAAAAGAGGCTTGCAGAAATTGGAAAAACCCTCAGGCTATATCAAAGACCTTATACTCCAAGGTCCTTTCAAGAAGAAATGCAAGAAGGTGACCTAAAGCTATCTCATTTGAAGCAAAGTCAACAATATTGGAGACATCATCAAATCATATTTTTGCTGAAGTCATCATCAAGCCATCCTTGATCATCATCATCATCAAGGATCCAAAGTGATCTACTACTTTACACCACTCTTAAAGAAGTCTATCGAAGAGGGAGCTCATGCTGTTATCTACATCATCATCAACAAGGAAGCTGATAGAAGAAGAAAATTATCTACTCAAGACAATGAAGTCATGCCAAATACATGAAGGGAGACATAAGAACCCAAAGGATTCTTGTAAAATCCATTAAGGACTCTCTCACCCTCAATGTATCAAAACGAGAATCTTCAAAAGAAATATATGACAAAATTGGTGGAACTATTCTTGGAATTAAGAGAAGTAATGTCCGATAGAGAAATGACTATAGTGGTGTTGAATGCTCTATTGGAAGAATGGGGAAACTTCACTTTAAGCATATATGGGAAGAAAGAAGCAACACCGTTGAAAACCAAAATTGATACAAAGACCAAGTGAAGAAAATCAAGCCTTTGTAGCCATGTCCAGGAAGAAAGGAAGATTGGGTAAATTTGGTCCTCAGAATAAAAGGAGAAATATGGACAAAGTACGATGCTTTGGATATAATGAAATTGGGCATTATAAAAGGGATTGTCCTAAATCTAAAAGGGACAAGACGAAAAAGGAAGAAGCCCATGTCACGGAAGAAAGGGGAGAATGTGATACAAAGAAATCTAAGAAAGAAGAAGTGAAAGATCTCTACTATGATTGAGATCATCTTCCTCTTTAAGAGGTTTCTGTCAGTTGTAAAATAGTATGTTAGGAAGCATTATACATTAATGCATCACTCTAGAAATGGCATCATGATAGAAGCATGGAAGGAGCACTTGTCATAGGAGGATGTCTGCAATACAACTATGCTATGAAAGAAGTGGCTCCTGGGAACCTCACTAATAACAACATTGATGGAAGGCAATCATCTAGATCAAGGGTCATCATTCAATCTTCTATATGGAAACAGGTGCTGAAATTTTCTAATGAAGTCCTCTTTGGATTCCCTGGTTTGAAAGAAAGCAAAAGGTTTCATCAAGAATCCTATCTTGCAGAATTCTGGGATTAGGATATGGTGACATATTGATGAAGCAAGTCAAGGGAATGGAATTCTTCATTCTAGGAAAACTTGCTGTAGGATGACTCAAAAGGAAAAGGATGAGGTACATATATTTATATGCTGACACTGAATGCTATGAAGTCATGTCATATAGTTGCAGGTAATGAACTTCTATCTTTAGAAGTATGATCAAAGAAAGGATAATCTCTTCCGATACACACGTTATCAATAACAGATGAAATCAACATAATATGTCCTCATATGGAATATGAGGTGGTTGTATAAAAACAAGGAACTGTATACTGGAAGTTCTTAGGAATGACGTAAAACTATGTAAAGAAAAGAAGAGATCATGAAGTGCAACCATAATAAGAGGCAATTATCATTCAGAAGCCAAGAAGATTTGAATGAGATATCTCCTAGAAGTCCAGTAAAGATGAAGACCCTTGACAATACATATCTTTAGGAGATGTGTCTATCTGAATAAAGCATGCTGATGCCTACAAGATGTCATGGAGAAAGATCATCAGTGAGGTAACTTTTGATTTAAAAGTTCATATGACCCTTGACAATACATATCTTTAGGAGGTGTGTCAATCTGAATAAAGGATGCCGATGCCTACAAGATGTCATGGAGAAAGATCATCACCGAGGTAACTTTTGATTTAAAAGTTCATATATATATATATATATCCAGATAAGTTTATGTAGGGCTGCCAACCATATGGAAGGATGAAATATCCTTGGAAGATGGTTCGAAGGAAAGCCGCATGGCATGTAGATGGACCAGATGAGAAAGGTTGATGAATCACTTTCTAATAGATGACATGACTCATGGATGAAAGTGATGGATGATGTGTGCCCTATGAAGCTATCCCAACGTTGAAGACTCTTCAATATCGAAGAAATTCATGACATCGAAGAAAGGAATTCTTCATGAGCAGCTGGGTGTCTCCGCATTGCTGCTGCAGGTCCCTGGTTAAGAGGGACCCTGGTGGTAAGTTTCTTACTTGGAAGAAATTTGGTAATTCCTAAGAATGAGCTTAGGTAAATTCCTTGTATAGGAATGAGTATGTCCTTCCTAAACTAAAAGGAAGTGACGAATTTGATTCTCTAATTCATGTGTGATGCACTAGACCAGGACTAACTGCCATAAGTCTTAGTGAGAATGGATAGACACATCATTCTGGTCTTCACCTGGGAAGACAGAATGGAGGATTGGGTGATCATCTAGCATCTGATACTCTTTGAGAATGTGATAGGGCATTCAAGATAAGAGTAGTCGCGGAGCGATATTCTTTGAGGATTAGCTACCCGAGATAAGAATAGTGCAGTAAGGTCATACTTTGTGAACATTCGAGTTGAGTATGTACCTTGGAGAGACAATGACGATGGTGTCTATAAGTCATTTGTGTCACCAACATTGTAGCCCGTTGTCTCGTTGAGAGATGGGGCTGTTAGTGAAGGCCTTGCACTATGACAATGCTGGTTGATATGATGCTATATAGATGCGATTGCCAATCTGGTTCTTCTTATGAGATTCTTCAGATTGAAAGTAACCATGTACCATTATGAATACCTCCCTAGTTAAGAGGGAGTGTTGGAAAGTCTAACTAGGTTCGGTCTTCATAATGACTATGTAATTATGAATTTATGTAATAAAGAAGACAAAGATAATAAAATGTATTTTTGTAAAGCTTGCCTCATGGGTTTCATGAGCAAGGAATTTTTATTATAGGACAAAGACTTCTTCTTAATGTCTTTTAGGGATTTGTCATCTTGTCATAAAATGTATAATTTGAAGTCATGTATATGAAGTGCTGATATACTTGCAAGTATGATGCAAATACCCCTGAACAAGTCAGCTCAAATACGTTGGATGCACTCTTTTTAAAGTCGGCTCTGAATCAGATGTAAAAGTCAGTTTATAAACAATCACAACTTTTCATAGACAGGTCGACTAATTACCTATGCCCAACCACTATATATACATAGGCACACTACGCAAAACAGGGCATAGAACCATTCGGATTAGTCTGAGATTTTCGGACATATATTACAATGGCAAGATCTGCAGTTTGGTGCGGTATAGACAGAAAAGGAAAGGAGTAAAAACAATGAAGAGAAGGGGAAGTATTATGTCACTGTCTTGGGTCTATAAGCTTCGGATATCTCTGCTACATTAGGTGGCACATCATAGTTCAGAAGTACAACTAAGAGGTAAGGGCTAACGCAGGTGCTAACTCAGTGCGAGGTTTTGGACGATGATGCGAAGAGGAATACAATGAAGGGAGCTGTTACACTTGGTTTTTGGATCTATCTCAAGGAGCGAAGAAGGGACTGAAGCATAGGTAGACCGAGGGCTATCTCATCAAAGGAAGAATTGGTATGTCTCTGAAGTATATACTACAACAAGAAAGAAGTCTCTAAGGGAGGTCAAGGATAGTCTAGTTAGGAACCGAGCTTTCCTAGTCCTGGTGCAGAACAGTGCAGAAAAGGAGATCAACATAAGGAGTCAAGAAAAGAGGAGTGACACGGTCTTGGAGGCATACAAGGGTCAAGGGTCTGTGTCATGGTCATGGTACTTGTCAATTGAAAGTCTATAAGAAGAATTACTTTTGGGTTTTCCTCTCCAAAAGGGAGAGGTTTTTGGCCTTGGCTTGAATAGCCTAAATTTTGTGTCTCTTGTGTTTTGATAATTGACTTGATGAAAGACATAATAAGCTAATAAAGAGAATACCTAATTAAGAGAAGTAAGCTCACAAGTAATTATCAAGTAGAGAATTTAATTAAACTATGCCCTACCAAATTCTTAGCAATCCGACTGGGATTGCTTACCATATTTCATCATCGGGATCAATTCCGCATGGTTTGCTCTTGGTTTTGTTGCGTTTCGACAGTTTCCATAAAATGACGTTATTGACAGGCATATTTTAATTAAATATGCTTAAGGTGTTGTTTCGGGCTGATTACTTGAAGAAACACCTTAGTGTAATAGCTCATTGGAATCGGGGCGAAAAGATTTTCAGGGTAGAATGATAAAAATGGGCTTTGGTTTGCCAATGTGACCACAAAGGTGAATTAATCATTTTTCAGCATTAAAAGTGACTTCAATTAGTTTATAAAAGTCATTTTATTAAATAAAGAAAGGAAAAGTGCTTTTAAATATTTAATTGGAGGGAAATGGTAAGTGAGTTATAAAAATGGGAAATGAAGGGGTCTCTCATTCATTCGTGCATTTGAGTTTTTGGGAGAATGAGCTCTTGGGGAGAGTTTGAAGGAGAAAATTAGGGTTTCAGAACCCTAACTGCTGTAACAGACTTCGGTGTTGAAACTAGACACCCTAGTTTGGATTTGAGAGTGAAATCACTTAGATTTCATTGCTGAGCTTCAATGGAGAACAAGATTTTCAAGAGATATTGAAGTATCTTTGTGTTATGAGTTGATTTTATGATCTTATTTGGTATTCTCTATCTTATTCTTTTAGGTTGAAGAAGGCCCACTAGAGCAACGATTTCCCAAAATGAAAATTGGGGTCCTCGGAAGGAGATTGGCAGAGACCTGGGGGTCAACCCCTAGGAGATGATTTTAGAGGGCCCCTACTCACATCATGGCACCTTGAGCCCTCAATGCTTGCCCTACGAAAGCCTACACATGGATGACACCAACTTTATCTCTCCTATGACTGACAGATGTGGGCTAATTTGAGTTTTGTTCAATGGCTACTAGGCCGGCTTGTGACCTAGCTCACTTTTATATGTTTAGGGGCTAGAAGGCTAAAATAGGACTTCAAATTCCTCTTATAAGTAGAGGAATCATTCACTGTAACATTCATCATCACAATTTGAGAATCTTGGCCTACTTGTGTAATTCTACCCTCTTTTCTTTGGATAATTTGGATCTATTGATGTATTTTGACATTTGGAGTTAAAACGTTTGTCTTTGGAACTATTCTTTGGATCAATGGATGGAACTTTTTGCATGTTATCTTGTAAGTGCACTTGTTGTTGAATATTCACTTTTCTACATGTCTAATGTATGGATGGAATAATGTTGATTCTAGGTTATGCTAATTGTGCCCTAATTTGTTGAAGATATATTGAATGCTATCTAAATGATCTATTGCATGCATTACTCATACATAACATGCGAATTGAATGTCCTAGTGGTGAACTTTGATTAAGCTCTCCAATGAAAAGACGATTTTCCAATGCATTGATCACTGTTTGGAGTCTAGTTGCTAGGGCATCAAGATTTCTTCCTCCTTAGGAAACCTTTGGCTGATATAAGGCATCATAGACTACATAATCCCAAGGAACAGGGCACTGGCCTACTTTGTTGGTGATCAATCTCTGTTCTCATCCATACATTCTTCTCTTTAATTTCAGCCTCTTCAAGGATAAGCTCATAATCTAGGGCTTAGTGCGAATCCCTAGGTAAGGGATATTTTGGGGATCTGAGAGCCTAAACATCAGGGGGAGGGTAATAGGTATTGCCACAAAATCTCTCCTTTTGGTGGGCATCCACTTCAATATTATCTAGTTTGTGTTGCTTCAACTTAGAGGCTTGTTTGAGGGTTTCATGTGCCTTTGTTTCATTGAAAATCACTTTGGGAAACCCTTTCCTTGCATCTTGGCCCTGGGTCTCTCCAACACTCAACCAATCAATCAAACCCTAGGTCATAGATTGCCCTCTCTAGGGCTCTATATAGAAAGAAAATTGGCTCTAATTAGAGCCTCGAGCCATTGTTTTGTCTTTCTTGTAGAGTGCCTGTTTGGGGCACCTTATATCCTAACCTTTGAATATCTATCTTAGGTAATCATCTTACATACCGGGACTTCTCCCATCTGTGAAAATCCGTAAAGACCTGGGGGTTTGGCTGTGGTGATAGTGGGCCACTACCCCATTGTTGTCTCTTGGTCTAGTTTTAGCCTTGTAGGTTACCGCTCTCCAAGCCCTGCTAGATTTTGTGGCAATAGGTTTAAATTTCACTTATGACATATTTTGCTTTTTGTGAGCAAATTGTTGTCGACGCTGTGAACCATGAGAAATATGATAATATCTTACCCTTGCTTACAGGTTCAAGGGTGGGGTGCATACCTCCAATTGAGCAATATAGGACAAAATGCCTTGGAAATTGAACTAAGAAGGTGAAACTTAGTAACAAATAATAGAAGTAAAGCGTCCTTTTAAATGAACAAATTATGCAGAATTTTTTGTATAAGTGAGATGTCCACAGCAGCATAGGGGCTGTATAGTTCATGGTGGTGCCTGTCCCAATATTCATTAGCATACACCTACTATTAGATCACAGGAACTTAGACAAGATGTTACTTGTGGCAAGAAGACAACCAAGTAGACAGTAGTAGTAGAATAATGAATTATTTCACTTTTTCCATTTCTTAACATGTCATAGGCTTAACTACTTCAGCTCACTTAGTGTTTTCAGTTTCTAATATCTATTTTATAAATTGGGCATATGGGCTATTTTGTAAACATTATATGACAGTTGATTGCATATTATAACTCTTGTTATGATGTCAGATGGCCTATTTCATTTCATGGTTGGTGTTAACTATTAGATGTAGATGACATTTGTTAACAATTATCTTTAGAAATGTGATGCTATAACTCCTAGATGGTTGATTTTTTTTTTTTTTTGACTAAATTGTTGATTCAGTAATGACTAATCTACTCTGGATTACTCTTTGGCTTTAGAAAATGTAGTATTCGTCTACAAGTAGCGCAGAAACTGTGTTTCAAGATTTTCTGCACCTATTTTGGCATTCTGTATGTTTTTTAAATGCATATGCATTAAAATATATGGAAATTTATATTATGTAAAACATGTTCTTGGGATGCTTCACTGCTGGGGTTTTTGGAAATTGGCAATCCATTACTCTGTTCCTGCTCCCAGCATCACTGGCTTGACATTTGTTGATATTTTGTGACTAGAGCATCATTCATTCTTGGTATTGATTTGCGTGTTACTTTTGGCAGACCCATGGAATACGGGCAACTGAAGAAAGCGCACAGAGAGGGATTGGTTTTGTTGAGGTAAGTTGCATTCTCAGATGTATTTTTGCCATTCTGAAGCAGAATTTTAATGTCATCGACAGCTATGATTCTATGTTTTCTTTCACTATATCCTGTATTTGCTGGATCTTACTTTAATATGATAACACAGAATTACATCACAGCAGAACCAAAACTGGGTACCCTTTAACGCAGTCCAGGGGGCCATACCACAGTCTGTGAATACAACATTTGCAGTGGAAAGGTATAATATCCCCAATTAATTTGCTAATAAGAATTTCCATTTTTGCAATTTAGGTGTTGGGAAATTTTTTTGGAGGAGAAACTTAGGAAAAGTGGGTCAAAGAGCTTTTAGTGGAATGTGGGGGCCACTCACCCACAAAATAATATGCACCATTTGGTAAATAATTCCATTTTCCTAAGTGAGATTGAAATCATAGGAGGGACACACATGAGACCCACAGGCAAGCATAAATAAGAGGAAAGAAGCATCATTTGGGGTTTTTTTGTCAATTTGAAAATCGAAATTGCCTTGGCTGTTTAGCTGAGCCAAGTTGTGCTGTTTAGCACAAGAGCTTCCCAAGGAGCTTTCTTTAGTGGACCTAGAGTGCCACCCTAGGAAGGCTTCTTTTCCTATCAGTGAGACTGGAGGACATACTTCCACAGGCTACGTATTTCTGGATATTTCCACGCAGTCCTGGAGCAGTCACTGTGTAGAAGAAGGAGCCACACTGTTGCTGGAGAAGCAGCGGAGTTGGGTGCTGTTGTGAGGAGGTACAGAGGTATTTGGTGATCATTTCCAGCTGAGAGGAGTGCAGCTATGATAGAGGAGAGTTTTCCATACGCAGAACTTACAGTCAGAGCGTAAGACTGCGTCACCCTCTCCATGACTGCACAGTCACTGGAGTGAGGTATTTTGTAGCAGCAACATCCGGAGGAGTTGGTAGCTGGGGTGGTTAGGAGTTGGTTGGAGGGCTATTGGAAGGAGATTGCTGGAGCTTTGGGAGCAAAGATTGACTGGTTCAGCCAAAATGACAAATTTCTGGTTTGGAGGAGAGCCAAGCTGTGAGGGACCAATTTTGGGAGGTCAAAACCAAGGGAAATTCCTTCTGGGTTATTTTGGGTTTTGTGCAAGGAACTCAACCACAATTTCCTAGAATTTTCTGGGCAGTTTAGAGGGGGAAAACCAGCAGTTGAAGTTGTCCAACAATGCGGAATCAGAGGGACAACACAACTTTCTGGGTAGCAGAGTTATTGCAGCAGTTGGACATTCCTATTTCTATCACTTGAGGCTTGTATCTTGCCTTGTGCAAGCCCAGGTGCATTTTCGCCAACTCATTTGTACTCCAACGCTGCTTATTAATAAAATTGGGCCAGTTTGGTGTTTTGGAAGAATTTCTGGTTTTATGTGTGTGATTGCTGAAAAATTTGTGTGTTGTTTATTTACATGTCTTTGCTTATCATTGTAAATTTCCAGTAGGAATATTACAGTGGTATCAGAGCATGACCTTGGCCAGCTGTGGGGGAGCTAGCAAGATCATGGAGGTTTTGGCCATGCATGCATATTGCATAGTGACTGGTAAATTTATGGGCACTCCAATGACACTGAAAGGGAAGAGTGCACAGGGGATCATGGAGGAGCTGATGAGGCAAAACCAACAATTGAGGAAGCAAAACCAACAAGTTTTAGAGAGGATGCAACAAATGATGGGGACGTTGAGTCATGCCCAATAGAGAATCCATGTGCATACGCGCGCGCTCCAGCAGAACAACACCCATGGCTAGCCTAGCCAACCTACCATGCCTCATTTTCTATATGTATCAGATAAGGGGAGGGAACTCGACACCTTTGTAGATTTGAGGAGGTCCTTCGTGGACAGGATTGATGAGTACGAGGCGTTGGACCCTAGAATCAGGAGGGATTTCTCGTTCGAGGAGCATAGAGGAGGACAATTAGAGGATGGAGCTAGGAGGCATTATTGTTGGTGGAGACCGAGCCTCAGATGTTAGGAGCCTGAGGAGGAGATTGAGCAAGAGGTTGAGGGCACACAAGAGTGCGAGGATCAGGTAGACATACCTAGTGTGACGCGGGTGTCACCCTTGTTGGAGATCCCTTTTATAGCTTCAATTGGCACCTTGGTGGAGACTGCTGAGCATAAACCCGTAGGGCCATTCGTTGATGAGGCACTCTGAGTTATGATAGAGTTTCCAGATGATGACCACCTACAATAGGTTGATGAGGGGCCAGGAGATACAGAGGTATCCAGAGTTGTGATTGAGTTTATGGATGATAGTCGCTCACAACAGTTTCGACAGCTCCAGGCTGACCTTCTAGCATTGAAAAGGAAGGCCACGACAATTCGAGAGACCATTCTACAATAGAATGAGGAGTTAGAGGGTAGGAGAGGGGTTTGTTTTGAGTTAATGGCCAAACTAACTTATGTTGGGGAACGGTTGGATTCCCTAGCAACGCAGCAAGAGGAGTACACCTTGGAGCGTCAGAGCAGCCCTCTTCAAGCATATATAGATGGGGCTTGTAGCACTAATAGGTTATCTGTGCACATTGGCGGGAGAGAGGCAAGTTACCTAGACAGATTACATGTGCTAACCAGACTAGTGAGACGAGGTGACATGAGCTGCGTAGGGTGCAGCATTTGTAAGATTGAGGGTTTGTTCTGTGTAAGGGTGTTTGCGCATTTGATCCTTCCCTTGGGGTTGGATGCTGCTGAGAGATTCTGAGTTGGGTACCCGGTGGAGTGGGCTAGCCTTGTAGAGATGATCATAGTTCGAAGTGAAGCTCAACAGGAGCTCTCATACATTGGAGATGTTGGAGGTCTAGGTTGGCATTGGGATCCAAGTGGGGCTTCCTATCATATATCTGGGATGCAGGATGGCTATGGTGTCGGTGGGATAGTGAACTTAGTGACTGAGTGCATTCATTCCTTGGGGGAGTTCCAGTCGGAACTAGTAGCCAGGGGGTTCATGAGCGAAACCCATGGGTTGTTTGGGCATGTTGGATGCACATGGAGTCATAGTGAGAGTAGCATACTCTGGCAGGGGTTGGCTAGAGGATGTGTCATCAGCAGGCCACCAGACGACACGTTGTATGGAGATAGTGCTCTCTCATGGGCACATTGGACATAGGTGCCATGGAGGCTAGGCACAATAGTGTCATTCCCATTAGCATGTGAGGAGATAGACCACTCAGGTCTACTAGGGTAGATGAGGAGTAGCCCACATCATGGTGGAGTCACTAGCGGAGTCGTGGATGTATTGACACGTGGGATGGTCAATGATGCAGGGTGGTATAGTAGTTGGCATAGGTGTTTAGTGGTGCATAGAGTTGTACCACAGAGTCCAGTGTTTTGGAGAGGAGCACAGAGGTATATGGTGGAGTGTCGAGTTGTGCGGGCATGCACTGTGGAGTAGGAGCGACTCACACCACCTTGAGGTTCCGAATTGAGTGACAACTACATCATCACAAGAGGGGTACTGACTGATACAAGATGATATGGAAGTTGGTAGCGGTGTCCAAAAATGCATAGAGGGGTGCAATTGGGTGCAAGCGTGTGCCAAGGGGCACAAATATACACATTTTTATGCAGGGGAGCACAGGGATGCTTGGCCGCAGGTAGTGATGCGTGAAGCCATCCATTGGGGTGTTGGAGCGTCGCCCCCAAGGAGACTGTATGATAGTGTGAAAAATCCTAAATTTGGATTCCTACTACAACAAATCTGAATTACTTCTATTATTTTTCATAATTATTTAATTACAGTGAAATATCGAAGTAATTACTGAAGCAGTCTACACAAATAATGCTGTGGAATAAATCTAAGTGCTGAAACAAAATGAACAAAATACAATGAAAAACATCCACATTTGACACAGTTATTTTTGGACTAAGTCCTCGAGAAAACCCAACTTGGGAAAACCGGTGCAGCAGATCTGAGGGTTTTATATTATTAAGCAGTAGAATCTTGAGTACAACTAGGGTGCCAATATCCGGTTCACCCTTCAGAGAAAATCTCGGCAACAGAAGAAATGTGAGATATACCTCACTCTGCAAATCCCCGACTGATCTAAACAGCGCTGGTGAAGCCCCTCTCTGCCTCTGCGTGATGCCTATGCTGCCACTGCGTAAGCCTGCATGGACGAGCTGAAGAATTGCGTCACCTCCCCTCTGCAACTGATCAAGGCTGATTTGAAACTGAGTTTTGGCCCTCCTGGCTCAGAAACCCCAGCTTCTAGCTATCTCTGGACTGAATACAATGTTGGAGATACTGATAGGGGGGGTGAATCAGTATTCCTTTCAATTAGAGCATCAGTTAATCTTCAATTATTATTAGTGTTTGTACAATGATAGCAGCAAACAAAAGGAACACAAATGCACACAGTTTTTAAGGTGGAAACCCACTCCGGGACAAAAACCACCTAATGCTTTTCTAATAATTCTTTAATATTCAACTCCAATGGAAAATAAAGCTCCAACTTCCTAGAATCTAGAAAAGAATTCTTCTCCAGCTCCCACTGGATGGACGCTCCAAGATTCTTCAGTAGTCAACTGAACGAATGCCCCAACACCCAATGAGCTACAACTCACCCTAGCACCACCCTACCACCCTATAGAAGAATAAAAGAAGAATGGACTCCCGTACCAGGGAAAATGGTCCAATTTACAATGATATAGAAAGCTGTAGAAGAATAAGACACACTAGACCATAACCCCAACTATGACACAACCACCTAATGATGATTCTAGACCTCTCGACACTGCCTCTTCAACTCTTGGCAGATAGACACTAGTACAATTTTTACAGTAATGTATTTACAATGACTTAGTACAATGATACCTTTACAGTGACTGTATGCAGTGTTGCCCACTTGAAGACTTCATGTGATGAACTTCTTGCTGCTGTTCTACACCTTGGTTGCTGCTCTAGTCATGCTACCCTCTGCTGCACCTTGCTTTGCTTTGTTGCCCTAGAAAGTCTGGTCCTTTGCAGCCCTTGACAACACATGATCTAGTTTTTATTGCCTTCTAGGAGCTCGATATTGAATCTGGTGTATCTCTGTTATTTCAGATCCCCAATATCTGATTTTCGGTCCTGTTGTAGTCCTCTGAGTCGTCTTTCCAATGCCACAGGTCTGATCCAATTTGGATTCTTCAAGGGAGAGTTATGCCCAATCTCTTACAATGCCCTAATTATGGACTGTTTCAGTAGAGCGAACTTGTACGACGTGCCACGTGTCACTGTTTCTTCATTCGACTCTGAAATTGATAGAGAGAAAACTACAGTCTGTGCACTATCTGCCACTTTTTACAGAATTCCAATCCGATACTCAGAGAGAGAGTTATGACGATTTTCCCAAGGTCACTTCTTTGAGATGAATTTCAGGAGCCTGCAAAAACACTGACTTCCACAGATCATATCTCCGAAAATATTGCGCACCTTGATCTGAAATTTTCACAGGAGCTTCCTCAGGATTTCGGCTTTGCCTCATAAAAAATTCAGCTTCTGCACCTTCGTAGAAAAAAGTTAGAGTGAAAATCCACGATGACCTGTTTCAAATGGCGAAATCCCTTGCATAAGGAGGATATGAGGATCACAATTTATGTAAATGCTTAGGTTGAGAGGGGCTTCAACAAGTGAACGTGGGAGGGATTTTAGGAGCTTAAAAAATATTAATTATGACTTTTCAATGACCCATGCCACAACCCCATGGGGTTTTAGCCCACTAACTGGGGTTACGAACTTCAAACATGAATATTTCTCAAACTGTGAAGAATTACGTGGCATGCCATATATCAACGAAAACATCTCGACAAGAAGAAACCATCAAAAGCATTACTGACCCAGAATATAGTAATTTGGTAGGTCAAAATTCCCATGTAATATTGGGGTAGCCCCTGGTGCTGCTTGGGTTGACATCAATGACAACCGCTGATCAACAATCTCCCCCTTTGGCATTGATGGCAACACAAGTATTCCCCTTGCGATTATGACATTTCTTCCTACAACATTCTCTCCCCCTTTGACATCAATTGCAAGGGGTAACTACCCCTGACACACAACCATCCTGCGGACCTGTACACACTTCCACTCTCCCTTTATATTATGAATAAGGAAAATCTAATGAGAACTTGGGAGAATCCCAAGCTTCTGGCGAAGATATTCAAATGCTTCACGAGGTAAAGTTTTAGTGAAGATAGCAACGATTTGTTCTTTTATACCAACATACTCAAGTTTGATATTCTTTTTAGCGACTTGTTCTCTAACAAAATGATATTTGATTGGAATGTGTTTTGTTTTTGAATGCATGACAAGATTCTTGGAGATGCTGATGGCACTAGTGTTGTCACAGAATGTGGGAATAGGCTCACTGAATTGTACTTGAAATCTTGCAAAGTTTGTTTCATCCAAAGGACTTGAGTACAACATGATGCCGCTACAATGTATTCTGCTTCCGCTGTAGATAACGAGATTGAGGTTTGTTTTTTGCTCAACCATGATACGAGACAACCACCTAGATAGAATGCTGCTCCACTAGTACTCTTACGATCATCAACGCTTCCTGCCCAATCTACATCTGTAAAGGCTTGAATAATGAGATTGTTACCCTTGGGATACCACAAGCCATATTCTTTTGTGCCCTTTAGATATCGAAGAATTCTTTTGACGGCAATAATATGTGATTCTTTTGGTGCTGCTTGGAATCTTGCTACTTGTCCAAGTGCTTGCATAACATCTGGCCGAGAGGCTGTTACATATAGAATACTACCAATCATATATCTGTACAACCTCTGATACACATCCTTAGATGAGTCATCTATGCTCAATTTGCAACCTGTTACCATCAGAGTAAGGAAGAGTTTGTAATATTCCATTTTGAATTTCTTGAGCATTTCCTTGATGTACTTGGCTTGACATATAAATATTCCTTTCTCTTGCTGAGATATTTGAAGCCCTAAGAAGTATGTCAGCTCACCAAGTAAAGACATCTTGAACTCACTTTGCATCTTTGTAGAAAATTTCTTACTTAGTCGATCATCATTGCTACCAAATATTATATCATCCACATATACCTCAACGATTGTTAAATTATCTTTATCTATTTGTACATAAAGATTGCTATCAACAGTACCTTTCTTGAACCCTTGTTGATGTAGATATCCATTAAGACGAGCATACCATGCTTTGGGAGCCTGCTTGAGACCATATAGAGCCTTCTTTAACTTGCAAACATAGTCTTCTTTTTCTGATAGTAGAAAACCTTCAGGTTGTTCGATGTAAACTTCTTCTTCTAATTCTCCATTCAGAAATGCTGACTTAACATCCATTTGGTAGACTTTGATTTTTCTTGAACATGCATAGGCGAGAAACATTCGGATGGCTTCCATTCTGGCAATTGGTGCAAATGTTTCATCGAAATCAATTCCTTCCACTTGTGCATAGCCTTTGCAAACCAATCTTGGTTTGTTTCTGGTAACTTGTCCATCTTCATTCAATTTGTTCCTGAATACCCATTTAGTCCCAATGACATTTTTATTTTTTGGTCGTGGAACTAATTCCCAGGTGTTATTCTTCTCGATTTGATCCAATTCTTCATTCATAGTTGCTAACTAATGTTCATTCTGGCTGGCTTCCTCAAAACTACTAGGCTCAAAAGTTGCTAGAAAAGCAATGTGAGCTTGTTCTGATGAACGAAGCTGTTGACCTTCATTTATGTCACCAGTGATTTGATTTGATGGATGGTTCTTTTGAATTCATTCTTTTGTTCTCCTTGGAGGAGCTTCTTGTTGTTGTTCTAGTATGTCTTGATGATCATTATTTACTTCTTCCTGGTTGATAGTTGCTTCTTGTTCTAGAATTTTATCTATCTTTTTCAGCCTTTGTTTCAAGTTTCAAAGATTCTACATCCTCATCATTATTCACTAGAACACCATCTTCGTCAAATGTAACATTTATGCTCTCCACTATCTGTTTTCGTCTTAGATTATAACATTTATAGGCCTTTCTTTTGCGTGAGTAACCAACAAAGATACCTTCATCAACACGTGATTCAAACTTACCCAAATTTTGATCTTCTCTTTTGATATAACATTTGCTTCCGAAGATTCTGAAATATTTTACATCAGCTGGTTTTCCTTTCCATAATTCATATGGGGTCTTGTTGCAATATTTCTGAGAAGACTTCGGTTGATAATGAAGACTGCCGTATCAATTGCTTGAACCCATAATTTTTCATCCAATTTTGAGTCCTTCAACATTGTTCTGCCCATTTCCTTTATGGTTCCGTTCTTTCTTTCAACAACTCCATATTGCTGAGGTGTTCGTGCTGTTGAAAATTGTCTTTTTATTCCATTTTCGTCACAGTATTGCTGAAATAATTTGGAAGTGAATTCTCTGCCATTATCTGATCTTAGACACTTTATTTTCAAATTAGTTTCATTTTCGACCAACTCCTTGTAGATCTTAAAGCACTCAAATGCTTCAGATTTTTTCTTTAGGAAACTGACGGCTGTCATCCTGGTATAGTCATCTATCATTAACATGAAATATAATTCTCCATGTGAGCCTTTTGTTCTCATAGGACCACATAGATCAGTATGTATCAATTCCAATGGATGTGATGCAAAGTGTTCTTTTATTTTAAATTGGACTTTTGTCTGCTTGCCGTGTCGACAGGCCTCACATAGTGTGTTGGAAGGTTTTGAGATTTTCGGCGTTTCTTGTACTGCTTCCTTTTTGCTTAGCCTGACAAGATTGTCAAAGTTTATGTGACCCATTCGTTTGTGCCATAACCAACTTTCATCTTCTTTAGCTAGTAGACATGCTTTAGTTGCTTCATCCAGAAAATATATGTTGTTTGGAGCTCGACTTGTTGTAGCCACAATTTTACCATACCTGCCTTTCCTGATTTCACATTTTGTGGAGTTGAATAGCATTGTGTGTCCTTGATCACACATTTGTCCAACACTGAGCAGATTGTGATTCATGTTTTCAACCAATAGAACATTCTTGGCTATAACATCTTTGCTTCCGAGAATGACGGTACCTGATTCTATAACATTTGGAGATCCATCATTTCCAAAGGATACGGTTCCATCCTTCTTCTCTTTCAGAGATACAAATTTCCTTCTATCTCCAGTCATATGTGTTGAGCAACCGTTGTCAACATACCACACATCTTTGTTGTTTTGAGCCTTGAGAGCGAGGGCACAATTATCAGTCTTCTTCTTTTTCCATGTTCGTTCATTCTGTGGCTTCGAAGATTCTTCTGGAGGATTTTCAAGTCTGCAGTCTCTGGCTATGTGTCCAAAGTTCTGACATTTGTAACATTCCATATTATTTCTTAAAATATTCAAATCTATTGATGTTTCGTTGAGCCCTGGGAGGTTCATATTTGAAGGATCTCTTGGAATTGTATTGGTTCCTAGGGTATGTGCGACATTCTACAACATTATGACCAAATTTTCCACATGAATAACAATAGCCATGAAAAATAGGTTGCTACCTGGATGGAAATCTTCGTCAAGGAATCGTCTTCCAAGGATGTGCTTGCGAATCTTGTCCAATGAAGTCTACATGCATGTCAGATCTCATAGGTTCATTGTATTTTGTTGTAGAAGGTCCTACTTCTTCTTCTTTGTAACCGAGGCCAGTTCTGTCGTTGTAAGATCGTTGATTGTTGATGATTTCTTCCAATGCCCTTGAGTTGTTAGCATAGTTTTGGACAGTTTTTCCCTTCTTCACTTCCTTACGCAGCGAGACTACTTCGGCTTCTAATGCTTCCCTTTCTTGGTTGCTTTCTTCCAACTTCTTTTGAAGTGACTCTTCAATACATTTGTGTTTCAACTTCAATTTTGAGACCTTGAACTTGTTATTCAAGAGTATTGGAACAGATCTTCTCTGCCTTGAGCTCTTTTATAAACTTGACTGCTTCCTTAGAAAATTCTTCTATGGTCAATCCTTCTTCTTCGTTGTTTGATACCTCTTGTTTATTGTGCTTGGCCATAAACGATACTCTCTCATTGGCTTCTTCTTTGCTGTCATTGTCTTCATCGGATGATGATCTATCTTCTTTAGAGAGAAAGTTCCTTTTGGATCTTTGCTTTTTGAATTTCTTAAAGCCTTTCTTTCCTTTTGAGTTGCCATCACTTCTGTTTGGACATTTTGCTGCGAAATGCCCAACCTCACCACAGCCGAAACATATCAATGGAAGTTTACCTTTGAATTTTCCCTTACCAATTTTTAGTTTTCTCGTAAAGTAAGCATATTCTTCATCCAAAAGACCTTCTCCATCATCTCCTTTTTCTTCACACTTGCAGGTGCATGTCTTTTCAATTGAAGGTTGTTTGTCCTTATTGGTTTTCTTAGATGCAACGAACGTGGTTCCTAGATGCGAAGTACCCTCTTTTTCATCAAGTCTCATTTCATATGCTATGAGAACTCCATGTAATTCCTCTTTGCTGAGTTTGTCCAGATTTGCACTATATTCTAAGACCGATACCTTTGGGTTGAATCTCCCTGGTAACGTTCTAAGAATCTTTCGTATAATAGTCTTCTCATCAACTGGCTCTCCCAATCCTTCTATATTATTGGTTATTTCATCAACGTATTAGAAGTATGCAGCAATGTTGCAATCTTCTTTCATTCTGAGTTGCTCATTTTGCTCTATAGATTTGAAGCTTTGCTTCTTTGACATTTGAGTCACCTGCATATATATTCTCAAGCTTGTCCCATACATTTTTGGCAGTTTTACAACCCAACACTTTATGATAAGCAGATTCAATAAGTCCACTGATAATAATATTCTTTGCTTTTGCATCATTTACCAAATTCTTCTTACTTTGTTCATCCACGGTTGATGTAAATCCATTTTGAACAGTGCTCCATACTTCGTAACCTTGCGCCAAGAGATAGACCTCCATTCTTCCTTTCCAGAGTGCATAATTATTTTCATTGAATAGAGGTACACCATTCTTGGTATGCTCCATGACCTCCTTCTAGCTGTTAAACTGCTATTGAAGGAACCAAGCTCTGATACCAATTGTTGGAAATACTTGGGGGGGGGGGGTGAATCAGTATTCGTTTCAATTAGAGCATTATTTAATCTTCAATTATTATCAGTGTTTGTACAATGATAGCAACAAACAAAAGGAACACAAATGCACACAGTTTTTATGGTGGAAACCCACTTCGGGACAAAAACCACCTAATGTTTTTCTAATAATTCTTTAATATTCAACTCCAATTGAAAATAAAGCTCCAACGTCCTAGAATCTAGAAAAGCATTCTTCTCTAGCTCCCACTGGATGGACGATCCAAGATTCTTCAGTAGTCAACTGAACGGATGCCCCAATACCCAATGAGCTACAACTCACCCTAGCACCACCCTACCACCCTATAGAAGAATAAAAGAAGAATGGACTCCCATACTAGGGAAAATGGTCCACTTTACAATGATATAGAATGATGTAGAAGAATAAGACACACTAGACCATAACCCCAAGTATGACACAACCACCTAATGATGATCCTAGACCTCCCGACACTGCCTCTTCAACTCTTCGCAGATAGACACTAGTACAGTTTTTACAATAATGTATTTACAATGACTTAGTACAATGATACCTTTACAGTGATTGTATGCAATGCTGCCCACTTGAAGACTTCATGTGATGAACTTCTTGCTGCTGTTTTGCACTTTGGTTGCTGCTCTTGTCATGCTACCCTCTGCTGCACCTTGCTTTGCTTTGCTGCCCTAGAAAGTCTGGTCCTTTGCAGCCCTTGACAACACATGATCTAGATTTTTCTTGCCTTCTAGGAGCTCGATATTGAATCTGGTGTATCTCTGTTATTTCAGATCCCCAATATCTAATTTCGGTCCTGTAGTAGTCCTCTGAGTCGTCTTTCCAATGCCACAGGTCTGACCCAATTTGGATTCTTCAAGGGAGAGTTATGCCTAATCTCTTACAATGTGTTATGAATATAATTCATAACGAATATAATAAATATAATTATTAAATAGTCAATTAAGGATTATGTAAGTAATCATTAAGTTAGTGAAAAGGCATGTCTAAGGGACATGCCCAGTCATGAAAGGTCCCCTGCGTAGGTATATAAGCAGGGCCTCATTGTAACATTTTATCATCTATCTATCTCATATATTTTATAATATAATATTTGTATCCTCATGGATATCCTTGTATTCCAAGTGTTCTGGAGCATTTAGCTTGAGAAGGAACTTTGTTCGCTTCACAATGCCCTAATTATGTACTGTTTCAGTAGAGCGAACTTGTACGACGTGCCACGTGTCACTGTTTCTTCATTCAGCTCTGAAATTGATAGAGAGGAAACTGTAGTCCGTGCACTATCTACCACTTCTTACAGAATTCCAATCCGATACTTAGAGAGAGAGTTATGATGATTTTCCCAAGGTCACTTCTTTGAGATGAATTTCAGGAGCCTTCAAAAACACTGACTTCCACAGATCATATCTCTGAAAATATTGCACACCTTGATCTGAAATTTTCACAGGAGTTTCCTCAAGATTTCTGCTTCGCCTCATAAAAATTTCAGCTTCTACACCTTCGTAGAAAAAAAAGTTCGAGCGAAAATGCTATGATGACCTGTTTCAGATGGCGAAATCCCTTGCATAAGGAGGATATGAGGATCACAATTTATATAAATGCTTAGGTTGAGAGAGGCTTCAACAAGTGAACGTGGGAGGGATTTTAGGAGCTTAAAAAATATTAATTATGAATTTTCAATGACCCATGCCACAACCCCATGTGGTTTTAACCCACTAACTAGGGTTACAAACTTCAAACATGAATATCTCTCAAACCGTGAAGAATTACGTGGCATGCCATATATCAACGGAAACATCTCGACAAGAAGAAACCATCAAAAGAATTATTGACCCAGAATATAGTAATTGGGTAGGTCAAAATTCGCATGCAATATTGGGGTAGCCCCTGGTGCTACTTGGGTTGACATCAATGACAACCGCTGATCAACATACAAAAAGCACTGCGTCACTTCTTCGTGATTCCCTTCAGGAACTGCATCACCCCTCCAGGTGACTGCGCTGCCTCTCTCTGCGGCACTGCTGCCTCTCTCTAAAATGTACTCCTGGTCCCCCTGACCAGTTGCTGCATCTACACCTCTCTGAAACTGATCACTGAATCAAATCACTTAGCAAACCCAACCCTAGTGATTCGATCTTGATCAAAAAGTTGTGTCTCTCTCACAAGCTCGAAAATGCCAAATGCTCAATGTGCTTAATGTGTTTTCCATAGGCCCCTCACCCTCCTTATAATCCTTCGTTGACCCTTCAACGACCAAGATTAAAACATAATTAAGGGCTAAGATTAACTGGGAGATGATCCATGACTTTATCTAGAAGATTCACACTTAGTTTAATTAATGCCCTTTAATTAATCAGTTTCCCTAAGTTTAAACATAGGAAAACATTAAAAAATGATTAATATTTTTAATTAAACCATCTCTAAGTGGAATTTTCCAAAACCATTTCTGGGTATTATGGAATACATGTGTCTTAGCCTATATACAAAGTTACAAGGCTAGAGCACATCCGATGCTACCATAAATCAACAGATAGAGGCTTCCAACATGACGGTGGGTGTAACTCACGTGGATCGATGAGGATGCAGATGAGGAGAGTTTCCCATACGCAGAACTCAGTTCGAGCGTAAGACTGCATCACTCTCTCCATGACTGCGTAGTAATTGGAGTGAGGTATTTTGTAGCAGCAACATCCAGAGAAGTTGGGAGCTGGGGTGATGAGGAGTTGGTTGGAGGGATATTGGAAGGAGATTGCTGGAGTTTTGAGAGCAGAGATTGACTGGTTTAGCCACAGTGACAATTTTATGGTTTGGAGGGCCATGCTGTGAGGGACCAATTTTGGGAGGTCAAAACCAAGGGAAATCCCTTCTGGTTTTTTTCTGGGTTTTGTCCAAGGAACTCAACCACAATTTCCTAGAATTTTCTGGGCAGTTTAGAGGGGGAAAACCAGCAGTTGAAGTTGGCCAACAATGCGGAATCAAAGGGACAACGCAACTTTTTGGGCAGCAGAGTTATTGCAGCAGTTGGGCATTCCTATTTCTATCACGTAAGGCTTGTAGCTTGCCTTGTGCATTTTCTCCAACTCATTTGTACTCCAACTCTGATTATTAATAAAATTGGGCTAGTTTGGTGTTTTGGAAGAATTTCTGGTTTTATGTGTGTGATTGCTAAAAAATTTATGTGTTTTTTATTTACATGTCTTTGCTTATCATTGTAAATTTCCAGTAGGAATATTAAAAAATGAGCAAAAAAACGAAATAGTTAAAGTCTAGGCCTTCAACAACATCATAAATTCCTTTACATGCCTGAGATAGAGAGACAGAAATAACGACAATTGTCTCTTGAGAGACTAAATAGTCTCATAATCTCCTATACTAGAAGGCTTATTCTCACTATACTATACTACCATGATAAGCAAGCAAAGAGGCCTTAAGGCTTAGATGTCCACTTTAACAGTTTGTAGAAGCGTTTATGCTCATAATTATTCTCTGCTGTGAAAGATCGAGGCTTACTCCTTTGAGGGTTATGCTTGCTCTAGTTCTGCCTGTGAAAATTCCTACGACCCGGAATTCTACTGCAACACTGATGAGAAATTTCCTATCTTGTTAATTCCTTTTAACGGATTATTTACGGTTTTCTACTATAATCAATGAAATCTCATACACTAGCCTTCACTATATAAATTGTGGAAAAATACAAGTGTGGAAACAAAAACTGAACAAGAGTAAATCATAGAGACATCTGACACAGTTATTTTTGGACTAATCTCCCTGGAAAAACCCAATGCGGGAAAACCAGTGCAGCGACTGAGGGTTTATATATTATGCAGTAATTTTTATGAATACAAACTGGATGCCTTGCTGCCTATCCTCACAGAGAATTTGGCTAACAGGAAAGCTGTTGAGATTACCTCACACACTGACACTGGAAGCCCAACTGGCCAAAACCTTGGATGGCAAGCCCTCCAAACCCTCTGCACAGTCACTGCGCAGCCTCTGCGTCACTCTGTGTGGGGATTGCGTGGCTTCTGCGTTCTGTCTCTTCTGTTGGCGGATCTGAACCTATGGCCCCTTCTGGTCACACACACCGACTCTCTGACACTAGATCTAATTGATCCTTAGCTGAATAACGAACCTCCTCAAGGCTACAATGCCGCCTCTGCGTGGCTTTGCGCTGGCTCTGTGTCGCTGCTATGCTGCCTCTGTTGGTACTGCTTTCTGTCTTCTCTGCTGTGTATTCTCCGACTCAGGAATAGACTTTCCAACCGGAATTACTTTGCCCCTCTCTGCAAATAATCTCTTGATCGATATTTCCTTTGAGCACTACTCGCTTCAGAAATTTGATCTCTTGATCCTTACAGTGTGTTTTTCCAAATGACCCTTCAAGCCCTTATAATTTTCTCGTTGAAACTTCAACGACCAAGATTAACTTTTTACTTGATCCTCTTTTTCTAGAAAATTCACACCCATTTTCTATTAATTCACTTTAATTATTTTATTTTCCTAAGTTTAGAGTTAGGGTCCCTTTAAAATAATTAATTCGTTTAATAAAATACAATCTGGGTGGAATTTCCCAAAACGATTTCTGGCTTCTCTGGAATACATGTGTCTAAGCTTCCCTGCAAATTTTGAGACTTAGAGCACATCCAATGCTACCACAAATCAACAATCCCTCTTAGCGAGGAATGTGCCTTAGCAATACGCCGTGCTGGGTAATGCTCTGATTATGCAACATCTCCCTCTGCGTTGCTGATGTCTGACACTATTGCCCACCATTTTTTCGCAAACGCTGCATCTGTACTGCTGCTGACATTGCCACTGTCAACACTGTATCCTTACTGCAACTCCCTCTCAAGAATTCTACATCCATGCTGCTGCTGACCCTGCCACTGCACTGCAACGCTGTTGCTTATTGCAATAGAAAAACATCCAAAACTAAACAAGTGTTTAGCATGATGCATCTCGGTACTGAAGATCTGACTGTTGTTAGCCTCTATGTTGACCCTTTGAAGCTGCTGCGCTGCGTTGTGCCTCATTGCACCGCTGCCAACTTTTCTCCGTGCTGCTTAGACTCTGGCACTGCTAACCACTGCACCGTCACTTCTGCACGCCTCTGCATCAACTGGCAATTGTCCATCCTGCTAGATCTCTGGGTCTACAACTCCAAATCACCCCACCTCCCTCTTGGAGGTATATGGGCTATCATGGTGAACTCCTCCTCATCAATCTTGGCAGGTGCTGCTTACAGATCATGCTTCTTGTCTTTGTCTCTCTTCTTGAGTGGACACACCGTGGCATAATGACCCATCTCGCCACACCGGAAACATTTGATCTTGGAAAGGTCCTTCCTCTTGCGATGCTGCTGCTGCCCTCAAGTTGACACTTGAGTAAGTCCCTCCTCATCTCTTCTTGCTGAAGAGCTGCCCACATTGATTCCCAGTTCGACAAATTCTCTTTGCTCAGGATGCTCTGGAAAAAGAATTGATAATATTCAGACATTGAGTTGAGGGCCAATCCGACCATCTTTGTGGCCCAAGGAGCTGATCCCACAACTGCCAGTTGATCTCGGTTTTCTTGAAGTCTAACCAGGAATGGATCAAT
This sequence comes from Pinus albicaulis, assembly GCA_034641835.2. NCBI lineage: Eukaryota > Viridiplantae > Streptophyta > Pinopsida > Pinales > Pinaceae > Pinus > Pinus albicaulis. The sequence continues at coordinate 665,308,706 of CM076581.1, forward strand.
GCAATCACCTTTTTGCATCCTAGTAGTCCGCATCTTCTCCTCTAGATACATCTTCCGCTGCTCGGAAGATCCTTGATATAGCTCTTCCAAGGCCTGCCACATTTTTTTAGATGTTGCTTTGCTAGCTATGTGACACACGACATGATCCCTCACTCTGTCTAGGATCAGGTGCTTTTCCTTAGCCATATCCTTCTTGTATTCCTTCAGAGTATTTGCATCTATTGGAACAACCACCACACCTTTGATGAAGAGTTTGAGATCATGCTCATCCAGCAGGCATTTGATCCATTCCTGCCAGGTCACATGGTTAGAGGCTCCCTCCAACCGATCTTGATCTCTCAGCCTGCTTGCTGCCATCTCTGCTGATTGAAAAAATATGCTGAACTAGCTCCCTCTCTCTCCTCTGTGAAACTCTGGCTTGGCTTATGCACTCCTTGCTAGAGATGGTAGATCTGACGCCCAACACTGCTGCTCAGGTCTCGAAAATTAGAATTCCCCAGCTAGGAATTCCCTGAGGAAGAAAATTCCCTCAAAAGTATATCCATATCTCTCTCCCTGACGCTTCTGCACACACAATCACTACTGGGTAGAAAACTGCGTCCCTCCAGCTGCTGACCTGCTGTGCTGCTCCCTCTGCCTCTGCAAACTGGAAAATCGTACCTCTTTGTCGACTCACTCAGAGAGAGATTCAATTGCAGGGACTAGCCCTCCCGGGTTGGACTGCGCAATCACTTGGGAGATCGATCTGCTGCTTACGCAACTCTTTGATCCCGACTTCACCAATGCTGGATCTACGGATTTGTTCTTCTGTTCCTCCGGCACTCAGCTATACAAATTCTAATACCATGTGAAAACTCCTACTACCCAGAATTTTACTGCAACACTGATGAGAAATATCCTATCTTGTTAATTCCTTTTAACAGGTTATTTAAGGTTTTCGACTGTAAACAACGAAATCTCATACACTACAACCTTCACTAAATAAGCTGCGGGAAAATACAAGTGCAAAAACAAAAATTGAACAAGAGTAAATCATAGACACAACTGACACAATTATTTTTGGACTAATGTGCCCAAAAAAACCCAATGCGGGACAACTGGTGCAACAACTAAGGGTTTATATATTATGCAGTAATTTTTCTGAATACAAACTGGATGCCTTGTTGGCTATCCTCTTAGAGAATCTGACTGACAGAAAAGCTGGTGAGATTACCCCACACACTGACATTGCAAGCCCAACTGACCAAAACCCCGGATGGTAAGCCCTCCACACCCTCTGCAGTCTTTGCGTAGTCATTGCGCAGCCTCTGCATCACTCTGCGTGGGGACTGTGTGGCTTCCATGTTCTGGCTCTTCTACTGGCCAGAGCTGACCCTCTGGTCCCTTCTGATCTCACACCCCGGCTCTCCGGTACTGGATCTGACTGATCCTTAGCTGAATAACGGACCTCCTCAAGGTTGCAGCGCTGCCGCTGTGTGGCTCTGCGTCGCTGCTACGCTTCCTCTGCTGGTGCTGCTTTCTTTATTCTCTGTTGTGTATTCTTTGACTCAGGAATAGACTTCCCAACCAGAATTACTCATCCCCTCTCTGCAATGAATCTCTTGATCGATGTTTCCTCTGACCACTGCTCACTTCATAAATTTGATCTCTTGATCCTTACTGTGCGTTTTTCCAAATGACCCTTCAAGCTCTTCTTATAATCTTCTCGTTGAAACTTCAACGACATAGATTAACTTTTGACTTGATCCGTTCTATCTAGAACATCCACACCCATATTCTATTAATTCACTTTAATTATTTTATTTTCCTAAGTTTAGACTTAGGGTCCCTTTAAAATAATGAATTCTTTTAATGAAATGCAATCTGGGTGGAACTTCCCAAAATGATTTTTGGGTTCTCTGGAATACATGTGTGTAAGCCTCCCAACAAATTGAGACTTAGAGCACATCCGATGCTACCACAAATCAACACTGCCCATAGTTTTCAAAACCAACCTGGTTCAAACCAGAACTGGTCAAACCAGCCAGTTGGACAGAGCTAGGGAACGAACTGGCCATCAACCTGGACCAGTGGCCCAGTTTGTACCGGTTAGGTACCACACCGGTCGGTCCTAATTCAAACTAGCTGAGCAATTTAGACGAAAAAATAATAAAATATGATGGCATTCCTGGAAAAAAAATGTGTGGTCTTTCATTCAGCTCTATTATTGTTGACAGGGAATTTCTGTGTTAATTTTCATTGTTCTATGCTTAGTACAATCACTTAGCCCAATTCTTTTTTCAATTAGCAATTACTTTTAAACGAAATTAATTTTCAAATGACAAATATCAATTGTATATAGAATAGTAAAATCCAATATTCAATAGAAGACAGCCAAGAGCAATGACAAGAGACGCAAGATTTAGTCAAAGACCAGGGAAAAACCGCACAAGGGGGATAACCCTTTCAAATTATTCTTCTATTAGATTGTCATCAAATGTTCAAATTATTCTTCTATTAGATTGTCATCAAATGTTCAATAGAGAGATTACAATGTTCGAATTCAACAAGAAAGAGTCAAAGTCAAATCTTTGACTTATCCAACAATTCATTAACCAATATCCAAGAGATGAAGCCAAAAGTCAAATCTGGTCAAATTCTACAGCAGTCAATAGCTAGTCAATGTTCAGCAGTCAAATCAGCTCCAAAAAGTTCAGTCCTGGCAGCAGAAAACCTTGCCTCTTTTGCCGGTCAAAGTCAAGTCAAAACAGTTCCAAAAATGCCTCCAAAACTGGTCAAAGTCATTTAACTTCTGCTGTCAAGTGGCAGCTTCAGATCTGCGGTCAACCATAGTCAAAGTACCTAGAAAACTTCGCTCTCCTTGCCAAAGAATTCGGCCTCCAAAACAGATGCAAAATCCCAAGTCAAACAATTCCCAAACTCCAAAAAATCAACACTGGTCAAAGGCATGTCAAAGACAGAATTTGTCCCAATCTGAAATCTTTGCTCTCCTCCTCGCATGTGTGAAAAAGACCTGCAATATTCAGAAGTAGTCAAACCTCCAAGCGAAGAAGATGTGTGATGATGATGCCTCCAAATGATGTGACATGAGGTGTATTTATGTGTGTCCAAGGAGGTCGAATTTCCTTGCCCACGCCAACTTGTACTTTTGTGTACTTGTGGGTTTCACTTCAAAAATTAAATTTTTCTTTGACCAAATTAAATTCTTCCAAGTGCTAGGAGGGGTCTTTTTTGATGAGGAAGGCTGTCCAAAGGAGGGTATTTGTCCCTGAGCTGCCAAATTAACACTATGCATTTTAAAAGGTTGTTCCAAAGTATGAAAATTTCTGAATCTAACAAACAAAAATCCTACTGTAGTTAACTGATTTGCATTTCCTAATTGTGTTCTTCAATTAACAAGTTTATTTACAGAATTATTCAGTAAATATTAATGCAAATACACTACAGCCTACACCAATATACAGATCAAGTATTGAAAAATGAGATGAGACCATCACACAAAGGACACACTTATTTTGGACTAACGTCCCCGGATAAATCCAATGTGTGAAAACTTGTGCAACAGATCTAAAGGTTTTTATTATTAAGCAACAATTTTTTGAGTACAATCTCTGGATGCCTTGCTGAATATCCAGTACAGAGAATTCATGACAGATAAAATAGTGAGTTTTACCTCACATTGCAAGTCCCGGCTGATCCGGATCCGAACTGGCGAAACCCTAGCTCTCTCTGCGCTGCCTCTGCGCAATAGATGCGTAGGCCTGCGTGGGGATGGCTGAGGACTGTGTCACCCCTTCTCTGAATCGATCTTCCCCTCGGAAAATTGAGTTTCATCCCTCCCGGCTCAGAAACCCAGATCTCTAGCAAAACTCGGGCTGTCCCTTGGAAACACTGCGTAGTCCCTGCGTGGGCCTGCGTCACCCCTTCTGGGGCCTGCGCCATCTCTCCTGGTGGCTGCGCTGCTTCCTCTGTTGTCTCTATTGCCTCTCTGCCGTGTACTCTTGGTCCTCCGACCAATAACTGCTTCTGCCCCTCATTGCTGCTGAATCACTCAGATCTTATCTTCATCCGAGCACTGCTCCGTCAGAAGAATTTGATCTCCAGATTCACTCACTGTGTGTTTGTTCCAATTGACCCTTAAACCTTCCTTTATATTTTTCCTGTTGAGGAATCAACGACCGTGATCAAATCTTTAATCAACGACTAAGATTAAAACAAACTTGATCCTTGTCACTTAGAAGCTTCTCACCCACATTTATATTAATCCACTTTAATTATTTTAATTTCCTAAGTTTTAACTTAGACTCCATTAAAAATAATTAATTATTTGAATAACATTGATTCCGGGTGGAATTTCTCCAAACGATTTTTGGGTCTTGGATATCTTAGGTGTTCTAGCCTCTCCACAAAATTTCGGAGCTAGAGCACATCCGATGATACCCAAAAATCAACACTCCCTCTTAGTAATGAATGTGCTCTAGCAACACTTCTCACTAGACGCATCACCCTAATCTACAACATCGGTCCTCTGCGCTGATGCTTGGCCTGCTGCCCTTCATCCACTGCGCTGTTGCAATCTGCACTGCTGCCCATGACTCTGCCACTGTCACTGCCGCATCTGTACTGCAACTCCCTCTCAAAAATGCTGCATCATGTTGCCCATAGCACTGCCACTGCTAACTGCTGCACTGCAACTCAGTTGCTGAGAGTTAAGGAACTAAAAGACATCCCAAATCTTGACATACTAGTCAGTGTGGATGCACCTCGATGTTGAAGCTTCCTTTGCTGCTAATCTGTGCTGACCCTCTAATGCCACTGCGTTGTTGCCGCTCTGCATTGCACCACTGTGAACTGCGCTGTTGCTGCTGCCGCTGCTCTGCGCTGTTTCAGACTTTGGTGCTCTAGTTCTGCCACTGTCGCTCGATCATCCCTTGCACCAACTGACTCTCGTCATTCTGCTACTGTCATTAAGGGCTCCTGTAGCCGTATGTGATCCAAGAGTTTGGACACCTCAAGGATCCCGCCCTGGTGTCTATAGCTCCAATCTACACCTCCATATCGCCCAACTTCTTAGGTGCATGAGCACTCATGGCACATCCATCGTCATCCTCCTCATCAGCCTAAGTTGGAGCAACCTTCGATTTAGACTTCTCTTCTTTGCCCTTCTTCTTCAGAGGGGACTGCATGGAGAGATGTCCCATTTCTCCACATCTGAAGCATCTGACTTTCGAGAGGTCCTTTTTCTTCCATCTCTGCTGCCCTTGCTGTCCCTTTGATGCGAGAGCCGCATCTTCCTATTCCTCCTTGACTTTGATCCCTTTACCACTGCTTCCTTCCTTGGTCCATCGTCTGATCTCTTCTTGTCGAAGAGCTGCCCACATCTCCTCCCAACTAGGATGAGTAGCCCTGCCCAAAATGCTTTGGACAAAGGTTTCCCAGTCTTCAGTGACTGCATTCAGGGCAATCCTGACCATAAATGCAACATCTGGTGTAGCCCCTACGAAGGCTAGCTGATCTCGGATCCCTTGTAATCTGATAAGGAAGTGATCGATCTCTTCTCCCTTCTGCATCTGAAACAATCTCCGCTGGTTCTCAAACAACATCTTCTGCTGGGCAGAAGATCCCTCGTACAAAGTGGTCAAGACCACCCACATTTTCCTTGGTGTGTTCTTCTCAGCAATGTGTGGGATCACATGATCCTTGACTCCGTCCATGATCATGCGCTTTGCTTTTGTTTGAGCCTCCTCGTACTTCTTGAGAGGATCAACATCAATCGCAACAACAATTGTGTTCAAGGCATGATCCTTGATGCGATGTTCATCCAAAATTGCCAAGATCCTGGCCTTCTAGATGACAAAGTTGGATGCTCCATCCAACCTGTCCCGATCCCTCATTCCACCTGTGGCCATCTCTGCTCAACTGAATGTCGAACAAATTCCTTTCTCCCTCTTTCGCTGCTGCCTCAATAAACTCTGATCTGGATTTCTTTGGCACTAGAAATCCTCTAAGGAATAAGCTCCCTTTGAATCTTGATTTCATTCTCGGAAATCCTTTTGCCAACAAATGTAGAATCAACGGTTAAGATTAAAATAGACTTGATCCTCGTCACTTAGAAGCTTCTCACCCACATTTATATTAATTCACTTTAATTATTTTAATTTCCTAAGTTTTAACTTAGGCTCCATTAAAAATAATTAATTATTTGAATAACATTCATTATGGGCGAAATTTCTCCAAACTATTTCTGGGTCGTGGAGATCTCATGTGTTATAGCCCCTCTACAAAATTTCGGAGCTAGAGCACATCCGATGCTACCAAAAATCAACACAGAGCTCCTTTAGCAACTAAGGCAATTCTGATCGTAACATTGTTAAATTGTAGTCATTTAATTATCTTATTTCAACATGCATCATTGCATGCCATGTGCTTGATCATCAAATTAAGGATTGCATATTGGCTAGAGCCTAGATTGAAAATTGTTGCAGTATCCAGAGGCAATTGCCATGACAAAGGAGACATATCCATACGAAAGGTAACAAATATCAACATAATCGATGGCAGCAACACATAAGATGTAAGAAACAGGCTAAATAGTGTCGTGATGAACAAGAACCTACAAACAGTAATTAATTCAGAGGGGCAACCTGAAGCTGTAAAGAATGTAACTCATCAAAAGTACTTGTGCAAGGATTATGATGGTATTACTTTTACAATTATATATTATCAAACTTAAATTCAAGTTTCAAGCTAAAGAAATCAGTTCACTCAAGTAGTGGTGATCTAAATCACCTGGTTTGAGTTCAAATTTGAATTCGGCGACATTGAAGTTTGAGAAAAATTCGTCAATGAAAATTTTTGTAATAAAATTCAACATTAAATTCGATATACTACAACATTCAAAAATATAAAAATACATATAATAAGATGAAAAAATTATTACTCCCATTAAATAAAAAACTATATAGCAACTTAATATATATTATGATATATTATTTAATTAAAGTAAGGGCATATTATGTATACATAAAAGGATGGATAAAAATCACTAAGTGCATCATGATTAATGAAGATAAATTGTGTAACCATGTTTTTCAAATGGGATCTACAGATTCATTTTTATACATTTAATTTGTGCATAACTAATACCTTCTACTCCAATTTGAGACCCTTTAATCATACATGGTGATCAATATAACCATTAGTGACTGAATACAAATATTTGTGCAATGAAGTAGGGTATATGTAGGGATATACTTTTGGAAGAAAAACCTACAGGCTAGAGGTTGGTGTTAATGATGAATTAACCTTTGATTCATGCAATATAACCCATAAATTGTGTGTAGAGATGAGTCTAGATTGCACAGGTATGGAGGGCAAGGGTGTTAGCACCTGGTAGAGAAAGAAGATTATTGTCAGACTCTAGAGTCTACTCATGTAGCTGAGGAAATTGGAATTGCAACAAATCTAGTGTTGGGCGACTTGAGTCTCTGGAGAAATGAACAAAGCGTGGACTGGGTTATGCTGTTGCCCAAACTGTACAGGCAATATGCGACAACGCTCATGACAGGGGCTATCACTTTGGTCACCGCCCTCTCCATTCTAGCTGTCTCCCTTCAACAAGCTATCGGGGGTAGTCCCTATGAAATGTGAAGATGGGAGATTTGTTGGCAACCAACAAATCCAGGAGACACAATTGAATGACCTAGCAACTTGGATGAACTAACAAGTTAAATGATTTCATTAGATTATTGTGGAAGATCAATGCCTTAAATAGAGTCAAATACTTGCTTAAGACAAATCATTTACGAAGATTAATAATTGTTGCTTAAGGATGCTTCACTATCCTAAATGAGATGCAAATCTTATAACCTAGTTGAGATGCAAAATCTTGGTTTATTTTAAGTTATATGCCTATTCTAGGTGTATCCTTCCTCTTAACTGTTTTGAAGCTAGTCTCTAGAGTAGGTTGTGAGAGAGAAGCCAAGGGGAAGCAAGCTAAGGTTTGATTAACCTCCCCTTAGGTTCTAACCACCCAATGCCTCCGGCGCTGCAAAGACTGTAGCTCTGACGACTGCAAGGTCGCCATGTTAACCACTAAAAAGGTGCTAGGCTCTTCAAGTTAGATGAGAAAGGTGGGCCTATCTCTCTATTGACCAAGCTTATGCTTGGAAGTTAATTAATTAATTCAAGAGGCTAATCCTAAAATGCAAATGCAAGATTTGAGTGCTTTAAAGGTGAAATTATAATTTTTTTTAAGTACTTAATTATAATGATTTTCAATTGTGAACAATAGGCTACTTAAACAATAAATGAATGACAATCTCAACCACAAGAGGAAGTGCTCAATTTAAATTGTGCCAGAAAATGCTGGCGGTAAAACCAATAGATAATAGCCCAAGAGATAAACAAAACAAGATCAATGCTTCTTAAGACAGTTAACAATCTTCAAGATTATAACCAATGAATCACCAATATGCCAATTAGATACACAAGAGAGAAATTTAGATTTCTTAAGGATTCAATTTGATCACTTATCACAACTTTGATTAAACTTGATTATGTGCTTCAAGAGTGAACTTAGACTACAAATCCACAAGGACTATCAATAATGAGCAATTTATCCAATTATCCAACAATGACAATAGCAATGAGAAACAAGATTTTTAATCTACAATGTCACTTCGAGCAATTAACCAATCTCATTATCAATTACCAATTCAATTAGGGCACTTAAATAAAAATGCTAAAAGACAACAAGATGCCAATAATTCTTATGACCAAATTTTTAGTCCAAATCACTTCAACCATTAATGATTATGAATTATAAGAGTTTCTTAGCCAATTTTAGAGACTTATAAATGATTTATTACTGCTGCAACCTTGTTTTCAGAGGTCTGCAAATTTATATCAGCGGTTAAGAAATGATGCAAGATATCAAAGTTAAACTAGAAAATCAATGCATTAAACCTTCCAATGATTTATGGTTGATTATGAGACTGATTAGAAGCTATAGATCAGACTTTTAATACTCAGATCCGACCTCAAAATAACGTATATCAGACTTGGAATAGCTCAGAAAATTAGTGATTTAGTTCTTCATAAGCCAACAAGGTGCCAAAATATCAATTCCAAAATAGGCTCCAATGATTAGCTAATCAAGATAAGTGATTATTAGATGATCTTTGGTCAATATTAATGGATTTTATAAGAGTTATATGACTGCATAAAATGGCTGTAGCAAAATAGAGAAAGATGATGAGAGAAAGATAGGAAAATTGAGAGGTCTAAATGCCTAGTTGAAGACTAGTTTGATTTCCAATGAGCTTGGCCACCTACAACCACCAAGTTATCTCTAATATTGCTGCAAAACCACAATGTTAGCCTACTCAACTAATGTCAAAACCAGAGAGCTAGGGAAAGAGCTAGAGGGATTGGAAACCCCAACACTATGGTTAAAAAGGGAAAATGAAAGGCTGAACAAGGGGAGAAGAGAAGGGAAAAGGGGCCAGTAAGGCCACGACTAGGGAAAATAAGCTCTCTAGGGCTGACGTCAAGCCCAATAGGGCTGACGCTGGGGTAGAGAAGGCCCCTTAGGGGCTAACGACCAAGGAAAAGGGCCTTTTAGGGTTGTGTCTAAGGGATTGAGGGGGGCCGAGGGCCTTAGGAGTCTCTTCAAGCCCATGACGAAGGGAAAGAAGGGAGGCCGAGGCCTTTGTAGGTCTGCGGCTAGCCAAAACAAGGGGTACGAGGCCCTGGAGGAGGGAGGTCGAGGGCCTAACCTCTGGGGCTCACGGTTAGGGTAAAAGAGGCTAGATGGCTAGGCCTTAGGGCCAAAAAAAATTTGAAACCTTGTAAAAAACATAAATTTGCCACAAAATCACGACAAATTGCTGGATGTCTTCCTTATTGGGTTGGACGTTGAGCTTGGAGAAAGCTGGGGAGGCTTGATCTTACCCTTAAGGCCTAGATCAACCTTCCTTGCTTGGTTGAATAACCCATAAACTTTTGTCGCTTCAAACCCTTGAGCTATCACTTGCAAAAATAAATCAAAGAGTGCCAAACCCAAAATATATATACAAAATATGAAACCCCAAAAAATATAAAACCCAAAGTGCTGCAAAACAAATGGGTCAGAAATAATTTATAAATTATTTACAAATATACAATATTTACAATTTAATTTTTTTTTGGAGAAACAATTCAGATAATTAATAATGGAAGAATAAATTTCGAAAGATAAATATTGGCCAAAACTGTCCCGCAAAATCAAATACCACAAAGAAATTTTAGAGCCCAAACATAGTCAGCTATTTCCCACAGTTTGTGAACTTTTGGATCCCAAGGGCTAGCGTACCTGTAAATCTCTATAATATTCTCAAAGAAAATTGTTAGATCATATGGTGAATCAGATCACCTAAGATAGCATGTATCAATAAAATGTTCTTATCACAGACAAATGAAATAACAATCATTTAGCAATATTTAGCACAATATAGGATCACAAATAGCTAACACATACCACAGATCAGCAGAAGAAAAACACCTTGAACTGAACCCCAAAGTCTTTCTATTATGATACAAAATGTTCCTAGTAGAGCAACAACTCAATACCAGTGTTCAAGAATTACATCATCCAAAGATATCAAATAGAAGCTCAATAGCTTCTTTATATAGATAAATCCCTCCTAGTGGAAAATAATGGCTAGTTGGCTTGATCCTCGTCAAAATAATCTCGACCGTCGAAAATAGCTTGATCATCTTTTAATCTCCACCGTTAAAATCTTAAATTTTGAGGAAAAAATCAATTTTTTCTTAAGATGGACTTTCAATTAATCCAAAAATTAATATTTTGGATTAATTTCCTCAAAAATTTGATTTTGACTCAACGACCAAGGTCTAAGGGCTCAAATTTTCTTAAAATATCCATTTTTCCCTTGGTGGGAGACCTCTGAAAATTGACTTCTCTTTGACCGGCGAATTTTAGATTATTTTCCATGTGGAGAGAAATTAATTTCTCTATGATTATTTTTGACTCAAAATTAATTAATTTTTTGGCTTAGAATTTTTCCCACCCTCAAATATTCTAGCTTGTTGAGAATTTGTAGGGCTTGAGATCAATTCAAAATTCTATTCTCACTGCATCCGTCTAGCACATATCTGTGATCTTATCTGTACAACTTCAGAATTCACAATCTGTTCTTTACTTAACTGCTGTCCTTTATATCTGAATATAAACTCTGAGTAACCTCAGATAGGTCCGCACTTAATTCTGTCTTGAATCTGCTTCTTTCTATGCTATCCAATATTTAACTTATCCGCAACCAATTATCTGCTATATAACCTTTGACCGAAATTCTTGCTCCTTTTTCATACTATATAACTTTCGTCTTGTCCACGATTGTCATGGTCCTCGCTGTCTTGGTCAACGCTGTATTTATATGTATCCGCACTTAAGTTCATACCAGTGATCTCGATTAACTGTGCTTCCTGCGATGATGTTTTCTCTACAGTATATGTTCGATTGATGTATTCGATAAGAACCGCATATCACATCTATAGATATAGAGCACATTTATTCAATTTAAGCTGACCATACACTTGTGAATTAGGTCGACTTGATAAGGCTTATCCCATCGTTGAACAGGTGTTTTCTTCATTTGTCTTTCATTGATGTCTTGAGGGTTGATGTAGGCTTCTTCCAGAAGAACTTGAAGCATATAACAAAACTAGATCTGAGACTTAACTCAACCCTAAAGGACATCAAGAAGAAGTCCATCTAAAATATGCTCATGAAACCCATGAGGCAACTACAAAAACACATTTTATTATCTTTATCTCCTTCTTTTCATAATCAACATGAAGACTGACCTAGTTACATTTTACAACACTCAATCTTAACTAGGGAGGTATTCATATAGTTACATAATCACTTTTAAACTTAAAGAATCTCATAAGAAAAATCGGATTGGTAATCGCATCTGTATAGCATCATATCAACAAGCATTGTACTAGTGCAAGGCCTTGACTAACAACCCCATCTCTTCAACGAGACAATGGACTTCAATGCTGGCGAGACACATGACTTATAGACACCTTCGTCATTGTCTCTCCAAGGTACATACTCCACCCGTGTGTTCCCAAAGTATGACCTTCCTGGACTATTCTTCTCTTGGGTAGCTAGCCCTCAAAGAATATCGGTCCCTGACTACTCTTATCTTGAATGCTTGATCACATTCTCAAAGATTATCGAATGCCAGATGATTACCCAATCCTCCATTCTGTTTTCCCAAGACTAGAATGATGTGTCTATCTCTCCCTCCCAGGGAGGACCTATTCCACAAGGGAATGTACTCATCCTTATACAAAGAATGTACCTAAGCTCATCCTTAGGAATTACCAATTTTCTTCCAAGTAAGAAACTTACCATCAGGCTCCCTCTTAACCAGGGACCTCCAGCAGCAATGGTGAGACACCCAGCTGCTCATGAAGAATTCCTGTCCTTGATGTCATGGATTTTGGTATTGAGAAATCTCCATCTTTTAGCTTCATCGGGCATAGATCATCCATCACTTCCCTCCTGAGTCTTGTCAGCTATCAGAGTGATTCACCAGACTTCCTTATTTGGTCCACTATTGTGCCATGCTGCTTTCCTTTGAATCATCTCTCAGGATCATACATCCTTTCTCATGATTAGCAGCCCTGCACAAATTCATCCAGATAAACATTTACATATGAACCCTTTTAAAACAAAAGTTACCTCAGTGATGATATTTCACCATGACATCTTCCTGTAAGCATCAACATCCTTTATACAGATTGACACATAAAAGAATTCCTGTCCTTGATGTCATGGATTTTGGTATTGAGAAATCTCCATCTTTTAGCTTCATCGGGCACAGATCATCCATCACTTCCCTCCTGAGTCTTGTCAGCTATCAGAGTGATTCACCAGACTTCCTTATCTGGTCCACTATTGTGCCATGCTGCTTTCCTTTGAATCATCTCTCAGGATCATACATCCTTTCTCATGATTAGCAGCCCTGCACAAATTCATCCAGATAAACATTTACATATGAACCCTTTTAAAACAAAAGTTACCTCAGTGATGATATTTCACCATGACATCTTCCTGTAAGCATCAACATCCTTTATACAGATTGACACATCTCTACCAGACTTCCGTCAGAGTCTACATATCTCTCTAGGAGATCTCCTAGTCACATCTTCTTGGCCTTTGGGTGATAACTACCTCTTGACATGGTTGCATTTCATGATCTCTTCCTTTTTGCACATTCTTGATTCCCAGGAACATACAACTTTCCTAGTTTCTCGTTCATATACAACCACCTCATATTCCATGAGGGCATATTATGTTGATTTCATCTGTCTGTGCATTGAGAGATACTCCTCCATAGATCATACTTCTAAGTTCAGAAGTCCATTACCTGCAACCACATGACATGACTTCAAAACATCCAATGTCAGCATATAAATATATACATACCTCATATCTTTTTCCCTTGAGTCATCGTGTAGCAATTTCTCAAGAATGAAGAGCTTCATTCCCTTGGCCTGCTTCATCAATATGTCATCACATCCCAGAAATATGTTTCCATGATGACCTTTGCTCTTGATGACTGATTTACATTAGTAATGTTCATAAGTCTCTTACTTAAACTTTCCCTTTTCTTTTGTGAATATTTGAGTCTGTTATCCTTCAACTTTTTTGCATAGAATAGTTCTTATAGCTTATCATGTATTTTCTTGGTGTCTTCAATTCTTCATAGACAGAGGGATGTAAGGACTTTGATTGAATCCATAAGAATCCTTTGAGCCCTTCTATCCCTTTCCATATACTCAGATAAATCTTGATCTTTATTGACTTTTCATGACTTTACTTTCTTTGGGGACTGTGACCATCCTCCTTATGTAGGGATTCTCGGTAGCCCAACCAACTCATAGATCTCCCTGCAAAACCAAAGTCATTTAACCAAATTTGATTAAAGAATGAAAAATACTTACTTGGTTTCTTGTAATCAGATTCTTTTCAAGCTGGTTCTTTGGACTGACAATTTTGATTTCCTTGGATTTCGAATTCTCTATGTGATGATCGAGTTTTCTTTATGTGGAAGCCTACTGTGGAAGCATAGAAATCATCTTTCCATGAAGTTTGTGATCTTTGTCACCATGGAGGCATCGAAACTATCTTGTCTCACTGTAGGAGTCTCGAAACTTCCTCTTTGTGGTAGTACTGAGGTACCATTGTGTTGTTATCTTGTAATATCACTGAAACTGTGGATATGTGAAAATACCAAATCCTTGTAATAACATCAATGTTATGTATCTGGACCCTCTCACTGTGTTGACAATGAAGCCTTCTCACGGTGAAGGAATTTAACCCTTATCATAGTAGTGGTACTGTGATAACCGAAACCTGTCTTTTGAGATATCATTGAGAATCTATATAGCGTCATGACTATAGTATCATCATGAGCATAGCATTGCTTCAACCCTTACATCCAAATTATGTGATAACACCTTTGACGTTGTGGAAACAATGAAATTGTTGAAGTACTGCACCTTAATTTGCATTCATCAAACTGATCCGAAATTGACTCACTGTGACTGTATTGAGTGTACATCTTTGATTAGATATCTGAATTGGGCAGCTTGAACTGATACTATTATCATCATTGATATGCTCCTCTGAAACTGTTATCCCACGCGTCTGCTCCATAAGTGCGGCCATGTCTCGCAAGTCTTCCAAAGATGCGGCTCTATTAAGCAACTGCTCAAAATATGCCCTTCTTTCTCGCAACCGCTTCACAAGTGCCACTATGTTTCTCATTACTCTGTTTCGTAATAATCTGTTTCGTAAGTTTCTCAATACTTTGTTTCGCAACTAGCTGCACAATGGCAACTGCTCCAGAAGTGCAACACTATCTACCAACTCTTGTAACAATCGCTCCACAGCCGCTGTGTCTACTGTTACGTCTATGTCAGCTGCTGCTCCGTCTCGCCCCTGCTCCATAGAGGCAGGTGTGATTCTGAGGCAACTGCTCTAAAGGTATTCTTGATTTTGATATGTTGCCGCTTTCCTGATTTTCGTGTTTCGTCAACCATGAACCAAGACAATTTGAACTTCTTCATAGTGATTGACTTTCTTATTGAACTTGCATAGTTGATATAGCTTGATCACCTGTTTACTGAAATGAAAATAGTTCATCAAGATGCCTTTGAAACCTTTTGATTTGAACTTTAATACAGATGCCCTGGACTGATCTTCAAATTGCCTTTTGATCATGACCATAGCTCCGAAACCATGTTGAGAATTCGTAGGGCTTGAGATCAATTCAAAATTCTATTCTCACTGCATCCGTCGAGCACATATCCGTGATCTTATCTGTACAACTTTAGAATTCGGAATCTGTTCTCTACTTAACTGCTGTCCTTTATATCTGAATATAAACTCTTAGTAACCTCAGATAGGTCCGCACGTAATTCTGTCTTGAATCTGCTTCTTTCTATGCTATACAATATTAAACTTATCCACAACCAATTATTTGCTGTATAACCGCACTTCTTGCTCCTTTTTCATACTATATAACTACCGTCTTGTCCACGATTGTCACGGTTCTTGCTGTCTTGGTCAACGCTGTATTTATATGTATCCACACTTAAGTTCATACCAGTGATCTCAATTAACTGTGCTTCCTGTGATGATGTTTTCTCTGCAATATATGTTCGATTGATGTATTCCATAATAACTGCATATCATATCTATAGATATAGAGCACATTTATTCAATTTAAGCCGACCATACACTTGTTGGTTAGGCTGACTAGTTTAGGTCGACTTGATAAGGTTTATCCCATCGTTGAACAGGTGTTTTCTTCATTTGTCTTTCATTGATGTCTTGAGGGTTGATGTAGGCTTCTTCTAGAAGAACTTGAAGCATATAACAAAACTAGATCTGACACTTAACTCAACCCTAAAGGACATCAAGAAGAAGTCCATCTAAAATATGCTCATGAAACACATGAGGCAACTACAAAAACACATTTTATTATCTTTATCTCCTTCTTTTCATAATCAACATGAAGACCGACCTAGTTACATTTTACAACATAGCCATGGTGTCTAAATATGAGGGACCATGCACTAAAATATTTTTACATCAAAATATTACAAGATCAACCCTTAAAAGCGGAAAACACATTTAGACTCGTACCCTAAATAATTTACCCAATTCCGCGACACAATATGATCTAGTATAGACCAAGTGTGTTTGTAATAAAATAATTTAGCCAAATGTTCTTAAATTATTCCCAAACACAATTTTGCAAAGACTCCGTATAACTCTAGGACTCACCTAAGAGCTTGTTAATGAATTCCACCCTAGCTTTGGGGTTTAAGCTGGAAGAAAAACTCTGCCGATTATCCATGTTTAGAGACACACAATTCGGTGAGATTAAAAAACTTCCTTGGAAGAAATCCCTTGCTAAAATCAGAGGCTTACCTAGGTGTTGTTACATAATTAAACGATCATACTAGCATAATTTACAATATGACTTGCAGAAATTGGGTTTACAATGATACAAAAATGCTGACTGATGACTTTGAACTTTGAAAAAATTTCTTCCTATCTTTGTACTCTGCTTCCTTGGATTGTTGACAAAGTGTGGTCAATGGGTTGTAGGGTTGATTTTTTTACTTTGTTGATTTCCTAATCAAATTTCAATGAACCCATGTAGTTATAGGCAAATTTATTTTCCTTGGAGTTCGTGTTCACGATTTCTTTGAGATTCATTGAACTGGAGTTGAATTTGTTTGAACTGTGTTCGAATTTGACTAATTCTGAATTTCAAATGAAAAGTGCATTGAATGCAGTGACTTAGGTGGTGATCGCAGATGGGTTCGATGAGTTATCAGGTTGATCGGTGATTTGTAGTAGGCTAGTGGCCTAGTATCTTGTAGTATGGTTTTTGGACTCTAGAGGACATTTAGAAGCTCATTGATTATGTACTATGATGCTGATTTGCACTTGGATCCATTTTGATATATTCACCCTTTACATGGTAGATAAATGTGCAAACTTTTCATATTTTGTCTCTAATGGTTTAGATTCTTAATTCTTTCATTAAAAATTAATTATGTCGTGTATATTTTTTAAAAATAAATTCATTGAATCAGGTTAAATCCTGTTAGGGTTTGAAACCTGGTTTGATAGGTGGCTTGTTCGAAGACCTGTTCCGAGTTTAAAAACCATGGAACTTTTGCTTCTATGCTTATTATAACTCACATTAATCAAAGTAACATTCATTTGAACCAAAAGAAAAGAATTAAATTTGACTCTGCTGATCCGCAAGAGTTGTCACCTTATTTGAAATTGCTATCTCATCATCAATCATTCTTGGTGGAATATGGGAGCTTATTGGTTGGAAAACTCTTCCCTCAGAACCATCCCGGGGACTTTGTTCCTCGACTCTGATTAATGATGTAATCAATTCTATTTTTTGGAGAGGGAAAAGTCATGTGTTTATCTCCTTGAATATCTTCCTTTTGGATCTTTTGAAAATGTTGTTGAACTAGAATTTCTGATATTCCCTCCTATATTGAGAAAAATTGTGTTAAAATTTGGGTACCAGAGGACAAGTGGTTCCCTAAGGCTTTGATATTTGGCCTAGGGAAAAGTGTCCAAATGTATTTAACTTTTTCTCCTAAAGTGACTTTATAAGTTGTAAAGTCAAATCCAATTTACAAGTGACTTTATAAGTGATAAAGTTACTAAGTCTAATTTTAAAATGACTTTAATAAAGTTAATGTGAAATTAGAAAGTGAAAAGTGACTTAGAAAATAAAAGACTAAGAGGGTCTTTATTAAAGTGGGGTGAATTAACAAAATAGAAAGTGAGATTTAAATGCACATATAATCTCAGCCCTAGATCTAAAGCTATCTCAGCCATTGGATTTAGGGATTCCCCAAAAGTCACTTAGGGTTAGGTTAAAGGAGGAAAAGGGGGGAAAAGATAAACCAACGCTCCCTGTGTGTTTTGCGACATGGACTAACCGCCTCTCGTGGATCCTTATCTCTGGCAATGCGAATGTTGACTAACACCTGCGGGGTTTGGTTTAACGACATTTTGATTCCCAACAAACGAGAGCAGAACCTTGGCACGCATACTGAGGCAGCATTCAACAAATCCGTACAACAAAGTTGGCACACAGTTTAGGGCAGTTTTGGGCATGACTTTCAAGGTAGAATCGTACAACTTTGGCACGTATTCCTAGGCAGCTGTATAGTAGTTTGGCACAAATTTTGAGGGCATTTATTGTTGGTTTTGTGGCACAATTTTCGAGGCAGTCTATATAGTGAGCTACTGTCCCCGTGCACAAAAATCGAGGCAGAAATCATACAAAATTTATTGCTATCTCTCTGCACACATTTCGAGGAGGCCGTACAACAACATTTATTGCTGTTCTGCACGCTTTTCGAGGAGGCCATACAACAACATTTATTGCTTTGTTTTCTCGGCACAGAATTCAAGGAGTTTGTACATCATTTATTGCTGTTCTTGTTTTACTGTTTGCACAATTTCTAAGGCGGTGGTTAAGCACGGAAAACGAGATAAGTTGTATTTGTTTGGTTGCTGAAATTTTATGTGTATTTCTATTTCACTGTAAAAGCATTATTCAGAAATAAAGAGGCGCTTTCAAGCTAGTTTTCCCCAAGAGTTGTAGGGGGTTTTTCTAGGGTCATATTGACGAAAAATCAGCGTGTCATTTTCTGTGTGTGTGGCTGAAATTATTTCTGAGTTTTATTTCTGCATTTTCCAGCACTTTGAAATTTCTAGAATTTGTGTTTTCAGAAATATTTATTATTTCCAGCTTGTTGACTGTATGTTTATGGGAATGAGCATTTAACTACATGGGAGTAAAAAGTAGAAACTGATAACTGGGGTTGGGTCAAAATTTCTACAATTTGGGCCTTGCCAATTGAGCTTTCGACCCCTACAAGCCAGCAGAGCTGCAACCTTCTTTCCAGCTCAGAGCATACAATGATAACTCATATGCTCAAACCTCCTAAAAAGGTGCATCTTGGATTCACCTTTGACTTCTAGCTTCTTCAATCCCTTTGGGGCCGCAAGATGGTGTCCCAGTTCAACCTCTTATACTTCTGCATATAGTTCGTATCCAGTGCTATGTTTGTTGCAAAACCCCAGCACTAGCTGCCCTTGCTTGTCTTTGATTATTCCATTTATACCCACCAATCCTAGGTTGCTTGTTGAGGCCCCATCAAATTTAGCTTTAGAAATGCAGGTTCTTGTGATTTCAAATGAACCAGATCAGGATCTTTTGGGGAGTGAGAAGGTGTCCAAGTCTGGACTTGAATGATATCAATTCCCCAATCTATACAAATATTCACCTCATTTTCTGGGAGTTTTTAAGTCCTTATCCCTCCAAACTTTGAAATTAATGAATTCTCTAATATTGAGGGACTTTATGTAAAATTTACCTTGAAAGAGTCTCTCGTTACTTTCCTTCCAAAGGTTCCAAATAATAAAGCCTTGGACGAGGGTCTCTACCTAGTTTGTTATTTGACTTTGGAACTTGCACCTAGGTCATTGCTTGAAAATCTGATAATTTGACTTGCACTGGACCCCTTGTTGCCTAATCTTTCTAGCTGCCCAATCCTAACGTCTTTTAGCTAGTGGGCACTATTGCCTCTCTACAAAATCTAGTAGAGGCTTGGTACAAAGCCTCACTGGATATGTGCTAAAGACTACAGGGGCAATAAGGGATTGGTTGTCCAATGTCACCGCAACGACCAATCCCTTTCTTTTAGTGTAATTTCACCACAAGGGAGGCTTCTCTATATTCACCTATAAGGGTATTCTGATTACAAGGCTCAAGGTGATATAAATGGCCTAGGGAAAGATACTTTGAAGCCAAAATAGACTCAAGTCTTCTTTAAAAGGAACAAGTATTCTGACCATAAACTTGTAGAAATTATAAAAACATATGTATATCAATGGATTCAATCCGATCTAACAATGTACTAAAGCTAGATACTGAATTGCTTCTACAAATCAATTGTGGAAATTAAACACAATCGCCAATCAAATAAAGCAAAAAAAGAATCAAAACAAACCACAACACAGATAATTTCCTGGGGAAAGCTTGCTACTCAAAACCCCTCTCTTCTATTGTATATTAACCATGGAATCGTGAAACAATTACAATGCACTCTTCTCACAAGAGTCTTGTTAATTTTGGGCAACTAGGTCCAAACTCCATGTTGTACTATTCAGATGATGATGCCAATGTTTTTATTGGATTCCTCTTTCCGAGAGGTGCAAGATCAATCTAAAGATCATCTTGATCGGATGAGCAGAACATTTATTTTGAATCTATTCCACTTATGTGCAAGGTCGGCTAGAATTGTAATGTAGGCTTGGAGCCCCAACGGATGTGTCCACACCCTCACGGATGGATATATATTGGATATTCTTGGAGTTCATTTCATCATCCACTCATCACAGACTTTTCTCTTGTGTCTGATTGATTCGATCATCATTTGGAGGCTTCTCTTCTCACACGTGTGGAACAATAGCTAGGGTTTTTGTTCAGATCTGTCTAGGGTTTCAACGCAGCTTTGACGAGCATTGACTTTGGTCAACGCTTGGTCCATTTGACCTCAAACTCCACCAAAATTTCGATTTTTGCAATCCGCATTTTTTGGCACAAAAATCGAGGCTATATGTTGACTTTTGTCTCGCTGCGTTGACTTTCTGCTGCTGCTGTTCTGTGTTGACTAGACAATGTTGACTTTCATTGACTTTGGGTTGACTTTTGTGGTGCTGTCTTGAGGGTTGTGTGTAATATCCCAAAAGGGAAATAG
Source organism: Pinus albicaulis (assembly GCA_034641835.2). Classification (NCBI taxonomy): domain Eukaryota; kingdom Viridiplantae; phylum Streptophyta; class Pinopsida; order Pinales; family Pinaceae; genus Pinus; species Pinus albicaulis. The sequence continues at coordinate 665,329,607 of CM076581.1, forward strand.
ACAGCAATACAAGCATACGACAATATAGAAAATGCCAGAAATAGAACATAAAGCAAATACTCATAAAAATGTCGGGAATGCTAAGCCATTTTATTAATCTGAGAATATAATGAAATACAAAGATGATCAGAATGATAGCACCTATTCTTGCTCAAGGCAAGTGAAGAACTCTCTCAGAAAGACAGGAAATGGCTGCTATAAGAAACTGCGTCCCAGCTGCTGGAAAACTGCCGTAAAACTGCTGCTGCTGGAATGGACTGAAACTAGGGGCTGATCCCCTTGCCGGAATGAGCTGAAATCTGCAGACCACCTATACTCACCACCCCGGACAAAACCCAGAAATCATATCAAAAATGGTCAGCCTCCGAAAATCACCAAAAAGTGCCTCCTCAGGGAATTACGCTGCCCTCCAAGGCTCAGCGCAGATGCCAAATGATAATAGCTGAAACTGTGCCACAAACTCCTCAGGAAACCTCCTACTGGCAAAGACTGATCCTCTCCTCTGGATATCAGCTGAAACTCCTGCAGAAAACCCCGCACCGGAACACCTCCAAGTAGAACTGCGTCCTCTCTCCCAGGGATTGTGCAGTCACAAGAGAAGCCCAGCTCCTCAGCAAAACAACCAACCAAACCTCCCGCTAAAGACTGAAGAAATGACCTTACCCGAGCAGGCACTCGAAGTCCCCCGGGGCTAAGGTTGAGATCTCCGACCGGAGACACTCAACGCACTAAACAGTGCTGCAGACAGGCTAAACAGCCAGCGTGCTCAAGAAGACAAAAGTCTAGCTCAAATATCATCAACAACAAGAATGAATGAAATGAGAATGCTCCTCCCATTTTATAACGTTGGTTTCCCTCCAAAACCCCAACGTAGCCTCTCTCTTGCCACGTGCTCATCCTTATCTGCGCAGAAGCTTCTAGAGCATACGTGGGTCCCCTCTCTACGTGGTCTCTTGGCCCCCCCCTTGGCTCACTTAAGTTACAACGTTGTGTCTACTAGGGAGTGAACATTATTTTTAGAGTGATTTATGTCCCCCTCTACTCACTTTTATTTATAATTTAATTATATAAGGCAAAATTGATCAAAATTAATATTTCCAATGAGCTGCTGCTAATTGGGAATATTACAGTCCTCCCCGCCAAAAATTGCTTGTCCTCAAGCAATGCCTGAACAAGCCTCCTCTCTAGCTGATGCTCCCCACTGACACTGCAAAATGTGCCTGCGTCCCAGATGCGCCACTGAAACCTCTCTGGCGTTTGCATCACCCTGATATGAAGGGATCTCTCAATGCCAAGATCCCAAACTGATCTCTCACCAACCAACAGTCCTCTCCGATCCCATCGCCACCCTGGCCAATAATCGCCCAAGTCCCACGGCTCGGACTGCGCACTGCCTCTGGCTATGACTGATGCTCTAAGAGGCGAAGACCATGACCCATGCTGCGCTGTATCTGTGACTGTGTAAGTTGTCCCATCAGTTGTGTACCAACTCATCACCTCTCTCCAATCCAAGTCCTGACTCAATCCCACGGTGATCCTGCTCTGCTGAAATCGGGATGGAGTGCTGAAGAAATGACGACCTGTGCCCCCCTGCCATCTGGAATCTGTAACATCTACTATGTCCAAGGGCCCCTGCTCCGTTGTGCTCCCTACGAAGAGTACCCTACCATCAAGAGGGTACCAACTCATGATCTCCCGCCGGTCCATCCTAGAAGAGGAATCCGATGTACCAACAACAACTACATATGGAACACGCCTGGAGTGTTGCCGCAAGCTCGTAATCAACTCCCACTGCTCTGCCTTGTCTGCCAATGAAAGCTGCCTGTAGAAGGAAGCCCCTCTCTCTATAATGGGCCAAAGTGGGCAAGATATGTTGGAAGCTCCATCGATGTACTCCTGGAGAGTGCTACCCACTAAAAATACTGCAGCTTTGCTGACTGCGTGTACATCTATCTGCACCTCATCCCTGTGTCGACCCACAGATGGATGCTCCACCATATCCAATAGCTCCTCCCACTCCTGATCCGGAATGTCATGCTCCCGCTGTCTACTTGCCCCCTGCAGAACAATCCCATCAACCTCCAACACCTCCAGAGGATATGGATCTGCAACTGCTGTCACCGTACTCGATGTCAGTGCATCTGACTGCCCCACCTCAATGGCTGACCCAAATGTTAGCTGCATATCCCTCATCGGCTCAATGTGGGCGCCCATCTGGCTCTCCCCCAAAGGAATATTGTGCCTGATGTGAATAGTGTCCTCCTCTGTCGACTCAGGCTCCATCACTTGCTGCTCTAGCCGAATCGTCACAAGTGACTCTTCACCTAGAGTATCTCCCTCAGAATCCCGTGACTGCTCACCCTGGACACTGGAATGTAGCTCCGGTCTACTGTCACCACCTCTGTATGACTGCTCTCGCTCCCCAGGAGCGTCCTCAACTGATCCTATGGACTCATATGAAAAAGAGTCCTCACCCTGGCATACAGAAGGAATGCCCTCCTGTTCTACCTCCTCCACCTCATCTGCATTAAATATGCCATCCACCCTCTTGATAAAGTGTCGATACAATGTCTGGAGCCCAGACACATACTGGGATGCTACCTCTGTTGTACCCAGTATCCTCTGCTCATGCATGATCTCGACATGCCCGGAGGGAAAAATGACGCATGCCTCCCTCATGACCCGCTCCCCAAGCGTAGGCTCAGCGATGACTGATGTGCCACCCCTGTAGAGAATCATCTCATCCCCTAACCTGTGGCTGTCAACTAGCGCCCCAACCCAGTGCCACTGCTGAGAAATCTCTCCCCTAGTGTACTGAGTGTCATCCAAATATCTTGGGTGAGCCTCGCGTACCCCGCTGCTCATGCCCGATGTGCTAAAGGACAACGACAAAATCGACTGTGCCCGTGAGTGATGTAGAAGAGGGTCAGGCGCGTGAGTCCCCACAGATGCTGTCAAGTATCGCTCATTTGTCTCCCCATCGATCCTGGGTGAAATGCCCCCAAAGGTAAGCCCGGTGTCCCTGTTCGTGAGTCTCCTTGGAGGTAATGCTCTAAGACCCTGCTGTGCAGCAACATACGCCCTTGCATACCACCGATCATCCATGTACTCCTCGACATGCCACTGCACACTGAGGCATACCCCTGTATACTGCTGGATACCCCAAGCTACTGTTGTACCACCCTGTACTGTCTCGTGCCCTAACTGTGTCCAGGCATTGGTCTCTCCTTGCGTGCTCTCAATGTGATGTGGGACACCCCTACTCCACAATGCAGTCCCACACACTACAGTACACCACCATGCAACTCCATGTCCACCGGTAGTCCACTGCTCAATGCTAGAGGCTCCCACACATCCCTGGATGTGATGACCTAGAGTTGTGCCTCTACATGTTGGACTACCCCCAATCGGTATCATCGTCTCCACCGTCGCATCACTATACCCGTCGACGAATAGATCATCACTCCAAACCCTCCTCGCGGGGTCCGAGAAGTGAATCTCCCTATGTGTCAGTAGTGTTACCACCACTGCTCGGCTCCGCTGCGTCCTCTGTGCCCCACACAAAGGTGAAGAATCCTTGGCCCCATACAAGGCGCCATCTGGTGGCCTGCCAATGCCACCTCCTCCGATAAGCTCCTGCCAAGGTATGTTGACCACCTCGTGATCCTGTGTATGAGTGTCATACCAAGACAACCTAGGGAGTCTGCCCAAAAACTGGTTGGCCACTGGGGCTGACCGAAACTCCCCTAGCGGATGCGCATGCTCTACTGCTAGGCCAACTGTATCCTCCAAGACATAGTCAACCAACCTGCCTGGGAAATGATAGGTAATCCCGCCTAGACCCCAATTCCAATCTGGGGTTCCTGTATTCCCAGCACCTGGAAACTCCTGCTGAACTACACCCGGGTGCACTACCATCTCCATAACCCACTCCACCGGGTACCAACTCAAAATCTCTCGCCATCCAACCTCAACATGTGGATGCTGCACCCTGTGCAACCCCCATCGTCTCATCCTGCTAACCAAGTCAACGTATGAGATTTGACTAGGTGACTCCGTCTCTCTCTCTCTAATGGGAAGGGGTAACCCAACAACACTGCTAGTCCCGTCCATGCATGCCTGAAGGGGAATGATCTGACGCTGCAACGTGTCCTCTGGTTGTACCATCAAGGAATCCAGTCGTTCCCCAATGCGGACCAACTTGGCCGTCGACTCGGCACAAGCCACTCTCATGCCCTCAAGCTCCTTGTCCTGCAACAAAATGGCCTCCCGTACTGATGTGGCCTTCCCTTTCAAAACTCGAAGGTCCGTCCGAAGCCGATGATACCGCTGTCTGCGACCATCATCCAATACCTCTGTATCCCCTAGTGCCTCATCGAATGTGGGTACATCTCCTGACACCTCACCCATCTGTCGTGTGCTGCTACCACCCAAAGACTCAGACATGACTCCGGTCATCACCTCAATGGATGGCTCTACTGGGGTAGGCTCTACCTTCTCCACTACGATATCAACCGACACGGTCAAGGAGGTCTCCAATGAGGGAAGAGTCTCATCACACTAGGTAGATCTCGGACTCCCTGCAATCCTGTGTGCCCTCATCCTCCAAGTGCGAGGTAACCATTTTGATGGTTTCCCGCTCCGATACTCGATCAAGCTGGAAAGAGGTATCCAACTTCTCCACCCAAGCTTTTTCTGAATGCTTGGATGACCCGTCAAATGTCGGTAAATGGAGTCTGTCCATGGTGCGCTGTAAGCCTCCGTCATGTGAGCGCTTGTTCCCTCTGTGAAAGTTGTGGGGTCTCTTGTCCCACTGGAGCTGAACAAAATCTCTGAATGGAAGGGCATCCCTGAACTCCTGCCCATATGCCTGATACTTGGCGAAATAATCACCCATGTGGCCAGGCTCTGGCTCCTGCAGTGCTCTTGCCCCTGTGTCTTCACCCAGAAAAGTGGGCATAGTGGAACGTGTGGGTGTATGTGAAGCCATATGCCGAGTGGCATCATGCTCCGGCAAATGGTGGGATGTGCCTGATCCTTTGCCAATCTGGAAAGCCCTTGGGGTTTCACGCTGTCTAGCCTCCACGGCGGTGAATCTCTGCCCCATCACCTCAATCTGCCTTGACAGATCCTGTACTGATTTGAGGAGCATCTCCCCAAATCTCTTCGCACCATCATCACCTGCCATCAGCTCCTCCTGCTATGTATCTACAGGCTCCTCAGAAACTGCACTACTGCTCCCAACTACACTGCTGCTTGACTTCAACCTCCGATTTACCCACTGAAAACTGCTCAGAAAATTCTAGGAATTTGGGAAGGTGATGCTTGCCCAAAACCCAGAAAAACCTAGAAAGGGTTTCTTCTAATTCCAAACTTCAAAATCTGACCCTTTGTATTTTGGCCCTTTTCCAATTTCGTTTTTGGTACTACAACTGCTATTGCTCTCCAAAATCAAAGCAAACCTCTGTATAGTCTCTTTCCTGATGTCATAGACCACAGGCTGAGCCAGAACTATGCTTTGATACCACTGTAATATCCCAAAAGGGAAATAGACAGCAATACAAGCATACGACAATACAGAAAATGCCAGAAATAGAACATAAAGCAAATACTCATAAAAATGTCGGGAATGCTAAGCCATTTTATTAATCTGAGAATATAATGAAATACACAGATGACTTAATGATAGCACCTATTCTCATTAAGGCAAGTGAAGAACTCTCTAGAAAGACAGAAATGTGGCCGTTATAAGAACTGCGTCCCCACGCCGGAAAACCGCCGTAAAATCGTCGCCGAATGGACCGAAACTAGGGGCTGATCCTCGTGCCGGAATGAGATGATCTGCACCACCCATACTCACCACCCCTGACAAACCTAAACCATATCAATGACTCACTGAAATCACCAAAAAGTGATCGGGAGCCTGCGCTGCCCAAGGCTCAAAGATTGTATGCCAAATGATAATAGTTGAAACAGTGCCACAAACTCCTCGGGAAACCTCCTACTGGCAAAGACTGATCCTCCACTCCGGATATCAACTGAAACTCCTGTAGATACCCCGCAACGGAACACCTCCAAGTAGAACTGTCTTCCTGTGGACTGCTAGCCACAAGATAGTTTCACTTTCAAGAATGAACTCAACTAAATCCTCCTGCTAAGATCAAGAATGACTCTCACCAGGTACCTGTCCCCCAAGTTAGAAAGAGATTTCCCACTGAGACACCTCTAATGATTTAACAGAGCAGACAAAGCAAAATAAACAAGGTGCTCAAGAAGACAAATGTCTAGCTCAAATATCATCAACAACAAGAATGCATGAAATGAGAAGGCTCCTCCCATTTTATAAAGTTGGTTTCCCTCCAAAACCCCAACGTAGCCTCTCTCTCTTGCCACGTGCTCATCCTTATCTGCGCAGGAGCTTCTAGAGCATACGTGGGTCCCCTCTCTACGTGGTCTCTTGGCCTCTTGGCTCACTTAAGTTGCTAACGTTGTGTCTACTAGGGAGTGAACTTTATTTTTAGAGTGAGTTATGTCCCCCTCTACTCACTTTTATTTATAATTTAATTATATAAGGCAAAATTGATCAAAATTAATATTTCCAATTAGCTGCTGCTAATTGGGAATATTACATTGTGTGACACTTTTGGTTGGCTGACCGTGAGGAGACTTTGCTGGTTGAAGCATCCTGTTGACCGCCGTAACGCACCACAACACATATATTTTGCTGATCAAGTTACTTGAATTTTTGGCTTGTCTTCCGTCGATCTATTGGTATGTTCTATCAACATTTTACTTTCTTGTTTATGTGATTGCTATTTGGTATCGGGTCTGAAGTAAAGTTGCATCAAGCATATAACATCTTAAAAAATTTACATGCTATCAGAGCTAAGGTGAAGGCAAAGTCCAAGTTTGTGTTCAAAGCAATCACCGAAGTAGTAGCATTTGTCAAGGACTCATGGGCACCTCAAATTATAATGGCTTCAAAGCTGATGATGAGTGTACTGGCAAGTTTGACTATCATGCTTGGAAGATGTCTTTGGACTTGATCTTGGAAGATCAAGAGGTCATGGATTATGTGCACGGTAAAATCCAAGAGCCTCCATCATTTGCACCTGTTGCCACAAAGATGAAGTATAGAAAAGGAGAAATCAAAGCTAAGCTGATCATCTAGGATTCCATCCATAAAAGTCTGGTTGCCTACATCTCTGAGCTGGGCACATCTAAAGAGATGTATCATAAGTTGATCAACATGTTCAGGGCCAACAATGCAAATCAAGTTTTTTTCTTTAAGAACCAATTGAAGTATCTCAAGAAGGGCAGGGATGAATTCATTCAATCCTATTTTTTGAAGTTGACTAAAATCAGGAATAACCTTCTTGCCATTGGGGAAACAATAGCTGATCGAGAAATGGTTCTCACTGCACTTGGAGGTCTCCCCTCTGAATGGTGGCATGTATTCATTACTACCATTTTCAATAATAATGTGATTTCTGATTTTGATGAAACATTGTCGAGATGCACTCAAGAGGAAACAAGAATGATGGAATATGAAAATGAAGGTAATGCTGCCTTCACTGCTCGTGCTAAGAAGAAGAACAATGGTGGTCCGAGGAACCATGGAAGAGCAGGGGCCAAAGGAAAGAAAGGAAGATGTAACACATGTAACAAGTTTGGCCACTATGCTAGAGAATGCCCTAATAGAAGGGATTCTCCAGGGGATGATGACAACAACAACAAGGGGAACGACAATCAAAGGAACAACAGGTTCAAAGGAAAGAGGAAGGCTCCCTCTGGTCGTAATGGAAATGGGCAACCTTTCAAAAGGTCAAGAAATTCCAGGTATGATGAATCCAATGTTGTTGACAATAAAAGAAATGAATTCATGCTTGTATCTGCCCTCTCTGCTGCATCTCCACCCGACACCTTGGATGTCTGGTTGATTGATAGTGGTGCTTCAAGGCACCTCACTGGTTTTAAAGAAGCCCTCTCTAATTTGATTGAGAAGGATACTAATCTGAAAATTATCCTTGGAGATAATGCCACCTATCTCGTGAAAGGGATAGGGACTGTGACCCTCCATTTATCTCAAGGTCAAGTCCTCCGTTTGCAAGATGTATTGTATGTACCTGATTTGAAGAAGAACCTTGTGTTTATTTCGGCCATGGAAGACAAAGGTTTCAAGGTGGCATTCGTCGATGGAAAGGTACACATTAGGAAGAAGTGTTTCAAGGGAGCTCTCACTATTGGTTTTAGAATTGATACACTCTACCAGGTTGGAGGAAGTCCATTGGGGGCTATGTCATGTGATACAATTCGTCAAACCGAATTATGGCACCAGAGGTTTGGACAGCTTCATTACAAAGCCCTTCCCGAAGCAAGGAAGGTGGTGACAGGGATGCCTGAATTCAAATATCACCATGAAGGTGTATGTCAGGGTTGTGCCAAAGGAAAGCATACAAGGGGACCTTTTCCCTCAAGTGTCGCAAAGACATCTGATGTCTTGCAATTGATTCATTCTGATTTATCTGGTATGCTGCCCGTGACATCCTTGGGAGGATGTTCTTATTACATGATATTTATAGAAGACTTCTCTCGCAAGACTTGGATATATTTCTTGAAGAAGAAGGATGAAGCGTTCATGTGGTTTCGTACCTGTTGACCACACTTTGTCAACGACCCCATAGCAGTACACCCCCATTTTTTCAAATGGGATTTATCATGTTCGACGTGTTCGCACCATTCAGATTCCATCGACAACTAACAATTTTATGAATGATGTAAACCCATTCTGCATGTTTATGATGTAAATGATCTAAGTAAGACCACCATGTATGTAACAACCTAGGTAAGCCTAGTATGTTGGTGATGATTTCTGTCTTAGGAGGTTTTTTGTCTCACTGATTTGCTTGTGTTTTTCGACATAAGTGATCAACAGAGTTTTCCCCTCCAACTTCACCCCAAAGCTAGGGTGGATTTTGTCATCAAGATGCTAAGTGAGTCCTAGTGTTTTCTATTGAGTCTTTGTAAAGTAATCTGGGAATGATCCTAGCTAATTGGCTAGATCATTTTATTGCAGATTGCTAGGTCTATTGGATCATGTTTTGAGTCGCAGAATTGGGTAACTACTTGAGGGTCTATATGAATGGGTATTCCCCCTTTATGTGTCTAAATGTATTTATCTTATGTAAAAAGGGTTGGAAAAATAATTAAATCCCCTCTCAGTCAATTAATTAAATTTTCTGGACAAATTAATTAAAAAATCCAAAGCCAAAAATTTAATTATTTCTAAGTCCCAGGTGAATTAAAATTCTTCAAAGGCAAAATTCGTGGGTCCTTAAAAAATAAATTTTTAAAGGTCCAAAGCCAAGTGAATATTGAGAATTTCAAGAAATTTTGGACCCTTTTAAGTCAAAGTCAAAATTTTGAGGTAATTAACTCAAGAATATTATTTTTGAGTTAATTAAAAATAAATTAAATGATAAATTCGAATTTCCTCAAAATTATAATTTCGACGGTCCAGATTAAAAGATGATCAAATCTTTTCGACGGTCGAGATTACTTTGACATGGATCATCTGAACTAGCCGTTGGAGATTTTATCTTATAAATTAGAGGTCTTTGTCAGTGTTTCAATCATCCAATCTCTGGATCGTGCACTCGCTCTTGAAGCTCTCTTGTAATATTTTCTGGAATAATACAAACGAAGACTTTGGGGTTTTATTTTGATGGTGGTGTTCCTTTTTAGCATTTTATGGTAAACTTATTCTTAATATTCTGCTGGTGATTATTTTAATGGATTGTTGATTAATGGCTCTTGTAGAGTAATTTTGGGCATAGGTATCTTGCTTAGGTTACTGGATCTAGGGTAAGAATATTAATTGGATAGAGTTAACAGTTATCTCTAGCTCTTGAAAATTTTATGTTTTATCACTATTTCTCTATTAATCTGACAGTTTAACTTTAAGTTTGCAGAAATCTTCCGGATTTAGAATTGGGTGTTTGGGGAAGTCCTAGTTTGGACCAGCTGACTCCCAAGGAAAGAAGATCTGAAGAGCCCTCCGGATCTAATTCCCCAAGCCTATTTTAAATTCCGTTTTTTGCAGGGTTCTTTACTGGGCTTGTGCCTCTCTCTTAATTTTTCTTTTAAATTTGTGCTAAATGATTTAGATCTGGCCATCAGGCTTTAAAATTTGTAAAATAGCATTGTAAATCCCGTTTATTTTTATTTTTTTGTATATACTGGTTTTCTGGGTTTGCTGGTTTTTTGGTTTTGTGCAGGTTCTATTGGGGGATTTCTCTGAAATTTTTTAGATCTGAGCCAGATCTAGGCCCCGGAGGGTCAGATCTGGCCTCAAGATCAGTTTTGTCTTCAGATCTGGGTACAATTTTGCTGCAGAGTATGAATCTCAGATGCATCTAAATCAATATTTCGAAAATCTGAGTTATACTGGTGAAAATTTCATTGCTAGGTGAAGAAGAAGTTTCATATATTCTGCCTGAGATAATCTTTGCTGCAGACCCTCATTCTCTGCGTCCTTCGATTTCTTCCATGTTGTTTCCATTCTATCTCTAACACTATCCATACAACGCTGATCCCTTCCCACAGTCCGTACGGCCGTACGACCTACCTCTGCCTCTTCAACGCTCGTCCTGCCATCGATCTATCCTTCTTTCTACCGCAGCCTCACTACCATCTCCATGCCGTCCGTACAACATCATACGGACATCCCTTGCCTGATCAAAATACCTAAATTTCGATCTTCTTGTTGTCCGTACGTCCTCCTCTGCAACGATCAACCATTTCCCTAATGCCGCCTGCCTCTGCCATCTTTTCTTTGTTCTGCTGTCAAGATTTCCCGTCCGTACGATCCGTATGGATCCATACGAAATTTCTCTGTACCTGCATAAAAAACAAAAAAAAAACTCATGAATTTTGGTTTTAACGTTAGTTTAGTTTTAGTTGTAGATTTCTTTCTTTGATTTTTGTTTTATGCGTTTGTTTTAGTCTAGTTTAGATAGTGTAGTTTAGGACTCTTAAATATTAGATTAAAAAAAAATAAAATTTAATTTTAATTTTAGAGTTTAATTTTGTTATTTTATTTGAATTGTCCATAGCTTTAGTTTTAATAAAGAAATAAAAATAAAAAAGGAAATAAAAAATAGAAAAAAAAGAAACCAAAAAAAAAAAAAAATTCCCTTTTAGCTTTAGCTTTAGTTTTAGATTTTAGATGAATTTTAGAAAAAAAAAAATTAAAAAAAAAAGGACCTAAAATTTTTAAATCTTCAACTTTAGAAAATTCTCAAAAAAAATAAAAATTTCCATAGTCAAAGGTGAGCTTTTAAATTTTTATCTAAAGTTTGACTATAGGAAAAATTTTGATTTTCGAATTGGGATTATTTGAAATTTCATAAAGTTCGGAATTTATTGGAAATGTCTGGCATTTAAATTCGATGGTACTCTCATGATAATATTCTTTGTTTCGAATTCAAATTGTTTCGAAGTTTAATGCTTAGCTGTGGTTGATGATTGTTGAGCTATCTTTAATTGTAGTTTTGAGTTGCTCGAGATTGGTTATTAATTGCTTTGGTCAGCTTTGAGAATATGTCAGGTGATGATAAATTACATGTCTTTATCAAACATTGTTAATGCATAATTGTAAGAGTGTTTTTATCGAATATCATTGTGGTGGATTTGTTTTTCATAGCAGCGGTTGCATATCAATTACTTGACTTTAATTTTATAACGGGATATTTTGACTCCACAAGGCACTGGTTTTTTAAAAGCTTCAAATCTAATTGGATCTGTAAAATCTCGTTAGTCTGAACAAGTACTTGGTCATTTTACCGTGTCTCCTGAATTGGTTGGTTTTCAACCATTTCTCCTTCTTCATTTTCATTGGGTTCTACCTCCCTTAACTTGCAAGGAGACATCTTAGATAGAGAGATTGGGGATTAGGGTGACAACCCCCGATCTGAGCCGTTGTCGCGGTGCGTAGACATTCTGTGCGACAACAGTACCTTCAAAGCCCTGGTGGAAAATCAAACAGGAAAGAAGATCAATATTTTGAGGACCGATAATGGCACTGAATATGAGACAAATGAGTTCAATAAATTTTGCAGAGAAGCTGGCATTAAGAGGGAGACCACAACCATGTATACTTTTGAGCAAAATGGAATTGCTAAAAGAAATAATAGAACCATCGTGGAAGCTGCTCGTGCCATGCTATGTGACCAAGGTCTTTTGAAGTTTTTATGGGGAGAAGCTGCAAACACTACCGTGTGGACACCAAAACTCCCGAAGATGTCTTCTCCGGTAAGAAATCTGATGTTTCTCATTTTAGAGTTTTTGGTTGTCCCGTTTACTTTCATGCGCCGAAAGAGAAGAGAAGCAAGCTGGATGCTTCTAGGAAGAAGGGAATATTTGTGGGTTACAGTGAAACTTCGAAGGCTTATAGAGTCTATGTGCCTAGTCAAAGAGAAGTGGAGATATGCCACAATGTTACCTTCGATGAAGATGCTTCCCTTACGAAAGTGATAAATCTTCCGAGCTTCGAGGAAGACCATGATGTAAGATTAGAGATGCAGGAAGAGCCGAAGGATGAGATGATGCTCGATGTTGAAGGATCGATGGATCTTATTGATCCACTTCCTTTAATGAAGAGAAGACCCTCATGGCTTCAGGATACTCTCGAAGATTCCGAGAGACATATGGCCCCAAGGGGGTGACATTCCGTGAAAGCAAGAAGTCGAATAGATACCAATGGTATCTAGCAGCCATGAGTACAATTGTTCAATCTTAGCCTAGATCTTTTGAAGAAGCTGTAAAGCATCAAGTCTGGAAGGATGCTATGCACGAAAAGTATGAGTCCATTATGAAGAATGATGTCTAGGATGTGGTTTTGAGACCGGAGGACAACGTTGTTGTCACCTCGAAATGGCTCTATAAGATCAAGCATGGATCTGATGGTAGTGCTGAAAAGTTCAAGGCAAGATTCGTTGCTCAAGGCTTCTCTCAAAAAGAAGGCATAGACTATGATGATATATTTGCACCTGTGGCTCGCTATACCACCATCCGATCTATTATTGCCCTTGCTACTACGCAAGGATGGAGTCTCCATCAGATGGATGTGAAGACAACTTTTCTGCATGGTTCGATAAAGGAAGAGGTATATGTGGAGCAACCTCTGGGGTTTGAAGTCCAGGATAGAGATTCTCATGTATGCAAGTTGAAGAAAGCCCTCTATGGGTTGAAGCAAGCCCCTAGGGCTTGGTACGAGAGGATAGATAGCTACTTGATGAAGTTGGGTTTCACTCGAGTAATGCTGGTCCGAACCTTTACTTCAAGGTTGATAGAGAAAAGCCTCTCATTTTGGTTCTCTATGTGGATGATCTCTTCCTGACAGGTGCTGACCCTCTCATTCATCAGTGTTAGAGGGAGCTCACTTCTGAGTTCGAGATGAAAGACCTAGGACTGATGCATTACTTCCTAGGCTTGGAGGTCTGGCAGAGACCTGGCGATATTTTCCTCTCTCAAGGAAAATACATTGCAAAGCTGCTGGAGAGATTTGGTATGGTGGACTGTAAGTCCGTGTCAACACCGATGGATTTCAACTTTAAGAAGTTGAGTGGAAATGCTGCTGGGCCCGTGCTAGCAAATCCTACCGAGTATAGACAACTCGTAGGGTCCCTGATGTTCTTAGTGAACACCCGTCCGGACGTATGTTTTGCAGTGAATGCTTTGAGTCAACACATGGTTGATCCTCATCACATTCACTGGGTTGGTGCCAAGAATCTATTGAGATACCTTCGTGGCACGATAAACCATGGGCTGAGATACACTGTCGGGAGTTTGAGACTCCATGGATATACTGATGCCGATTGGGCTAGCAGTGTGGTGGATCGCAAGAGCACATCTGGATGCTGCTTCACACTTAGTTCTGCTTTGATATCTTGGATGAGCAGGAAGCAGAAGTCAGTGGCTTTGAGCACCGCTGAGGCCGAATGCATTGCAACGAGTATGGCCTGTTGTGAAGCTGTTTGGTTGCGAAAGCTCTTCGATGAGCTGTTCGGGCATGTGATAGATACCACCGTTATCCTTTGTGATAACTAGAGTGGGATTCATTTGTCAGAGAATCCCGTGTTCCACAATATATCCAAGCATATTGATATCAGGTACCACTTTATCTGGGATATGGTACAACGAGGCGCCGTAAGGCTCGATCATATAGGAACTGATGAGCAGGTCGCGGATATTCTCACAAAGCCCTTGGGGAATGTCAAGTTCCTAACCTTCTGTGAGAATCTTGGAATCGTGGAATGACCCTATGCTGAGGGTCCTGTTGGACGATGAGCTCTGGGAGCTCCGAGGGGCTTTGGGGATAGCTTCTTGGAGCTATAAGCAACCACAGGGCTAGGCTTGCCGAACCTTGTTGGTGTGATTCCACCCCACAGTGATGATATTGAGTTGGTTCACCTCTCTTTGATTTATGCCCCGTACGCATCCTACCCATGGAGTCCCGGACTCATGGGAAGTACCTCTCATCTTGGCCAATGTGGTGGGAAATGTGGATAGAGACCGATAGCAAGACCGATGGATGCATCGGAGATTTCCGTACTCTCTATGTCTAAGATGGCACGTGTCCAACAACTTGATTTGGGATCAAGCCTAGTGAGGTTTCAGATCTCCAACTGACTTTGGGTCAGTACTAACTTCGGGTTAGTATGAGACTCCTTTGAGTCCTATAGAGGTTTCGCACCTCTGAGCTGACTTCGGGTCAGCCGGGAGTGATGTCTTTGTGACTCACCATTTGAAATAAAGAAGCCAGCAAAGCAAGTTACGATGGGATGACGCACGATGTTTGGATGGCACAGGTGGATGGAGTTCTCCCTAGTTGATAGGGAGTGTTAATTTTCGGCAACTAGGTCCAAACTACATGTTGTACTACTCAGATGATGATGCCAATATTTTTATTGGATTCCTCTTTCGGAGAGGTGCAAGATCGATCTAAAAATCATCTTGATCGGATGAGTAGAACATTTATTTTGAATTTAATCCACTTATGTGCAAGGTCGGCCAGGATTGTAATGTAGGCTTGGAGCCCCCAATAGATGTGTCACATACCCTCACAGATGGATATATATTGGACAACCTTGGAGTACATTTCATCATCCACTCATCACACACTTCTCTCTTGTGTCTGGTTGGTTCGATCATCATTTGGAGGCTTCTCTTCTCACACGTGTGGAACAACAACTAGGGTTTTTGTTCAGATCTGTCTAGGGTTTCAGCGCATCGTTGACCAACGTTGACTTTGGTCAACGCTTGGTCCATTTGACCTCAAACTCCACCAAAATTCCAATTTCTGCAGTGCGCATTTTTTGGCACAAAAACCGAGGCTAGACGTTGACCTTTGTCCTGCTGCGTTGACTTTCTGCTGCTGTTGTTCTGCGTTGACCGTTGACTAGACAATGTTGACTTTCGTTGACTTTTGTGGAGCTGTCTTGCGGGTTGTGTGACACTCCTAGTTGGCTGACCGTGAAGAGACTTTGCTAGTTGAAGCATCCTGTTGACCGCCATAACGCACCACAACACATATTTTGCTGATCAAGTTAAGTGAATTTTTGGCTTGTCTTCCATCGATCTATTGGTATGTTCTATCAACATTTTACTTTCTTGTTTATGTGATTGCTATTTGGTATCGGGTCTGAAGTAAAGTTCCATCAAGCATAGAACATTTTCAAAAATTTACGAGTCTCCTGCACTCTCCAAACTGTCTCACACTTTCCTGGACAAAACTGACCAACACTTAGCCAATTCTCAGCATTTAAACAACCTGCCTTGCTTGCATAATTCCTGATGAATGCAATCCCTATTCTTTAGGAATTTTGGCCTTCCTAAACTACGCAAGGATCATGGGCAATCCAATGGATGTCTGGTTGCATATGGTCAACCTACTAATCACACAATTGATAGCTAACGTCCATTTAACGTTTGTCTCAACTGGGTCTCCACTGGAACTGACATGCATGCAACTATTAATAGTAAATCATCAGCTGCATGGCAGATCACTTATTGTGAATTAAATAATATTTAATTCACATGATCTCTCACTAGTGCAACAAACAGTTACAACTAGTTCAACTGACTTTAACTCACCTAACTGAGTTAACTGATTACTCATGCATTAAGCTAATGCACCAACTGCAATTCGAACTCCATAAGTAATAGAATTACTCTGCATGCCTCACCAACCACCCTCAACTTGAAATACATGAGCTAACTGAGTTTATCACACTTAATTAATTGTTACAAGTGATCATGAGATAAGATTACATTTTATTGTCTAATTTAATTAAGGGAAAATTAAATTAGACACTGCACCAAATTTAGCCCACACTAGTGTAGGTGTTGCTAGGACCTATTGGTCCTACACTAGTGTAGGTGCTGCAATTTATTGTTGGACTTCAACACTCCCTCTCAACAATAAAGGGATTATCTGCCACCCCGATCCCGCCTCTATGGTATTCGAATTTTCTCCTGGTGAGCGCCTTCGTCAGAATATCTGCATCCTGATCTTTTGTTGGAATGTACTGAAGTAACATTATTTGCCTCTGAACACAATCTCTGAGATGGTGGTACGAGATGTCTATGTGCTTGGACCTATCATGAAACACCGGATTAACACAGAGTTTAATGCAACTCTGGTTATCACAATGTATTACTGTCGGATTCATCTGAGAACCAAACAAACCAACCAGGATCTTTCTCATCCAGATGGCCTCACATGCAGCTTGAATTGCTGCCATGTACTCTGCCTCAGTTGAATTGAGTGCCATAGATTGCTGTTTCCTGCTGTACCAAGAAACTGCTGTCGATCCTATGCTGAAGATCCCTCCTAATGTGCTCTTTCTGTCTGATGGACTTCCTGCCCAATCTGAATCCGTGAAGCCTTGAAGCTTCACTCCCTCTGTCCGTCTGTACCATAATCCATACTGTGTAGTGCCCCTAAGATATCTCAAGACATGCTTCCCTGCCTTCCAAAAGAGCTTGGTTGGCTTAACCATAGCTTGACTTAGCTGGTTAACTGCGTAGCAAATGTTTGGTCTGGTGTTCACTAAGTACATCAGTGAATTTACTAGCTGCCTGTAGATAGTAGCATCCACTACTTCTCCAGAAGTAGCATCCTCTTTCCTCCAATTTCCTGGAAGAGGAGTGTCCATGGGTTTACAGCTCTCCATTTGAAACTTAACCAATATCTCTTTGGCATACTTGCCTTGAGAAACAAAAAGTTCACCATCCCGTTGCCATATTTCCAAACCAAGGAAATAGTGAAGGAGTCCCATGTCCTTCATTTCGAACTCTCTTGCAAGATCCTCCTTGCAAGAATGTATCAACTGCTCATCACCTGTCAAAATTAGATCATCAACATAAAGTACGATAGTCAAGAGCTTACCATCAACCACAATCTGGTACAGGTTTGCATCCGCTTCACTTTTGGTGAAGTCCAACTCGGTGACATAGCTGTCAATCCGAGTGTACCAAGCACGAGGTGCTTGCTTCAGCCCATACAGTGCTCTCTTGAGTCGACACACATGTGACTCGCTGTCAAAGATCTCGAAATCTTCTGGCTGCTCTATGTACACTTCCTCCTCAATAACTCCATTGAGAAACGCAGTTTTCACATCCATCTGATGAATGCGCCACCCCATCTTCACTGAGAGTGCAAGGATAGATCTAATGGAAGAGTACCTCGTGACTGGTGCAAAAGTCTCATCATAGTCTATCCCCTCAATTTGTGAGAATCCCCGGGCCACAAATCTGGCCTTGTACTTCTCCACACTCCCATCAACAACTTTCTTCACCTTATAGATCCATCTAGATCCAACCACTTATTTGCCGACCGATCTTGGGACCACCTCCCATGCACTGTTCTTGACGATGGAGTCATACTCCTCTACCACAGCATCAACCCAAATTGGTTGCTGCACTGCTTCCTGAAAGGAAGATGATTCTGTCACGATACACTTGCTCATAAGAGCCATGTATCCTGTAAACCTGTCTGGAGACTGTCTCTATTTGCGCAGTGAAGTAGGGGCTTCTACATTTTCTGCTGCATCAAGTCTCAATCTATCAGCTTCCGTGGTGCGCCTTCTACCATTTCTGGTGGATGGCTCTGCATGAGTGTTTTTTGCCACTCCATGATCCTCCGCATGTGGCCGCTCCACATCTTGAGGCTCATCCCTTGGAACCAAGAGTTCCTCCTCTGCATGCAAATCCATCTCCCTCTCAAGGGACAATCGAATGGCTTTCTCCTCATCAAATTTTATATCCTGTCGCACAAGAGTCATTCTGTTGTTTGGCAAATACAACCGATATGTGTGGGGAGTTTCAGTGTACCCCACAAATATCCCATTCTCAGCTGTTGGTTCCAGCTTCTTCCTGGCGTATTTGGTCACATGCACATAAACAGATGAGCCAGAAATCTTAAAATGTGAAACATCAGGTTTCTTACTAGTAAAAGCCTCTTCTGGTGTACTCATGCCAAGTATCTGATGAGGACAATGGTTTTGCACAAATACCGCTATGTTGCAAGCCTCCGCCCACAGATGCAATGGTAGGCCCTGATCATGCAATATCGCTCGTGCTGCACCCACAATTGTTCTGTTCTTTCTTAATGCGATCCCATTTCTGTTGTGGGTTATGAGGCACAATCAGTTCTCTCCGAATTCCTTCTTTGCTGCAGAAGTTCTTGAATTCATTGGAGACGTACTCACAACCATTGTCGCTCGTAAGAGCATTCACATGCTACCCGATGTCTTTCTCCACTAGTGCTTTGAACTCAAGAAACTTTGAGAACATCTGATCTTTCTTCTGCATGAAGTAGATCCAACACTTTCGAGAAAAATCATCAACAAATATCACATAGTACTTATGCTTTGCTGTCGAAGCAATAGAGAATGGTCCACACACGTTTGAGTGAACTATCTCAAGGACTTCCGAAGCTCAGTACCCCTTCTCATGAAAAGTGGCCTTTGCATACTTCCCCATAGTACATCCCTCGCATGTGTTTGACTACGCAAGTGTACCCTTGGGAAGACCCATAGAAATTTGCTACATGACCTTCAAGGCTCCATGGTGAAGATGGTCCAATCTCCTGTGCCATAACTCACCCTCATCCCGGCTCACCACTTTGTCTGCCTTACCCATCAATGTTGTGCAGTCATCTACATCAAGTTTATAGAGATTCTTAACTCGAAACCCAATCTTCTTGGCTTGTCCTGTTGTTTTGTGTCGCAGGAAAGCTTTTCCCTTATTGAAAACAACATCATAGCCTCTATCCTCCAACATTGCAACTGAGACTAAATTTTTCTTCAAGCCTAGTACATGCATTACATCTTTTAATTGAAAGGGTTTACCTGACTGTCTCTGGAAGTTAATAGCACCAATCGCGGTAGCACTGTACTGTCCGTCATCACCCATTTCGATATGCATCTGGTGGTCCTTCTTCTCTAAGCTACTGAAAAGTTCCTTGTCTCCTGTCATGTGAAAGGAAGAACCACTATCCAAGTACCACACTGATCCCATTGCACTTGACACCATGCATGCAATGAGCGAGAAGTCAAGCTCAAATTGCGAGGCCAAAGCCTCACCAGCTGCAGATCTTGAAGCCTTCTTGTTCTTCTTCTTTTGTGGACAATTAGTGGCATAATGTCCATGCTTGTGACAGTGAAAACACTTCACTCTGGACATGTCGCGCTTCTTGCCATCTTTACTGGACTCAGATTTGGAATGGAATTTCTTTCCTTTCCCCTTCTTCGCCTTGGTAGCCAACGAACAATATTCTTCATCTTCATTCTTAGATGAAGATCCATCTCTGGTATTCCGCCTGAATTCTTCTTGCACTAAACCCGACCAAAGTCATTCCGAATTTGACAACTTTTCCCTTCCATTGACAGAGTTTTGATAATTGTGCCAACTCTTGGGAAGTCCTAGAAGAGCTAGGCTCACCAAATCATCATCAACGACAGTAATGCTGACTCTCCCAAGCTCATCCCAACATTGGACAAACTTTGTTAAATATTTCGGCATGGTTTCGCCTTTCTCCATTTTGATCTTCCTGAGTTTATCCTTCAGTGCCAATTTTCTATGATCGCTGTTGCTTTGAAATAGATCTGTCAAAGCTTTCCACATTGCATATGGTGTTGCTTTGCCATGGAGACTTGAGACAATGTGGTCTCGTACTCCCTCCAATAAGATCCTCCTCGCCTTTGCAACTTTCTTTTGCCAAGCATCAAGATTTGCAGCATCTGTTACAACGGGTTTGGGAACATCATTGTCAATGAATTCTTTCAACCCATTGTCCTCCAGTACTGCGTCCATCTTGTCTTTCCAAGCAATATGGTTAGAGCTGCCCTCGAGTGTATATTCCAATCTCAAGCCATTGAAAGCCGTTTCGATCCTGAATTGCCTGTAGCACAAAGAATGTATTCTGCAAATTCGAATTCTATTCAGTCACAAACTCAACTTCTCCTCCACTATAGTGATATCCTGTGCTCTAATACCATGTATAAATTATACAAACATATGTAAATCAATGGATTCATTTTGATCTAACAATTTAGTAAAGCTAGATACTGAATCGCTTCTACAAATCAGTTGCGGAAATTAAACACAATCGCCAATCACATGAAGCAAAGAAAGAATCAATTCAAACCACAACATAGATAATTTCTCGGGGAAAGCTTGCTGCTCAAAACCCCTCTATCTTCTATTGTATATTAACCATGGAATCATGAAACAATTACAATGCACTCTTCTCACAAGAGTCTCCTACACTCTCCAAACTGTCTCACACTGTCCTAGACAAAATTGCCCAACACTTAGCCAATTCTCAGCCTCTAAACAACTTGCCTTGCTTGCGCAATTCCTGATGAATGCAATCCCTATTCTTTAGGAATTTTGGCTTTCCTAAACTGTGCAAGGATCATGGGAAATCCAATGGATGTCTGGTTGCATGTGGTCAACCTACTAATCACACAACTGATAGTTAACATCCTTTTAACCTTTGTCTCAACTGGGTCTCCATTGGAACTGACATGCATGCATCTATTAATAGTAAATCATCAATTGCATGGTAGATCACTAATTGTGAATTAAATAATATTTAATTCACTTGATCTCTCACTAGTGTAACAAACAGTTACAACTAGTTCAACTGACTTTAACTCACCTAACTGAGTTAATTGATTACTCATGCATTAAACTAATGCACCAACTGCGATTCGAACTCCATAACTAATAGAATTACTCTACGTGCCTCACCAACCACCCTCAACTCGAAATACATGAGCTAACTGCGTTTATCACACTCAGTTAATTGTCACAAGTGATCATGAGATAAGATTACATTTTATTGTCCAATTTAATTAAGGGAAAAATAAATTAGATATTGCACCAAATTTAGCCCACACTAGTGTAGGCGCTGCTAGGACCTATTGGTCCCACACTAGTGTAGTTGCTGCAATTTCTTGTTGGACTTCAACAAAACTAGCTAAGGACTACTACAAGTTATGGTTTGTTGATAGACAATGATAAGGAGTATCTGATCATGCAACTTTCTAAGAAAGGATTCATTTAGATCAATAAAGGGATAGGGGAACCCTCAAATAGGCTTCAAGTTGAATCCTAGCTAAGTACTAGGGTTTTAATGACACAAAGGAGCTAAGAAAAGATGATGTTAGCCCTGAGTAGGGAATTTTAACTACTATAAATGCTAGATTTTGCAATTTAAGGGTTCTGTTGCCACACAATCTAGCAGAGGTCCTAGGAGGGGAACCTATGGGACAACTACTAGACCAAGTGACAACAATGGGATAAAGACCCCACTATCACCTTAGTCAATGCCCCCTGCTCTTTACGTACTTTCACCGATGGGAGGAGTCCTGGTATGATATGAATCACTTGAAAAGGGGAGGATCAATAATATATGTGAAGTGATTCCACTAAGCCCATTCAAGGAGAGTCTCAATTAAGGCTTGATGATGTAAAAGGCTCTCCAAGAAAAACCTAGGAGGCAAATCTAGACTTAGGGCTTGAGATAGTTAATGATGATGAGTATGCCTAAGGTCCAGACTTCCAAGATGAGATAGGACCTCTCAATAAGCTTTACAAGACAATTTATCACTTCAAATGAGCTTTCGCTATCCATAAGATACCTAATAGGAGCTTACCCTAGACCTAGGGTTTTAGGATATTCATGGGAAGAAATTCCTCCAAAGTATCCACTAGGTCAAGGTAAGACAAAGGAAAGGGTCTCTTGAGATTTATTCCGCTAAATACTAAGTTCATATGATCCTTAAGAAAGGCAACTCTTCCAAAGGGAAACAAGCAAGGTTCCCTTCTAGGCCACACCTAGGCCACCATGGAAAGGTTTTTCGGAAAATTAACTGTGGAAATTTTACCAAATTTTGAGATCCTCTAGAGGAGACACCAATGCAGGTTTCTATCCAAGCGGATTTCAAAATTTCTTCCTCTAAAGAATTTTGCAAGGTGCCCTAGGTAGATGTCCAAGGAAATAGGGGCCGAAGAGAAAAGAAGAAATTTGTGGATAAAGGTTAAAGATGACCATGAAGGGATATGATTAGTGCTTAGGCCATTGGGTGTATGGAGTCGTAGACGCTTTAATTTAGCTAATTTGGTTGTTAAGGAGACCAAAAGTACAAGCCCTAACTACATATTTCAAAAATTACCTTCTTTAAGCAAGGTCAATGGAGTTTCATGGACAAATTACAAGAATTTCCCACTAGGAACATTCATTTCTATTAGTTTTTGTAGCATCAGATGTGTTCTAGTAACGAAACTTGGTGGGGAGGTTAGAATACATGAGATCTCCATAACCCATAAATTGTTTCTGGAAATTCCACCTAGAGATGGCTTAATTAGATTATTAGCCATTTTAAAAATGTTTCCCAAGTCTAGAAACTCACACAGATCGACTTTAAGATGATCCTAACCCTTGATTAAGATTAATCTTGGCTGTTGGAGTCTCAATATAGGATTATAAGAAGTCGATGGGCACTTGGAGAATACACCACATCAATTCGATTTCCTTGGTAGATCGATTTCCAGAGAGCAGCAACAGTTGCCGGAGAGCCAGAGATCGAAGTAGAGACAGTGAGTTGAAGGGACAGTGAGGCTGGAGGAAGTTTTCGAGATCCAATGAGTGCGTTTGTAGAGAGGCCGATGTTTCTCTAGGAGGCTGCGTAGTCCTAGCGCAGAAGCCTCAGAGGGCAATGTGATTTGCTGAAGAGGAAGACGTTTTCAGTTCCAGAGGCCGGGCAGAGGTTCCAGAATGTTGGAGAGACGTTTTCCCAGTCAGCCACAGGCAAGACAGCTAGACTAGTAGTCAGTTTAGGCAAACAGTTGTAGCAGGCAACATAAGGTTGACGCAGAGCCTGCGCAGGCCCAGTTGGATGACTTGCTTTTCAAATGCAGTACAATGTCGGAATTGCCCAGAGTGGGGGCAAATTCCCTCTAGATATTTTTTCCAGTATTTTCTTTGCAGGATAGCCAGATTTCGGCATCCAGATTATTGTACTCAAAATTTCTCACTACTGCATAATAATAAAACCCTTAGCTGTTGCACTGATTTTCCCAAGTTGGTTTTTTCTTGGGACATTTATCGAAAAATAACAATGTCATTTTTATGTGTGTGCGTGTGCTAGATTTTCTTAGTTTTCAACACTACTTTTCTTCCGCAGTTTATTTGTGAAAATCACAGTGTGAATTATTTGATATTTTTCGTAGCAAACAACAGATAAAATGTTAAATAAATCACAACAATTAGGAGAATAATTTCTAGTTATTGTGATAGATTGAAATTTTCACAATTTCATATTATCAATGAGTAACACATGCAAAATTTCCCAAGATCACAATTTTGAACCATATTTAATCGATTAGGGCACAAATCTTTAGAGAATAAATTCCATGCATTAGACATTACGTAGGGATATTCAACAATAAGCACTTACTAGACAATTTGAAGTATATCCATCCATCAAACCATGAAAAAGAAACTCCAAAATGATGCCAAACCAACTCCAAATGTCATAGTGCATCTATGCATATCCAAAACAATCCCAAATTGCAGGTCCAAATTCTTTTTAAGAGTGCCAAATCCCAAGTGATGGTGCTCTCTAACAATATGGGGGAGTCCATCCTAATTAGTCTAATTAGCCCCAACAATTGTAAAATAATCTGCAAATAACAAATCGTGGTGATAAGCCCACCAAGTAGCTAATAAAGTGATGAAGAAGCCATCCATAAGTGAGCTGAAATGATGAAGGCATGATGTAGAAGGGCCGTTGGAGGGTCTTGTTGAGTCATCAAGGTGCCACAATGAGAGAGAGGGTTCCATGAATGATGGAAAAGGGGGTGGCCCTTTAATCTTTATGTAAATCATCATGTGGTGCTCCAAAGTGGCTCTGGGGCAGACGTACTGGTCTCATGGGTCTTTTGATGAAAAATAAGCCTATAGACTGCTCCAAAATGAGGGCATTGACGATGGTGCTTTCCCTTCCGTGTCTCAATGGTGAGACAAGCCTCCTCTGGGCCTTGGATCAGTTGCCAATCCATGTGTACACTGCTAAGTCAATTATGGGCAACACTAGTCCAAGTGTATCATCTCGAGAATAGTGTGGGGCAATGAACAAGTTGCTGAAGGTGCCCATGAGATGAGATAATGCTCTATCACATGACGGAGTCCCATGGCTCTCAATGCATCCCCTACAAGTGTCAATATGATCCTCTGGTGGGCTTGGGCCCTAGTTAAGTTGCCCAACCCATGATGAAACCAACTACCATTTACGCATAAGATCCATTGCGTCTCCTCACCATCAGGTACAATGGTTCATTAGTGCATCTAAGTGAACGGAGCTTGTTAGTCAAGGGCACAAATGGACTTCATAATGGGTTTCCCATCCAAATTTGGGGCTTTGAGCATGTAATGGTGTTACCTCCCTAGGTTGGAGTGGCTAATAAACATCCCTATTGGGTGTTCCCAACCCCTAAAGGGAAAGACATGTCCAAGGTACATCCTTCAAGTGATAGGGGTCATGTGGATGATGATGAGGTGGTTCGGGACACAGGGGTCTCAAGGCCAAATGCCATGGGTTCAAGGGTGGTAATGATGAGGGGTGTCCACATATTTGGGTGTATAGATGTAGGAGGGAGCGATCGTGGTACATGAGTTACCCCCACCTTTGTTTTTCCACCCTTCTTCATTTTCCTTTTGCCTTTTCTTGATTTTTCTTTTATTATACTGCTCAGGGCTCCGGGGGCTGAGAGCATCCTGTGTATGATGTATGCAGTGATTACCCCCTTGAGGTGGGGTAGTTCATTGCCCACTAGGGGTTGGGACATGCATGGGTTCCTTAATGATGAAAGGGGCACTCAAGGGGCCCTACAAGCCAAGGTGATGGACATAATGAAGGGGTATAACTCATGTTTGGTTTTTTCCCACATGCTTTTTTACTTGCTGATCAAATCTCTGATCTCATTTCAAGTTATATTGTGTGGTAATTGCCTTACTAATTATCTCCTAGGCCTTGTTATATTTAACAAATTTTCCTTTAGATATCTTCCATAGGGACCACCCCCTTAGCTTAGCTAGGAGGGAGAGCAAACAAAGAGAGTCGGGAGTAGGCGACATCCCCTTCTTGAGTGTTTCGCCTTTAAGGCCACACCTGGTGGGATTGGGAAAATTTTCCACATTAATCTAGGTGCACATCTTAGGCGACAAGAAGACCTATGGATTGGTCGGGAATATTGTCACTCCCTTAGGTCGATTGACTAGGAGACTATTGAGTCTGGTCGGGGAGCTTGGTTTTGAGGCATGGATTGATCCCTTAATTCATGATGACTAAGAGACCAGTTTGGTCGGGGACATTAATTGTTTGATCTCTCCCTTAGGCAGTTGCCGAGAGACATGTGGATTGGTCATGGAGATTGATCTCAAGTTCTCTCAGTTAGGTCGTGGACCAAGAGACTATATAGTCAGGGATTGAAATAGGGATCCCTCCCTTAGGTTGTCGACCGAGAGACCTTGTTTGTGGTTGGGGAGATGTACCCTATGCATATGGTTGGTTTGGCCTCATTGATTGATCCCATTTGTCAGTACGGCACTGACCTGGATGCCATATGTTGTGGCTTTTGGGATGTGTTGGATAATATCTATCTTTCCTTATGATGAGACTGATGATATCTCCTGTAGGTAGTGGCTGAGAGACAAATGGATTGGTTGGGGAGATTGATCTTGATAGAGAGAGAGACTTGCACTTGTGATCTCTCCCTTAGGCTATGACTGAGAGACCTATGGATTGGTCAGGGAGATTGATATTTAGAGAGAATGAAAAGTACCTCCCTAGCTAAGAGGGAGTGTTGAAAATTTGGTAGCTATGGTTGGTATTTTCATTGGAAAATTGATGAAGAAAATTCAATTTTTGAAGTTTGACCAAGTCAGCCTAAAAGTGATCTAGTCGGCCCCACATGTGGAAATGCTACCTCCTAAGACACATATAAATACGGCTTTTTTGGAGTTCATTTGGACACACATCACACATCACATCGATCTGAAACAGAAAGAGACATCCATAGGTGTGAAGGAGTCAAAGGATGTTTATGTTTTGTGTTGACCAACCACATATTCTTCTGTTTGACTAGTGTTGACTTTGGCTAGTTTGCATTTGTTTGACCAAAGTTTTGATTTTCTTTGGAGGCCGAAGATTGTAGAGGCTCGTTGACCCGATATGACCGAAATTATGTCCTGTTTCTGGCTCGTTAACTTGGGTTGACCATAGGCTTGATTGAGGCATTTGAATGATAATTGCAGGTGATTGCTTGATTGAGGTTTGACCGAATTTCGGCCCTCTTGTTCAGAGCTTCTACAGGCTGAAATTTGGCCCTATTGTTGCAGACTTGACTTTGACTTAAGTTGACTATTTTCTCTCTCCGTTGACTGATTTGACTTGGTATTTATGGAGGTCAGAAAGCTTGGAATCTTGTTGGAATATTCTGGTGTACTATTGATGAATTGAATCTCTCTCTTAAGGAAAGATTGGTTTGGTTTTCCCCTTGTGGGTTTTTCCCTAGCTGCTAGCCTAATTTTGGTGTCTTTTGTCTCTTGTTTTTACTGTTCATTGTGATCTCTATTGCTCTATTGATGAAAGTGAATGGTTGAATTTTTTCTTGTATAACTGCTTAATGATTGAAATTCTATAAGAAAATTGATTGTATCATTAGAAGTAGTTATCAATTTGAAAAATGATACTAGTCTTGATTGTTCTAGAAAATCAACATAAATTACTTTTCCTAGCTAATTTCTAACCCGAAGTTGTTGCTGCAATTAAAGATCTATGCAATCTTTGTGCTAACAATATGAATAGGTATGGGGAAAGCAAATCACCTTGTGAATGCCTTGGCTTGGTTTAAATGAGGAGTTGGGACACCATTAACTAGGATAGAAAAGAAATCATATTAGACACAACTCATAGCCTCTTTAATCCAGTTGTTATTAAACCTAAGGATGCGATGAACGATTGTAGATACTCCTCATTTTTTGAGCATAAGCTTTGGACAGATCAACATAATCATCATACCCATCTTTTTCCTTGTTTTAAGCGAGTGGGTAGTTTCTTAGGCTACTATGATGCTATCGAGAGTCTGTGTAACACCTACAATCTAATCTATCGGCTATCAACACCAATGGAATATGCTCCTATATTTCCTTGATAGCCACTTGCTTTTCTTCATTTATTTTTGAGATTATATTTTTAAAGTAATTGGGTAATTCTTCATCAATTTTTATTGTTGATCCAACCTCCTCTCCTGAATCTACTCTTATTCTGGACAGTCTATTGATACTCTGATCCATCTTGACCCAATGAAAAAATTTAGTGTTTTTATTGCCTTCTTGGAGCTATACAAATTTGGATTTTCACCTCCAAAATGGCTCCTCCTGTTGGTCTCTTTTATTCATGTGTCATAGAAGCTGCTTCTCTTCTAATTATGATTATGCATTCTTGCCTTCATTGTTTTTTCTTGCAATCTTTTTGTTGTTTCGTCCAATTGTTATTGATTCCAATCTTTGATTTGGAACTTCAATGTCTTTAGCTTTTGCTATAATTCTACCATTTTGTTTTTGGATTTGAGATTTCATGGCTATCCACCATCTCTGAATTTTTTGGCCTTAAAGTCAACTTGAGCAGCCATATGTTCTCAAATTTGAAAGGGCTTTTTTGTGATGTAAAACTTGCAAAAGATTTGGCCAATGACCTAGATCGTTGCTTGGAAGTGCATGAACCTTAATTACGATGTCTACTTTAAATACTTGTTCGTCACAAAGAAGTTTGTCCAATCTTCTGACTATTAGAGCTGTGCCACCTCTTCTATTATTCCTAGCAATAATCAGTTTTTGGGAAAAATATCCTCCACATGTATTTGTTGAATCATCTCCTCCATGCAAAAGACCCACTCCATCCATATATTAAATTCCAACTTTCCTTTTAGCAAGAGAGCTCATGGTGTTGAGGAATTTTTCAAATAGCCAATGTGAACCTTCTTTTCATCTATAAACGAATTGAGACTCTACTAACATAGCAATTTCCCGTGTTGGTCTACGGGTTTAACCAAATGATTGGTTACAGTGCTTCTGATATGATTAAATCTAGCTACAGTCCAACATCTTGAATTCTTTAGATTAGAAATCTCCATCGTTTTTGGGCTATGTAAAAGTGCTGGGTCTCTAGAGTAGCCTTTGGCATTGTTGGCTATGCATCTTGTATTCGCCTTAACCCACTCTTGGGATTATTGTGGGGAAAATATTTAAATCCACTTGGTGTGGCTTTGGGGGTGTTACCCACCACTAATGGGGACCCATATAGGGGAAATTTTCTCCTAGATTTGTCTTCAACCGACAACCAACAGCCTCTTGCAGCCACCTGATAGCTCGATGTTCTACTATTCTCCGCCACTTGAGCCAACCATTATGTACCCTCGTTCATCTGTTATGATCGTATGTTTGAAGGTGGGCCATCTAACCCCGAAGGTATGTCTTTTCATTATGTAATTGGGTGTGTATTCTTACTTTTCTTGGGCACATTTGGGCATGGATTAATGGGGGGATTCGACGGAAAGAAAGTGCTTTGATTGTACTCTTGTTCCCTTACCTCAACTGGGGCGTTAATCCTGTATCCTAGTCTCGTGGGATCTCCTCTATTAGATACTAGCTTTAGGAGTAGCACTTCATGGGAAACCCTGATTTTGGTCGCGTGGTCCAGCTTCCCGATACCATATATCTCAATCCCTTCTGCTCATTACAAGCCCTTTTCACATTTTCCCCATCTGGGTCCACATTAATCCATTGGGTCCACAAGGTGTTAGCTAAATAGAAAGATAAAAGCATAATATGACCACATACAACAGGAAATGTACCACAAAATCCAAAATATGGTTGGAATAATAAAATTTAGCACATGGGCAAAAGCCGAACATGAGCTCTACCCCTTATCATTATGGCCATCACTTTGGTTCGTAGGGCCCCTGTGATTGCCCCTTTATCATTAAGGAATCCATGGTTGTCCCAACCCTTGGTGGGCGATGAACTACCCCACTTTAAGGAGGTAATCATTACTACATATTACACATCATGCTCTCATCCCCTTGAGCCCCGAGCAATAAAAATAAAGAAAAATCAATAAAATCCAAAAGGCATACAAAGAAGGGCAGAAAAACAAAGGTTGGGGTAAATTCATGTACCATGATTGCTCCCTCCTACATTCATACACCCAAGGTGTGGGCCTCCCTCATCATAGCCACCTTTGTACCATGGCATGTGGCTTGGAGCCTTCCCTTTGCCCCCACTTTGTTCCATCATTATTTCACACGAAAACTACCATTTGATGGATGTACCATGGACCTGCCATTCCCTTATAGGTTGAAGCCACCTAATAGGGTCCTTCATTAACCTCTCTTGTCAAGGAAGGAGACACCAATACATGTTTAAAGCCCATTTGGAAGGGCATGCCACTATGAATTGTCCACTTCTGGCCTTGATTAGCAAGCTTATTTACTAAATTACACTAATGAATTATTGTACTGGAAGGTGAGGAGATGCATTGGATCTTATACAAGATTGCAAATGTGTTTTTCATCTTGGACTTGGTCTCCTTATACGGGATCCAAGCCCTCCAGAGGGTCATAATGGCACTTGTAGGGAGAGCATTGAGAGCTATGGGCCTCCAGCCATGTAGAGCATTGATCACCACACCATGGGCTTCTTCAACACCACCACATTGATTGTTTGTGCCCCAGGTATAAAGAGACGATGTTGCACTTGGACCACGTTGCCTATTCGACTACATATTGCACCTGACACTTGGCAGTTGATCCAGGGCCCAAAGGAGGTTTTGTCTTT
The DNA here is from genome assembly GCA_034641835.2 of Pinus albicaulis. Taxonomy (NCBI): domain Eukaryota; kingdom Viridiplantae; phylum Streptophyta; class Pinopsida; order Pinales; family Pinaceae; genus Pinus; species Pinus albicaulis. Next base: position 665,360,079 of record CM076581.1, read on the forward strand.
CCCGGGGAGACATGGGAGGGCATGTGTCTTCTTCTAGCCCTCATTGATGGAGCATTGACTTGATCTTGAGCCACTTGGAGACCCATGAGACTCATTTGGAGCCCACAGAGCCCAAATTGGGGTTTGGAGATGTTTTGCAGCATTTGCAGGGCATCCCCCTCTTATTCATTATTTTTGATGTTCTCTCTCTCATCCTTAGCACTTGAGGCCTCAATGTTGGCCTTCTAGGCCTCCATGTCAGCCTAGCGTGGCACTAAGAAGGACTATTCTATTTATTTTATGAGCTATCATGGTTGGCTTGTAACCATAGGTGGGTTACTAGACATTTTAGGCATTGGATGGGCTTCTCCTTTCATTTTTGAACTTTTAGATCATGTATAGATAGATGAGGCCTAGCCTCATTATAACCATCATCACTTGGATTTCGATATATCCTCTTGGGAAATTTTGGGCTTGCAATTGTTGGATGATTTTGGATGGTTGGATGCATTTTGACGTTTGGAAAAATTTCGCTACCTTTCTTGGATCTTCTCTTTGACATTTTTGTGGATGGATATATTCTTCATTGTGTTGTAAGTGCCTTTTAATGCTAGATTTCTCCCTAATGAATGTCTAATGTATGGAATATTGTTTGGTGATCTTTAATGTGCCCTAATTAAATGAAATTTTGTTAGAACATTGAAGCTATTGGAAATTTTGCATGCATTACTTATGCATAATGATGAATGGATGTTCCTAGAGGTTAGTTTGCATACTACATCCTTGAAACTCCATCAATTATTGCCAACGAAGTGCAAATTTCTAGAGTAGTCGTGTCGCTGCCTCCACTACGGCTAACGAAGCTAACTCTAGGTCTCCTTGAAGAGCGAAATTGCTAAATCAAGATAGTCCTTGACTCCAGTTATCCCAATTGCTAGACACTAGTCTTAATCCTTGGTGATCAAACCTAAATTGATAAATCATCTTTCTCTCAACTCCTTTTACCTCATTTAAAGATAGGGAGGCCCCTCTAGGGCTTGGTGCAAATTTCAATAGGAGAGTGCGTTTTGAATTTTGTTTAGAGAGGACTCATTCTTATTGTCTCTTCTAGGAATCCACAAGTTTTGAACGAATTTCGACGGTGTAATCTCAATATAATTGATGCCGTAGCCAACTCACCAAGTGGGAACCCTAGAAGCTAATCCTTCAACTTGGGGATTCTTTGAAGGTTAATGTTTTAGTACTTGTTGAAGTATACCATAAGCAACTTTTCTCTTGTGTCCCTGGACCTTGGATGAACTCTTATCTCATGAAATATCTGAACCCTAGGTCTCGTGTAGTCTTCCTTTTAATGATTTTTTCTTGGAAATTCTTCCGTGCTTCTCCCAAAGCTTGCACTTTCATTTAACCTTTGCATTGAATGAGCCACCTTTCCTCGCTTCAAAACTTATCGTAGATACATCAATCACAAGTGGGGAACACTGAGACTCCTCCCATCGGTGAAAATCTAAGAAGAGAAGGGGACTTGGGTTGTGGTGACAGCGGGCCTCTGTCCCAGGGTGTTGGTGTGCCCTCTAGCTTTCGCCTCTTCACAAGGCCTGCTAGTTTGTGCACCAACATTTTTGGCGCCGTTGCCGGGGAGGAAGCAGGTCTACCTTCCCTGTGAATCATTGAGGAATTGATTCATTAACAACATTGTAAATCTTCCTCTGGCGACTCCATTCATTGTCAAAACCCCTAGTTTGTTTGGGAGTGAATAATTAGAAGACAACATTCCTCCTAGGACTAGGGTCACTACAAAAAGAGGGGAAAGAACTCCATCACCTGTTAGAACTAACCTTCTCCCCAAATTTGAAGAGGTTGGCAACACAACCGTCAATATGGATACCAATGCTAACCAAAATCAAAACCAACCTAAGATCCTTAGAACTAAAAGACTTCTTTCTAGTGTTTTTAGTCCTTTGAAATTGAGTGACAACCTTGAACCTTTACCAGAGAAATATCATAAATGGTTACCCAAGTTCAAACGAGCTGGTGATCAAAGTGGTAATGATCATGTAGTTGATTTATTTTGGTCAACAAGCCTTCGAGGGATTGGTGATGAAGACCTATTGATGATGTTATTTGCTTTAACCTTCGAAGGACATGTTAGGGAATGTTATCTTAGTCTCCCTCCAAGCAGCATTGACGACTTTGAAAAATTTGAAGATGCCTTTGAGAAAAGATGTTCATCTGATGTTGATGGGGCTTTTAACCTTGAGAAATTTTACCACATGAGAAAGAAAGGCAATGAGGATGTTAGGGAATTTTTCCAAATGTTTGATAGGATTGTTAGAGATATCCCTGATCATCTTAAACCCTTCGAAACTCTAATACTTGATAAATTCATTAAGGTTGTTGGAGGACACCTAACATATCAACTAAAGGATAAAAACATCTAAATGCTTCTAAAATTGAAATGTTTGAACATCCTAGGGCTAAGGTGGAAACCAAAAAGAGCAAACCTAAGGATCAGGTTGAGGAATCCCTAGTCATGGCTCTTAAGAAAATTGACAATTTATCTGAGGACATGAATACTAGGGATAGGATGTATATGACCAAATTCATCGCTGTTGAAAAGGCTCAAAAGTCAAGTTATGCCCGAAAGAATAAGCCTTTTGTCAAGAAACCTAATGAAGAAGGCAAGTAGGTGCCACCCCAAGTTCCCAATACTTTGCCTCCAACCAATGTTGTAGAACAAGAGGAATCATCTTCCGAGGACGAGCAAAGTGATAATGAAGAAAGTGAATTTGAGGAGGGTGGTGAGCAAGTGAATATAGTTGGTGAAACCCAAGCCTTCAACATTATGTTAGGTGACGCATATACCCATCCTCTGATTAGTAAAGTAAAACTTAATGATGAAAAGGATGAACCTATTCTCAACGTCGATGATAGTGGGAGATTCAAAGGGGTCCAATACTCAAGGAAAAATGACATAAAACCCTCCACAAGCTCCGATGCATCAAAAGGCAAGGAACCAGCTCCCAAGCAACCTCCTCCTAGGGAACCCCCAAAGAAAGATACCACCAAAAGAATCCTCCAAAAGGGGAACCTAAGCACAAAGCCAAATACAGAGAAATTGAACTTGATATTGATGTGGGTGCTGCTATAATAAAAATGACTATGCAGGTTCCTATAAAGGAGAGAGCTAAGCTTCCATCCCATAGATGGCCAGTAAAGAAAGCTTTTGGGTTTGAGGAAGATGACCCACCTATCACGTTGCAAAATATACACTTTTCTAAAACGAATCTTGTTCATGAGCCATTTTTGCTTACCTTAGCCATTACCTCCTTCATAATTGCATGTTAGATTCTGGGGCTTCCACATATATCATGCCATGAAAGGTCATGAAGAAACTGAATCTAAATATTACTTGCAAATACAAAAACGTAAGCTGCTTTGATTCTAGATCTTTTAATGTTATTATTAAAGACCTTAAAGTGTCATTAGCCTTGAATAATGACATATCATTGCTCATGGCTGATATAGTTATTGATATACTTGATGTATGGGAATCTTATTGTCCAGAAAATGGGGTGTTATTGTGGGAGGGAAACTCCAAATGGATCTATCCTATGCCTCTATCCCACAACCTGATGGGACCTTGTTTATTCTTTATAGGTAGCCTCTATATCCAATTCATGTGGTGAAGCATGGTCCCATCCCATATTATAAGATGTTCGGAATTAAGGATCCTACCTGCATTCTTCCCTCTCAGGAAGTATGTATCCTTAAATGACCCAATCATAAACAAAGCAAGAAGTGGTTACAAAAACCTAGGACTCAAGGTTGGGGATGTAGTGTTGGTAGATAACAACCTTATCCCTATCAAGATTCATGCTAAGGTTGGTGAGACATATTACTATATTTCTAGACTTGATGACGAACTTTGGCCGGAGCCGGTCCAAATAAGTCGTTTCACCCCTTTTTTTGACACTTTAGACTGCGTCATATGCATGTTAGAGCAATGTTCCACCAAGTCCCCTGCAGGTGGGAGCGAGGGGGCAAGGGAGCGACCTATGCAAAAGCTCCCTACCACATTTCAGGAAACGTGGGGGGACACCGAGGTCATAAAAATTATAAAATACAAAAATATATGATATATCATTGAAAATTTAATATTTATAATGTAACTGTATTTTTGCAAGGAATGTATATACAATCATCATACACTTACATCATGAAAGATAAATCATAAATGATAAAATTATAAATTGATGAATGATGAATCATATAACTGAAACAAATTTAAAAGTTAAAAGTTAAAACATACATCATACAATCATACGTGTAAGTTTGTAAGTTTGTAACTGTATAATCATTAATGTAACTACTAACAATGTACAATGAAAATAAAGTTTAAGATATCATATGACATATTATATCAAGATTCAAAATAAAGTTTAAACTAATGTTTACAACTCAAGTCTGAAGCATAAAACTTAAAAGAAAATAAGTTATGTTCGAAACATAAAACTTAAAAAGAAAGTAAGTTATGTCTGAAACATAAAACATAACATACGAATATCAAATGATATCATCATAATGATAAATGAGCATAAATGCTCAAGGTAATGCCCCACTAGTCTCTGCATCCAACTGCTGCACGAATATATCAGGATCAACCGTGTCACCATTTGAATCAAAATCACCTGGATTCTCAAACATGCTAAGTGGCACACCAACTTTTAACACGAAACCATAAACTAAAACAATGAAACAAACGTTTAACACATAAAATTTTAACCTAAAATAAAAATCGTTTATTTTTTTTCATTTAAAAAATAGTTTTTTTTTCAATTTCGGGCCCTTCACGCCCCTGCATGCCCCCTCATGCCCCCTTGACCCCTAAATTTGAGGAAACGTCCCCCCTCACGCCCCCCTTAGTTTCTTGATTTTTGGGGGCATGGAGAAACGCCCCCTAGAAGTCCCCAAGACCCTGGAGCACGAGGGGGCGAGGAATCTAGACCCCTAGGTGGGGGGGCAAGACCCCGTGTAACACTTTGTTAGAGTAGGATGCATTGCATATTTGTTTTTGCATTAGATTTTAATATCATGTTATGTTATCATGATAAATTAGGTGCATTTAGATTATATTTGCATTCTAGAATACATTTTATTTCCTATTGATTTTATGAACTAACAAAGGCATGGGTGATCAAAGGATGCCATCAAAACATGCTACCACATTTCCTTTGTCTATGATGTACAAGTGACAAGTCTACGATCTTGGATATTGCTCGTGTTCTCATGACCTCCCTGTTTGAGTCCATGATTCGTGCACTCTACTTAGAGCTCATGTCCCAATTGGAGCCAGATGTTACCCAGTGCCCACCACCACTGGGTTATCCCTATAGGAGAAATTTCCTCCTAGATTTGTCTTTAGTCGGCAACCAACAACCCCTTGCAACCACCTGATAACTTGATGTGCTACTATTCTCTGCCACCTAAGCCAACCATTGTGTGCCCTTGCTCATCTATTATGATCATATGCTTGAAGGTCGACCATCTAACCCCGAAGGTATGATTTTTCACTATGCAACTAGGTGTTTATTCTTTCTTTTCTTGGGCACATTTGGGCATGGATTAGTGGGGTGATTTGGTGGAAAGAAAGAGCTTTGATTGTACTTTTGTTCCCTTACCTCAACTGGGGGGATTCGATGGAAAGAAAGTGCTTTGAATGTACTCTTGTTCCCTTACCTCCACTAGGGGCTTAATCTTGTATCCTAGTTCCATGGGATCTCCTCTATTGGATACTAGCTCTAGGAGTAGCACTACATGGGAAACCTCGATTTTGGTTGGGTGGTCTCGCTTCCCAATACCATATATCTCGCTCCCCTCCCCTCATTACAAGCCCTTTTCTCATTTTCCCCATCTGGGTCCACATTTGTCCATTGGGTCCACAAGGTGATAGCCTCCTCTTCCCGTTACCCACACCTTGGGTCGGGCCTGGAATGATGCCCTGGAGGTTGATGCAGCTAAAAGGAGAGATAAAAGCATATTATGGGCACATACAACAGGAAATGTACCAAAAAATGCAAAAGATGGCAGAGACAATAAAATTTAGCATGTGACCAAAAGTCGAAGATGAGCTCTACCCCCTATCATTATGGCCATCGCCTTGGTTTGTAGGGCCTCTGTGAGTGCCCCTTTCATCATTAAGGAACCCACGATTGTCCCAACCCCTGGTGGGCGATGAACTACCCCACTTTAAGGAGGTAATCACTGCTACATCTTACACATCATGCTCTCATCCCCTTGAGGCCTGAGCAATAAAAATAAAGAAAAATCAATAAAAGGCAAAAGGCATATGAAGAAGGGCGGAAAGAGAAAAGGTTGGGGTAACTCATGTACCACTATTTCTCCCTCCTACATTCATACACCCAAGGTGTGGGCCTCCCTCATCATAGCTACCCTTGTGGCTTGGAGCCTTCCCTTTGCCCCCACTCCGTTCCATCATAATTTCACATGAGACTTGCCATTTGGTGGATGTACCATGGACTTGTCATTCCCTTGGAGGTTGAAACCACCTAATAGAGTCCTTCATTAACCTCTCTTGTCAAGGAAAGAGACGCCAGTACATGTTTAAAGCCCATTTGGAAGGGCATGCCACTATGATGTGTCCACTTCTGCCCTTGATTAGCAAGATTATTTACTCAATTACACTAATGAATTATTGTACTGGAAGGTGAGGAGACACATTAGATCTTATACAGGATTGCAAATGGGTATTCATCTTGGACTTGCTCTCCCTATACAGGATCCAAGCCCTCCAGAGGGTCATAAAGGCACTTGTAGGTTGAGCGTTGAGAGCTATGGGCCTCCAACCATGCAGAGCATTGATTACCACACCATGGGCTTCTTCAACACCACCACATTGCTTGTTCATCCCTTAGTTATACAGAGATAATGATGCACTTAGACCACGTTGCCTAGTCGACTAAAAATTGCACCCGACACTTGGCAGTTGATCTAGGGCCCATAGGAGGTTTTGTCTTTTGTGTGGAAACATGGGAGGGCATGTGTCATTTTCTAGCCCTCCTTGATGGAGCATCTACTTGATCTTGAGCCACTTGGAGACCCATGAAACCCATTGGGAGCCCACAGAGCCCAAATTATGGTTTGGAGTTGTTTTGCAGCATTTGGAGGGCATCCCCTTCTTATTCATTATTTTTGAGGCTCTCTCACATCCTTAGCACTTGAGGCGTCAACACTGCCCTTCTAGGCCTCCACATTAGCGTAGTGTGGCCCTAAGAAGGGTTATTCAATTTATTTTAAGAGCTATCATGGTTGGCTTGTAACCATTGTTGTGAACAACGACAACGGGATAAAATCGACAACGGTCCGAAAAACCAAAAAATTGTAAAAATCAGGAAAATATACGTAACAAAATCGGCAAACATCGGCGAAATTAAGATACCATAAAAATTTCTTTAAAAATTGACAAACATCGGCTAGACCAATAAATCACGATTTTGAGATAAAATCGGGATGTTATCGAGATGTTCGCAACACTGCTTGTAACCATGGGTGGGTTACTACACATTTTAGGCATTGGAGGGGCTTCTCCTTTCATTTTTGAACTTTTAGATCATGTATAAATAGATGAGGCCTAGCATCATTCTAACAATCATCACTTGGATTTTTATATCTCCTCTTGAGAAATTTCGGACCTGCATTTGTTGGACGAATTTGGATGATTGGATACATTTTGACATTTGGAAAAATTTTGCTATCTTTCTTGGAGCTTCTCTTTGGCATTTTTGTGGATGGATATATTCTTCATTGTCTTGTAAGTGCCTTTTAGTGCTATATTTATGCCCTAGTGAATGCCTAATGTATGGAATATTGTTTCATGATCTTTAATGTGCTGTAATTAAACGAATTTTTGTTAGAACATTGAAGCTATTGGAATTTTTGCATGCATTAGTCATGGATAATGATGGATGGATGTTCCTAGAGGATATTTTGCATATTACATCCTTGAAACTCCATCATTTATTACCAACAAAGAGTAAATTTCTAGAGTAGCCGTGTAGCTCCCTCCACTAGGGCTAGCGAAGCTGCTTCTAAGTCTCCTTGAAGAGTGAAACTGCTAAATCAAGATAATACTTGACTCCAGTTCTCCCAATTGCTAGGCATTGGTATTAATCCTCGTGATCAAACCTAAATTGATAAATCGTCTTTCTCTCACCTCCTTTTACCTCTTTTTCTTCGTCCCTTTAAGGATAGGGTGGCCCCTCTAGGGCTTGGTGCAAATTTCAATAATAGAGTGTGTTTTGAATTCCGTTTGGACAAGACTCATTATTAGTGTCTCCTCTAGGCATCCACAAGTTTTGAACGAATTCCAATTGTGGAATCTCAATATAATTGATGCCCTAGCCATCTCACCAAGTGGGAACCCTAGATGCTAATCCTTCAACTTTGGTATTCTTTGAAGGTTTATGTTTTAGTACTTGTTGAAGTATATCATTTGCAACCTTTTCTCGTCATCCTAGACCTTGGATGAACTCTTATCTCGTCAAATATCTCAACCCTAGGTTTTGTGTAATCTTCCTTTCAAGGGTTTTTCTTGGAAATTCTTCCTAGATTCTACCAAAGCTTGCACTTTCATTGAACCCTTTCATTGAATGAGCCACCTTGCCTCACTTCAAAACTTATCCTAGGTACATCAATCACAAGTGAGGGACATTGGGATTCCCCGCATCGGTGAAAATCCGAGAAGAGAAGGGGTCTTGGGCTGTGGTGACATTGGGCCTCTTTCCCAGGGTGTTGTTGTGCCCTCTAGCTATTTCCTCTTTACAAGGTCTACTAGTTTACGAAAAATCAGGGGGAAAGTCTCGAGTTAAGGCTGTCACTCAATTCTCAACTCCTTCGTCTAAGCTTACTCCTAGAAAAGCCAAGGGGAGTGGACCCTAGAAGATATCTAAGGCTCAACCTAAAAAGGTTAAGTTCTAGGAGTTAGTAAAGCTTATCAAGGTACACTTCACTATATAACATCAAAATACATTCAGAAGCATATATATCAACAAGAATGAATGTTTCAAGATGATCAAAGTAAGACTGGTGCCAAGATACAAGTGCTTGTTAAACCGATATTCGAAGTAAAGACAATGATTCTAGAAAGAAAGCTTGGAAAGAAAAGATGCCACAAGATATAAGTGTCTTCAAAGTAAAATGGCAAAAGCAAGTACACTGTACAACAACTTGGATGATGCTTTAAAATGAAATATTTGCTCAATATGATACTTGAAATAAATAAGGTTTGCTTTAAAATTAATAACACTTGATGACTAAGAGCATATGAAGCAACAAATGTCAACCTTGCTTTGTAGTGTAGTGAATTATCTTGGTAAAATTTTAGCTTAAGTTAGTCCTAGGATCTACAGCAAGTTTTCAAACAAATCCCTTCCCCAGACCTTACCCTTGCTAGGGCCTTGATCTCAGAGTAAGGAGACAATAGGGGATGGAGTGTCTCTAGTGTCTACTTCAACCAAATTAAGTTGGAGGTAAATTTTTAGTGCACATATTGTTAAGTTGCTAATGAAAAGTTACTTGCAAAATGAAAATGCTTGAAGGAGAAAGGCAAGACAAACCTAATTAAAGATCAACTAAATAAAATGAAGTTACAAGATATGCACATGTTGTTGCAAGGATAAGTACATCTACTAATTGCAAGAAAAAACAAATTGCATAAAGAGATGGAAACAATATGGAATTTGTGTACTAAGCTAAGCAATGAAATCGTTTGACACATTAGCCAAAATTGCATGTAGAATAAAATTGGCAAGTTAAAGGGACTAGAAATAAAATTGCATGAAAAAAAACTTAAAAGAGATTCGATAACTTAGCTTATGGATTTGTTCTATTCTGGTTAGATGCATCAAGACAAAATGGAACCACTCAAGAAACCATGAGAGACACTTTCCCCAAATGGAGGAAAGGGATGCAAGGGGAAAAAATCCCCAAGGTCCCAAATAAAAGTTAAATTTTATTAGAGCCCCTCTTATATAATGAGGGATGAGGGATGAGATTGGAGAGAGGCTTACAGTGAATTCCCTTGGGGAACAAATGCCTTCTCCAAATCTTGTGTGAGTTACAACAATAATGTTACAAGTAATTATCCCCTTGAATGTTGAGATTTTGTGTATTTCGGGTAGCATCAGTTGTGCTCTAGGTCCCAAATTTTGAGGAAGGACTAGAGTTCACTTGATCCACAAGACCCAGAAATGGATTTGGGAAATTTCATCTGGTTTAGGAGATATTAAATTAATTAATTATTTTAATGTATTTCCTAAGTTAGAACTTAGGAAATTAAAATAATTAAAGTGAATTTAATTAAACATGTGATGAAATTGTTTTAAGTCACACGGATCAAGCTTTCTTTTAATCTGAGCCATTGATTCAAGATTTGATCATGGCCATTGTTTCGTCAATGAGAAAAGTATAAGGAAAGGCTTGGGGTCATTTGTAAAGACACACAGAGGCAGAGCACTGAAGCTAAGCTGAGATTCTAGGGCGGGGTTGCTAAGAATTCTCAAGTGTTTCAGTTGCAGAAAGGGGAATTTAGACCAAGGGGATGATCTGATCCCGGGGTCTAGAATGCATAAGAAACAGAGAAGAGATCAGGAAAGACAACACAGAGGAAGGCAACAACAACAGTAGTAGACGGCAGCAGCAGTAGCAAGGACAACGTGATTTTCAGGAAACCCTTCACGGGTTACGCAGAGACCCTTAGGGGCAGCGTAGTGACTGCGTCACCCAGTCTAGGGTAACGCAGTCCCTTCCAGTGACAATGCTGAGCATTTGGAGGCCTTTAGAGGCTGACGCAGTGTCTTTCAGGGGCAGATCTGGGGTTTGTAGGCCTAGATCTGGCCGAGTTCTGTAAATCCCGTTTGAGGGTGTGGATCAGTCAGTATTGTTGGTCTGAGATCAGCCAGGTGCTGCAGATCTAGAGTTTTCTCTGTAGGGTTTTCCAGATCTAGAACCTAGAGTCGTGTATTCAGAAATATTCTTAATAATAGAGCCCTCCAGCAGCCAGAGACCAGTTTTCCCACATTTGGTCTTTTTGGGGACGGTTTGTCTAGAAATAACTATGTCACTTTGTCTATGTGTGCATGTGCTTATTCTAGATTTGAATTGGTAGAGATCTGTTATGTGTTTTGCTTTAATGTTGACTTGAATTTATTCAGTTGATAACTTGTATAAGTAGGAGAAGCTTAACCGGATTAACAAAAATAATTTTTGCATAAGAATTAAGATTCAGAAATTTCTACATGGTATCAGAGCAATTGCAGATCTAGAAGGGTCACCAGCTGAAGCATCTGAAGGATCTAGTTGCAGAAAGTAGCTGGAAAGGCAGCAGAAAAGCAGATTTGAAGGGACAACGCAGTTTTCAGGAGGAGATTCACGCAGAGGAAAGGGTGACGCTGTCCAGCGCTGTGTCCTAGCAAGCCCATGCAATTACTGCGCAGAGGAAACTCATAAACAACGCTGGTTAGGTTTGAAGCTAGCCAGTGTGATTCAGATCTGAATCTGTCAGATCTAGAAAAAGTCTGCAGAAAAGTTGCAGAAATTCAGAAGAGCCGATGGGGTTAAACTTCTGAAGTTTTCAGATTTTTAACCTTAGCACAAGTGACAAAGTTTGGGAAGAGATCACCTTCTTAGAGAGTTTCTTGCTAAAGGAAACTTGCAGTTTGGTCAGAGGATCAAAGAATAAGCTGAATCATAGTTGATTTGGTAGATTTCCAAGGAGGGAAATCAAGTGTCAGGGGGAGTAGAGGGTTCCCAGTTCGAAAAGGACCCTAGATCCAAGATCTCTAGCATAGAGAAAAGGAGCTCCGACACATTCTGAGCAGATGGCTCCTCATGGATTGCGTGATCAGGATAGGCTAGAGGGCCTTTGAAACTTTTCGGTATGGAAAGCTAGGATCCTGATTGTCTTAGAGGCATATGGTCTAACAGATCATGCAGAGCAGACACTGGCCACGCCGACAGATGCAGATCTCCTAAGGAAGCATAGAGAAGCTGCTGGGCATTCAAAGTGGCTGATAATGGACAGTATCAAGGATCATATTGTGCCACACATAGCTGAGAAGAGGACAATAATGAGATGTGGAAGGCCTTGACTTCCCTATATGAGGGAAAATCAGTCCAAAGAAAGATGCTGTTGGAGGCCCGAATGAGGTCATTCATGATGACCAAGGGAGAAGACATCGATCATTTCCTCTTCAGATTGCAGTCAATTAGGGATCAGCTGATTGCAACGGGTGCAACTGTAGATGATGCAGTGATAGTCAGGACTGCCCTCAATGCAGTCACGGATGAGTGGGAAACCTTTGTCCAAAGTATCTTGGGTAGAGCGGACCTCCCAGATTGGGACAACTTGTGGTCAATCCTGCGGCAAGAAGAAATACGAAGGTTCAACAAGAAGCAGCACAGCCCTGTGTTGAGAAAAGTAAAGAAGGAAGAGGAGGAAGATGCAACTTTGGCATCAAAGAAGTAGCCAAAGAAGAAGAAGGATCTTTCTAAGGTCAAGTGCTTCCAGTGTGGCGAAATGGGACATTTTGCCAGCCATTGTCCAGAAAAGAAGAAGGACAAGGAAGCATCTTCTTCCAAAGCAGTGGTGGCAGATGGTGGGTCAGGAGATGATGTAGCCATGAGTGCTCATGAACCACGGAGGTGGGGTGATTATGGACATGCAGAGGAGCTACATGGAAGTAAGGCGGGATTCTTGAGCAGCTCATCTCTTGGATCACAAGCGAGCTACGACAGCCTTAAAACAGTAGCGGGACAAGTGGAGCAGTGGGTGCATAGATCACAGATGAGGCAGAGGTAGAGGCAGATCTTGAGGCTGGGAGGAGCAACGCAGAGCTTAGCAGCAGTAGCGTAGAAGCAGTAGTAGCGCAGAGGCTGATGTGACTTCAGCAGCACAGAGCAGTGCTGCTTACGCAGTACAGAGTTGCAGGAGCGCAGAGAGCTTCAGAGGGACAACGTAGTGCAACAACAATGTGATATATTTCAGCGCAAGGAGTTGATGTGACTTCAGTAGTGCAGAGGGAGTCTGATTACGCAGGCAGAGCTGTAGCTGTGCATCGTTCTTTAGATGCCAGCACAAATCTGTAGCCTATGGAGCTTCAGTGATAAGGATGCAGCCCATCTGACTTGTCTGTCAAAGATTGGGCAGGAGATTCAGTTGTTACTCTCAATAACTGAAGTTGCAATGCAACAGATCAACAGTGGCAGTGCTATGAGCAACACCGATGCAACATATTGAGAGGGAGCTGCAGTACAGTGGTTGCAGTGGCAGTGGCAGAGTCATGGGCAGCAATACAGAATGGTAGCAGTATTGTAGAGTTGAGTGGCAGGAGGCCAAACTTCAACAACACCAAACCAATGCCCAAAATCGTGTAATGCATAAGTGTGATGTATTGCTAGAGCACACCCTTGATGCTAAGAGGGAGTGTTGAGATTTTGTGTATTTGGGGTAGCATCAGTTGTGCTCTAGGTCCCAAATTTTGAGGAAGGACTAGAGTTCATTTGATCTACAAGACCCAGAAATGGATTTGGGAAATTTCATCTGGTTTAGGAGATAGTAAATTAATTGATTATTTTAATGTATTTCCTAAGTTAAAACTTAGGAAAATAAAATAATTAAAGTGAATTTAATTAAACATGTGATGAAATTGTCTTAAGTTATACGGATCAAGCTTTCTTTTAATCTTAGCCATTGATTCAAGATTTGATCATGGCCGTTGTTTTGTCAACGAGAAAAGTCTAAAGGAAGGCTTGGAGTCATTTGTAAAGGCACACACAGGCAAAGCACTGAAGCTAAGCTGAGATTCTAGGGTGGGGTTGCTAAGAATTCTCAAGTGTTTCATTTGTAGAGAGGGGAATTTAGACCAAGGGGATGATCTGATCCCAGGGTCTAGAATACACAAGAAGCAAAGAAGAGATCAGGAAAGACAGTGCAGAGGAAGGCAACAACAGATGACAGTAGTAGCAGCAGCAGACGGCAGCAGCAGCAGCAACAAGGACAACGTGATTTTCAGGAAACCCTTCAGGGGTTACGCAGAGACCCTTAGGGCAGCGTAGTGACTGCGCCACCCAGTCTGGAGTAACGCAGTCCCTTCCAGTGACAGCGCTGAGCATTTGAAGGCCTTCAGAGGCTGACGTAGTGTCTTTTAGGGGTAGATCTGGGGTTTCTAGGCCTAGATCTGGCTGAGTTCTGTAAATCCCATTTGAGGGTGTGGATCAGTCAGTATTGTTGGTCTGAGATCAGCCAGGTGCTGCAGATATAGAGTTTTCTCTGTAGGGTTTTCCAGATCTGGAACCCAGAGTTGTGTATTTAGAAATATTCGTAATAATAGAGCCCTCCAGTAGCCAGACACCGGTTTTCCCACATTGGGTTTTTCTGGGGACAGTTTGTCCAGAAATAACTGTGTCACTTTGTCTATGTGTGCATGTGCTTATTCTAGATCTGAATTGGTAGAGATCTGTTATGTGTTTTGCTTTGATGTTGACTTGAATTTATTCAGTTGATAACTTGTAGAAGTAGAAGAAGCTTAACCGGATTAACAGAAATAATTTCTGCATAAGAATTAAGATTCATAAATTTCTACATTGAAGAGGACCTCAAACTATTTAAAGAGAAAATAACCACGATAAGTGTCCTTTTGTAAAAAAGAGAGCAAAATTGTCTTCTCAAATTTAGAATTGAAACAATGAAATTACAAATGCCATTTATGATAAATTTAGAGGGAAAATTTGTCTGCCAAAACTACAAAGGTCTTCTTGAAGAAGGTTACAAATTTGCAGATAATTTGTAGTCCTCAAGGTGTTTGTAAAGGAATCAAGTACGCACTCCAAAACTACCTAATCTTGGCTACAATCTGTGCCAAAATCAATGAGAAAAAGGATAATGAAAGTCTGTCCTAAATTCAACCCCAAGGACTATCCAAAAATGGGACTTGTTCCCTACGAACTTTGCCCAAAATGATAGTTTAAAGGACAGTCCCAAATCTCTGTCCAAGAGAGGGTTCTCTTTGCCCTAAAGGACAATTGGGAAGACAAAGTTTGCATCCTATGAATCAGTCCAACGACTGTCTCAGAGGTATGCACATTTCCTTTGGTAAACAACCCCCAAATGATGATCTTCGTTGCCTTGTGGATTTCCCAAGAGATAATGCAAAAGATGGTACCTATTGTCTTCTAAGCCTGCTCAAGAAAACAATGAATAAGAGAAGTTAATTAGTGATTTAACAAAGTTTAAGAAAACAACTTCAACCCTCAACATGCGTTAGATCTAATCCTAAATTTGTTGAATTTTTTAGCTATGGTCATGTTTTAGCCCTTGAAATATATATAATGGAAATGTAAGACATGTTCTTTATGTCGTTTTTATTTAGCCCTTGAAATGATTAATATAATACATGTTCTTATATGTTCAAGGGTCTAGGTCTTGGAATTCGTTAATTGAAAATTCTATAAGAAGAAGAATTCTTGTGGGTTTTCCTTTCAAGTTGGAAAGGTTTTGGCCTTGGCTGATCGCCTACATATTGTGTCCTTTGTCTCATTGTTCTTTATGGTTTGGTAGCTATTTGATGAAGAAAAACACATAATAATAATCGAGTTCAAGAAGAAACTGTTGAGATTTTGTATAAGTTGGTGTAGCATCGAGTGTGCTCTAGCCTTGAAATTTTGTGGAGGGGCTAGGACACACTTGAACTCCAAAACCTAGAAAGTGTTTTGAGAAATTTCAGTTGGTGTTCAAGTTATTCAAATAATTAATTATTTTAATGGATTTCCTATGTCTAAACTTAGGAAAATTAAATAATTAAAGTGAATTAATTAACACATGTGCTGAAATGTTCTAAAAGCCATGGATCAAACAGTCTTTTAATCTCAGCTGTTGATGAATGTTTTAATCTCGGCCGTGGAAGTGTTCAACGAAAAAGTATAAGAGAAAGGCTTGAGGGTCAGTTGGACACACACATAGTTGCAGCGCTGAGGAATAGATCTGGAATTCTAGGGCGGGTTTTCTAAGAATTTCTGGAGGAATTTCCTGCAGCGAGGGGTAGTATTGGTTAAGGGGATGATTTGATCCCAAAGTCAAGAGTCAGTAAGAGGCAGAGGAGCAGCAACAAGGACAACGCAGAGAAGCAGCGCAACAACTATGCAGGTGCTGCGCAGCCGCTATGCAGGACAACGCAGAGGCACTAGGGGGCTTCAAAAGTTAGGCAGAGGGTCTCCAGGGCCAGCGTAAGGCATGCGTCACCATTCTAGGGGTTACGCAGTCCCTCTCTGGGCAACGCAGTGGCATTCTGAGGCTAGCAGGGCTGGCACTGGGGTTTCAGGGGTAGCGCTGAGGGTTTCTAGGGCCAGATCTAGGCTGAGTCTTGTAAATCTCGTTTGAGGGTGTGGATCAGTCAGATATTTCGCACTAGAACATCAGGTTAGCTGCAGATTTGATTTCTTTTATTCTTTGTCGGGTTTTCTAGATCTGGAACCCAGATTTACTGTACTCAGAATCTACTTAATAAAATAACCCTCATATCTGCTGCACCGATTTTCCTGCTTTGGGTTTTTCCGGGGGCTTATATACAAAAATCCATGTGTCACTTTGTTGGATGAGCATATTATTTAGTAAATGATTTGCATGTGTAGGTTGTAGTCGTGTTTATTTCGATATTTTCTGAATCTAATTTCTGAAGATAACTCGTATTAATTTAAATCAAGTAGGAGAAATAAACAAAGTTAGTCTAGTAGAATTTTCACAGAAACTAATTAAGTAAAGTAAAAAATCCTCACAAGCAGTTCTCATTATAAGAGAATCATCTAATATCTCTGTCCTAGATTTATCAATAGTTGGGTCGGGCTTGGAAATGTTGCCCCAGAGGTTGATGCAACTAAAAGAACGTTAAAATCATATCATGGGCACAAGTAAGAAACAAAAGAAAAGAATATTATAAAATGCAAAAAATGGCGGGGATATTTAATATAGCACATGGGCAAAAGCCAAACATGAGCTCTACCCCTTCATCATGTCCATCACCCTGGTTCCTAGGGCCTCGTGAGTGCCCCCGCATCATTAAGGAACTCATGCATGTCCCAACCCCTGGTGGGTGATGAATTGCCCCATCTTAAGGGGGTAATAACTGCTTCATATCATACACAACATGCCTTAATTTCTCAAAGCCCGGAGCAGTAATGCAAATAAAAACCAAGAAACGACAAAAGGAAAATAAAGAGAGATGGAAAATCAAAGGTCGGGATAACTCATGTATCCACAATTGCTCCCTCCTATATCTATACACGTGATTCCTCATATTGTTGGAATGACTACAACAAATGACATGTGGGTAGCCTTGGACACGATGTACCAAGGAGGCTCCGTCCAGAGAAGAATGCTTTTGGAGAATCAGATGCGGTTGTTCCAAATGATGAAGGGTGAAGAGATAGATCCATTCCTCTTCAGGCTTCAAGCCATCAGAGATCAGTTGGTTGGCATTGGTGCTACCCCAGATGAGGGGCTCTTAGTGAGGACTACTCTGAATGCAGTCTCGGAAGATTGGGAAACGTTTGTCCACAACATTCTGGGAAGGGCAACGTTACCATCTTGGGCTGACATGTGGGAGGAAGCGGAAAAGCCAAAGTCAAAGAGGAGAAGGAGGATGCAGCCCTTGCATCAAGGGAAAAGAAACAACAAGGGAAGAAGAAGAGGACCTCTCAAAGGTCCGGTGCTTTAACTGTGGTGATCTTGGACATTTCGCCAGCAGTTGTCCTAAGAAGAAGGACAAAGGAGCTTCTGATTCCAAGGCTGTAGCAGCAAAGGACAATGGCTCTGATGATGATGCAGCCATGAGTGCTCATGTACCTCAAGAGAAGAGGTGGGGTGACATGGATTTGTAGAGCATCTACAAACAGTGTGGCGGGATCCTTGAGTCAGCGCTACTCTTGGATCACATACGAGCTACGAGAGCCTTAAGATGGTAGCGGGATGAGTTGGGAGATGGTTGCAGAAGGTCACAATGAAGCGGAAGGGAGAGCTGAAGAGCTGAAGAGGGAGCAACGTAATGCAGAGGCAACATCAACATGGAGGCAAAAACGCAGAGGGGTTGATGGGATTTCAGTAGCGCAGAGAGGCTGTGCTCACGCAGTGCAGTGTTGCAGCATAACAGTGCCTCACGGAGGACAACGTAAATCAACATCCAGGGAGGTGCGGGAGGTGCAATGCAGATTTTTATTTGAAGTTGCTAGTGGGATGCTGATTCTTTTGGTGCAAAATAATGTCTAGTGGGGCAGAAACAAAGTAGAGGGAATCAGTTCCTCAGAAGATTTCTTGCCAAGAGGTCTAGATCCAGTGCTGAGCAGCAACAACGAGAGATCAGAGAGGAGTGCTTCGACATTTGTTGGCAGAAGGATTTCCTTGAAGGAAATCGAGATTCAGAGGGAGCTTGTTCCTTAGAGTATTAGCGCTAAAGAAATCCAGATTCGAGTTTTGATGGGGCAACAACGAAAGAGGGAGAAGGGAACTTGTTCGACATTTAGTTGAGCAAAGATGGCCGTGAATGGAGTGAGGGATCAGGACAGGTTGGATGGAGCATCCAACTTTGTCATCTGGAAGGCCAGGATCCTGGTAGTTTTGGATGAACATCGCAACAAGAATCATGCCTTGAACACGATTGCTGTTCCGGTTGAAGCTGATCCTCTCAAGAAGTGCGAGGAGGCTCAAGCAAAAGCAAAGCACATGATCATGGACGGAGTCAAGGATCATATGATCCCACATATTGCTGAGAATAACACATCTAGAGAAATGTGGGAGGCCTTGACCACATTGTATGAAGGATCTTCCGTCCAGTGGAAGATGTTGCTTGAGAATCAACTAAGATTGTTTCAGATGCATAAGGGAGAAGAAATCGATCCCTTCCTTATCAGATTGCAAGGGGTCCGAGATCAACTTGCTTCCGTAGGGACTACACAAGATCCTGGATTTATGGTCAGGACTGCCCTGAATGCAGCCACTGAAGACTGGGAAACTTTTGTCCCAAGCATTTTCGGCACGACTACTCTTCCTAGCTGGGAGGAGATGTGGGCAACTCTTTGACAGGAAGATATCAGATGGTGGACCAAGGCGGGAAGTAGCAGTAAGGGGATCAAAGTCAAGGAGGAAGAGGAAGATGCGGCTCTTGCATCAAAGGGAGAAGAAATCGATCCCTTCCTTTGATGCGGCTCTCGCATCAAAGGGTGAAGAAATCGATCCCTTCCTTATCAGATTGCAAGGGATCCGAGATCAACTAACTTCCGTAGGGACTACACCAGATCCTGGATTTATGGTCAGGAATACCCTGAATGCAGTCACTGAAGACTGGGAAACTTTTGTCCAAAGCATTTTCGGCATGGCTACTCTTCCTAGCTAGGAGGAGATGTGGGAAACTCTTCAACAGGAAGAGATCAAATGGTGGACCAAGGCGGGAAGCAGCAGTAAGGGGATCAAAGTCAAGGAGGAAGAGGAAGATGCGACTCTCACATCAAAGGGATAGCAAGGGCAGAAGAGATGGAAGTAAAAGGACCTCTAGAAAGTCAGATGCTTCAGATGTGGAGAAATGGGACATTTCGCCATGCAGTGCCCTCTGAAGAAGAAGGGCAAAGAAGAGAAGTCTGACTCGAAGGCTGCTCCAGCTCAGGCTGATGAGGAGGATGACGATGATTGCGCCATGAGTGCTCATGCACCTCTAGAGAAGAGGTGGGGTGATATGGAGCTGTAGATTGGAGATACAGTGAAAAAGGGCAGGATCCTTGAGGTGCCCAAACTCTTGGATCACATATGGCTACAGGATCCATTAATGACAGTAGTAGAATGACAAGAGTCAGTTGGTGCGAAGGATGATGTAGCGACAGTGGCAGAGCTAGAGTGCCAAAGTCTAAAGTAGTGTAGAGCAGAGGCAACAACAACGCAGTGCAATGTAGAGCAGCAACAACAAAGTAGCATCAGAGGGTCAGCACAGATTAGCAGGAAAGGAAGCTTCGGCATCGAGGTGCATCGAGACTGACTAGTATGTTAGGATTTGGGATGTATTTTAGTTGCTTAACTCCCAGCAACTGAGTTGCAGTGCAGCAGTTAGCAGTGGCATTGCTATGGGAAACATGATGCAACATTTTGAGAGGGAGTTGCAGTACAGATGCAACAGTGACAGTGGCAAAGTTATGGGCAACAGTGCAGATTGTAGCAGCGCAGTGGATGAGGGGCAGTTGGCCGAGCATGAACAATGCAAAGGATTGATGCCATGGATCAAGGTGATGCTTCTGGTGAGAAGTATTGTTAGAGCACATTCCTCGCTAAGAGGGAGTGTTGATTTTTTGGTAGCATCAGATGTGCTCTAGCTCCGAAATTTTGTGGAGGGGCTAGAACACACGAGATCTCCAAGAACCAGAAATCGTTTGGAAAATTTCCTCCCGGAGTGCATTTTATTCAAATAATTAATTATTTAAATATTTTTAATGGAGCCTAAGTTAAAACTTGGGAAATTAAAATAATTAAAGTGAATTAATGTAAATGTCGAGGATCAAGTCTGTTTTAATCTTAGTTGTTGATTAAAGATTTGATCACGACCGCTGATCTTTCAATAGGAAAAGTATAAAGGAAGGCTTGTGGGTCTGTTGGAGGACATACACACAGTTAGTGAATCTGGAGATCGAATTCTTCTGACGGAGCAGTGCTCGGATGAAGGTAAGATCTAAGTGATTCAACAGTAGTGAGGGGCAAAAGCAGTTATGGGTCGGAGGACCAAGATTACACAACAGAGAGGCAGCAAAGACAACAGAGGAAGCAGTACAACCACCAGGAGAGGTGGCGCGTCCCCAGAAGGGGTGACACTACGCAGGGACTGAGTAGTGTTTCCAAGGGATAGTCCGAGTTTTGCTGGAGATCGGGGTTTCTGAGCCGGGAGTGCCGAAACTTGATTTTTCGAGAGGCAGATCGATTCAGAGAAGAGGTGACGTAGTCCTCAGCCATCCCCATGCAGGCCTACGCATCTACTGCGCAGAGGGAGCTGGGGTTTCGCCAGTTCGGATCCAGATCAGCCGGGACTTGCATGGTGAGGTAAAACTCAATATATTTTTTGTCTGTCATGAATTCTCTGTACTGGATGGCCAACAAGGCACGCCTAGATTGTACTCAGAAAACTACTGCTTAATAATAAAAACCCTCAGATCTGCTACACCAGTTTTCTCGCATTGGGTTTTTCCGGGGACGTTTAATCCAAAAATAAGTGCGTCCTTTGTGTGTTTGTCTCATGTTATTTTTCAGCACTGGATGTGTATATTGGTGTAGGCTGCAGTGTATTTGCATTAATATTTACTGAAGTATGCTGTAAATAACTTGTTAATTAAAGAACACAAGTAGGAAATGCAAATCAGTTAATTGCAGTAGGATTTATGTTTGTAAGATTAAGAATTTTTCACACATAATCCTTAGAATATCCGTCGAAAGGTGATTAACATCCTACTGGGACTCCTCCCATCGATGAAAGTCTGTAAAGAGTAGGGGACATTGGGTGAGGTGATAGTGGACCATTGTCTGATTGATATCACTTAGTCTAGCTCTTTGTTGTATAGGCTTTCCCTCCTTAGGTCATGCTAGATTGTGTGGTAATGAGATTGATTTTCAACAACATGCTTCTCCTTATGTTCATGATTTCCTTCCACATTCCTTTTTAAGATGCCTCTTCAAGAGAAGATTTTCCATGGAAATCATGGATTTTGTATTTCTTCCTTATTTTCAGTCATCTTCTTTTTTATTTTCATTCATGCCATCAGATTTGGGAGATGCTGAATTCATTGGCCTCATCTTCATCTCACCTTTTGCTTCTTTGGATTTACATAGTGCAATAGTGGCATACTCCATATCTCTCATTTTTGGACACTTCATGTGATTTTATCTTATCTTTCTATTCCTTATTTTCATTCATATTCTTTTTGCATTTCTCTTTTAAGGTTTTCTTGAGAATTTGTTAAATCCACCTTTTTCAACATACCTTCTTCTCTAATTGAGATAACCAATATTCTAAGTCTTCACAGTCTTCATGAGTCAAGGATGAACCTTCAATAGATTTAATTGGTGTAGTAAATTTTTTGGAGGCATGTTGGAAAATAATAATAACACTCCTGTTTATCACAACATTTAGTCACCAAAAAAAAATGGATCTTCTAATCAAAAGTTAGGTCACTAATAAGCTGTGTACCTTAATTTGGAGAATATTAGAATGGCTGAAGTTTTATTAATATATCTTTGATACTTGAGCCCTTTTGGATCGGAAAATTTGTTTGATAATACTCTGATATGTCCTCTGCAATTCCACTGGTGTGAACTAAATTTGATGTCTCAAGTGAAAGTTATGGTAACTTTCCTAAAACTTGTTTACTTTTGGCGTCTTCCCTCAAGAAAACTTGTATAGTGTGCCACGTGTCCAATTCTTCAAATATAATTATGAAATTTGTACCTGAGGTACTTCTATATGTGTTGTAAAATCCCTAAAGATTTCAGTTTGAAAAGTACCAAACAGGAAGATATAGCAAAAAGACACGCTGACTTGTTTAAAATTTATGTCAAGAATGTTGACAACTCCTAACTTCCAAAGGGTATTTCCAAAAGTATAGTGAACCAAATTCTGGAAATTCAACTAGATGTTCCCTGAGCTTTCTCCTTAATACGGTCCAAGTTTCACTGTCTGAAACATCACAGAGAAATAGTTATGTGAAAATGCCAAACTGACTTGTTGGAAATGGATTTCAGGAGCATTCAAGAACCTAGACTTCCTTAAAACATATATCTAAAATTATAGCAAACCAAGGTCTGAAATTTGAACCATATGTTCACCAAGATTTTTCCTCAACGTGGTCCAAATTTCACAGTTTGAATCCTCACAAAAAAAGGTTATAGTGAAAATGTCGAATTGACTTATTTGAGACAAATTTCACGAGCTTTCAGAATCTCTAACTTTCTTGGAACATACCTTTGAAATATAGCGAATTGGGATCAGAAATTTGAACCAAATGTTCCCCACGATTTCGCCTCAATGTGGTCCAAGTTTCTGTGATATTCCCACTTAGGATTATTGCTAAGTGAAATATCAATTTTGGCAAATTTTGTCTTAATTCATGTTTGCACTTAGGGAATGTGGGTTTGGAGGCCCCTCATGTATTTTTGACTTTAAGCAAGCTCGAACTCTAGAGTTGGAGGGAAATATTGCACCCTTAGTGGAGCGTGGGGGCCACCCATGGAGAATTACGACCCACATGATGAATTACGCTCTCATTGGAGCGAAGTTGGTCAGGGAAAATCGAGCCGGGCCCACATGGGAATTTTGGTGGCTCTTTGACAAAAGGAGCAAGAGGCACTCATTTGACTCATTCGTGATCATTTGCAAAATTGTCTTTGACATAACACACTTGAGTTGAAGCCAAGTCTGTAAGTGTTGTTCATCACACGAGTGTTTCTGAGTGGAAACCTCAACCCTTGCTTCAGTGGACTTCGAGTGCCAGCCTAAGGAGGGAGTTCTACCAATTGCATTTCATACCAACAACAGTGAACTCAAGTTGTGGAGAGGTTTAGCAGTAGCAGCGCAATGACTGTGCAATCCTTGGAGGAGCCACATTCGGTTGTTGAAGAGAGAAGGGAGTTTGGGCCCGAAACTTGAGGAGGAGTCCGGGGAAGTGTTTTGAGGGAGATTGCAGTCATTTTTGGGACTCTTTGCAACAGGATGGATAGGTGGATCAAACTACCCAACAATAGAGCCATTGAGGGAAAAGAGGGCCGAATTTCCAAGGTCAACCATTGGCCAATTCCTTCGTGGGTTATTCTGGGTATTTGGTGGAGAGGACAGGATTAATTTGGCAGAGTTTCCTGGGCAGATTTGAGGGGTCAAACAGGGATCCTAACTCAGCCAGTAGCTAGAGGAGCTAGGGGAAATTGGGCCGAAATTCTGGGGTCAACATTTGGCCAAACCCTTTCTGGGTTTTGGTGGGTTATTGGAGGACAGACCGGGTTTGTTTTCCCGAAATTTTCTGAGCACCAGAAGAGGGTCAAATCAACCATTCTTTACAGCCAGCAGTTCAGTTTTTGGGTGATCAACGCAAAGCCATAGAGGGACAACTACGCAGCAATTGCGACACTTGCTTTCATCACTTGGGCTTTGCTAGCTTGCCTTGGGCAAGCCCAGGTGCACACTTTCCAAATATCAGACTGTAACCCAATGATTTTATAATAAAATGTCTTAGAACAACGAAGTTTTTGGCTCTATATTGGGTGTTTGATTTGTGTGCAAATTTAATGTGTATTTTTGCTACGTTTGCTTTGTGTATCTTTGTATATTTCCGTTAGGAATATTACAGTGGTATCAAAACATGATTTTGGCTAGCTGTGGGTCTAAATCATGCAAATGTTCAAGTGCTATTTTGGAATAGAATTCCAGAGGCTAAAACACTTCCCACATTATTGTCCAGATTGAACTTGTGCCCAAATATGTTTCAGCAGGAGAAATTTGACAATGTTACTAGGATCCTCGAGAGTCTGGGGGAGTTGCTCGAAGAGTGGGTGTCAGCAACGGTAGCGAGAAGAGAAAGTAGTTGTCGACTTACAGATGAAGAAAATAAGAGGAGCATGATTATTGAACGAAATGCTAGTATCAATACTGCAGAGACGAAGATGGGAGGTGGAGGTAGTGACAAGATGAGAGAGAATATACATTGAGGAGGGAGCTCATCCAGATACATTCCATCCAGTTGAGCAGGAGGCTAATGACACGCAGGAGGAGCACGAGGATACACCTAGTGTGACATAGGAGTCATCTCTGTTGGAGTTTCCTTTGGTAGCCCCAATAGACAGATTGGAGGAAGCAGTTGAGCACACATCCATTGATGAGGAATCTCGGTTTATGACAGAGCTTCAGGACGACAGCCACCTACGGCTGACCGATGAGCATGTATTGCATGTTGGGTTGTCTGTGGAGGAGCAGTTGGAGGCTCATGTTGAGCCCATGATGGAGGAGGATGTGCAACCATCCTTTGGGCTAGCCATTGATGAGGGGAAGCCTAGAGACCACACATTGGGATTTCAGCACAGTTCGCTTCAGAGGCATACTGACAGGGTCTACAACATTATTAGCCCACCCCTACACATTGGATTGAGAGAGGAAGGGTTGTCTAGACAGACCAAAGGGGATGACCAGGTTAGTAGGATTGAGCGACATGAGTTGAGTATGCCACCGCATCAGCCTGGAGGGCTGGTTCCTTCCACAGGAGATTGTATGTTCGATCCGTCCTTTGGAATTGGATGGAGAGGGGTACTGAGCTGCTACTCGATGGAGTGGGTTAGGTGTTGGGATGTATCCATGGCTATAGTTCGACAAGGGTCGTGGGTTATTGGAGGAGCTCAAGGGCCAAACTATTTTTGGGATCTAGGTGGGATTCCCCATCACATCATGAAATCAGTCAACGACGGTAGTAGTTGTGTACTGGATCCGGGGATTGAGGGCACACACACCCACAATTTTCTATCAGAGTTCCAAGCAGCACTAGTGGCTAGCTGGATTGATGAGGGAGTAGGTGGACTCTGTGAGTTGTCCTGGCATGAGGATTGGGCGTGGAGTTGCAGGATGATCAACATACTCTTACAAGGGCTGATCGGAGGAGGTGGAATCCGCAGGCCACTAGACAGAGCATTGTATAGGTATGAAGCTTTCCTAAGGATATGTGGGGTGTAGTGGACACTAGGCAGCGACACTGCCATTAGCACGTAGGGAGGGTTGCCTGTTAGACCTCTCTGAGAGGATTAGGAGGGGGGCCCACCCATTCGAGGTTATGGAGGTGTGGTAGTAGAGATGGCGACCCTGACATGATGCAAGTTGCTGCACACTGACTCAACCTCGGGCCATGACATTATGTGGTGTATAGAGTTGTAACAATGAGCGCCTCTTGAGTATATCCATAGGGACTTGCATACCGTCACAGAGGAGCGGGTTGTTGTCCCTTGATGCTCTTATCACAAGCAATAGGGCACGAGAGACTTACCTGAGGCGGATGGATGTGACCCAAAATATCATGGACAGGAGAAGAGTTTTCCTGTTGGGGCAGATAGACTATGCGCGTGTTGGCACGTGGATGCATAAGAATGACATGGTATATTGCAGAGGTAGGATATGCTTTGCCCCTGAGTCTCCCCTTGAGGGTACGATTATGGGGGATTTGTATGACACCCCTTCGGTAGGGAATTTCGAAGCGTTGCAGGGGCACATGGCGCAGGGGATGATAGACCTGTACTACAGGAGAGCTCGTAGGATTCTGGCAGTTTTTGGGTACACCATTCAGAGATGGGATGGTAGGGTTCATCGTGTGACTAGGCAGGAGCAGGGCCATGGGGTATATACCAAATTGTCCATTGATATATGGAGCCTATACTTGTAGGGATTAGAGGTGGGGCGCGAATGGATCACAATTGTTGCCAGAGTTATGTCACTGCAAACTGGGGAGTCAGGGTTTCAGTTGACGAGTGGATCACTCCACTTTGAGATGAGATGGTCAAAACATGGGAGATCGCTGGGGCTTTCTCCACATGGCGAGGAGGGTATTCCCTATTGTTGCTTAGGATCGAGGGTAGCCATGGGGTGGGAGACTTGAGCAATGTTGAGTTGTCCTCGCATGTTGGGCATAATTTTGGTCATTTCCTATATGGTGGCTGAGAGTACATGGGGGGAGGACCCAATATGAACATGTTGCACCACCGGTTATGACTAGGGAGCTGCAACGCTAGCATGGTAGTTTCCTTTTTCAATCAACACAGGATTCCGACGTCTTAAGGCTTGGCATTTCAATCACATTCAAGTATGTGCTAGTTCCTACGGGGGAAGGTCGTACAGGTCTTCCATCGGGTTTCAGTGGCACAAAATGTAGTTTGGCCCCTAGAGATTCGTTGATGACTTGGGGCACTGTGCTAGTATGGCAGGATGATTGGCACGTGTGGGTTTTTGGCGGTCATTGGCACTACTCAGTGGCAAGCAACAAGAATTGTGAGCGATGGAGCAGAGCTTGACAAGCACACAACTTCTTCTTCCAACCTGGAAGTCAACACTGAGATGTCGTGATCCATCGTATGTTTCGTGCTTTCCTCTTTCTCAGGAGAACTGCGTGAACCCTTTCGAGTTGCTGCTCCAGCAACATCAAGACCAGGTTCCATTGCAGAATTTCCAAATCTATTGCCCGATCTCTGCTCTGATACCATGTGAAAATTTCTAGTCTGAGATTCTACTGTAGCAACTGATTTATTTCTCCTACTTATTTTCCACAATAAGTTATTTACAAAAACCCTTCAGTAAACATCAAAATAAATTCTACTGCAGCAACTGATTTATTTCTCCTACTTATTTTCTACAACAAGTTATTTACAAAAACCCTTCAGTAAACATCAAAATAAATTCTACTTCAGTTATCACATAATTTCATAGAGAAAAGAACAGTGAAACAAAAGCACAAGAATCAATCACATCAACGCAGTTGTTTTTGGACAACTGTCCCCGAAAAAACCCAATGCGGGAAAACTGGTGCAGCAGATGAGGGTTTATTTATTATTCTTCAGTAACAATCTCTTTACAAGGAATGGCTTGCAGAAATATGGAGAAACTTTCTTGAAAACATCTGAGATAATTTTCTTTCAGTCTCTGGAGATATTATGACACCCAAGAGACCCTTTGGCCTCCACTGCGTCACCTCTGCGTGATCTTCTGTGCAGGGACTGCGTGAGAACTGTGTCCTCAACTGCGCTGCCTCTTTGCGCCGTCCCTCTGTGCTGCCCCTTTGTTGCTTTGCGTCCCTCTTCCTCGGTCTCTGATTGATGATGATACCCTCCTCTTCCTTCGCCATGCGACTCTCCCTCTGAAATCAAATTCTAAATTTTGAAGAATCGACTTCCCTTGGGTTACTGAGTATTTGCCCGGCTTGTCTTCAACTGACCCACAAGTCGTCATTTATACTTTTCCTGTTGATAAATCAACGACCGTGATCTAATCCTTAATCAACGGCTAAGATTAAAACATACTTGATCCTTGTCACTTAGAAGCTTCTCACCCACATTGAAGTTAATTCACTTTAATTATTTTAATTCTCTAATTTTTAACTTAGGCTCCATTAAAAATAATTATTTATTTGAATGAATTTCACACCAGGTGGAATTTCTCTAAATGATTTCTGTGTCTTGGAGATCTCATGTTTTCTAGCCCCTCCACAAAATTTTGGAGTTGGAGCAAATCCGATGCTACCCAAAAATCAACGAAGTATTCCTCCTGGAATGCCACCTTAAGCGTAATTAATTGAGTTAGGCCCAAAAATAACTCTGTTTTCTGAAAGTTGTCAAAATGCACCATAACAAAAGGCAAATTGTGTGGATGGTGGAATATACCAAGCGAATTATATCAGACCTCATGGAAACTCCTCAAAACCCCTCTGCAAGCCCCTGGGCTCATTGATGAAATCAACCTGCACCTGTGACCTGTCTGCCCCCAACTTTGAACTGTTGAAGATTGTAACTAGGTTCGGTCTTCATAAATTGTATTTGATTCAATATTTATTGTACTTGTCAAAAGAATAAAGAAAATAATTTTATATTATTATTAAATGACTTATTAAAGCACGGGTTTCATGTTTGGGTTATATTATTTTAGGTCAAAGTCCCCTTTGTGGACTTCTAGGTATCATTCTGAGTTTATAGTGTCATTGCAGATTTAAATTGACTTATACTAGGATTTTGAATCATGTAATTAGGTCAAGTATCGAGTCAAATATGATTTATGGAGCCTCCACATCAAGTTGGCCTTCAAGTGATCAAGTCGTCCTCAAGTCCAGTAATTCAATCCGATTAAAAGCTTATAAATATAGGGAGATTGAATTCGACATCTCTCACACACAAAAATTCAATATCTTTTGCTGCATTAGGAAAAAGTGCGAAGAGAAGGAAGGGGTCATTTGAAGTGCGGTTTTGGGCAAGCTAATAGATTGGAAGAAAATTGAAATTTTGGTGTAAATTTCTCTCTCTCACATGCTATAGTTTGGAAGATCAAAGTCCTTCATTATTTGCTGCATCAGTTGCTTCTTCAGTTGCTGCTAGTTGCCACTGCCAAGAGAAGAATAGGTCGAAGTTGATTTTGTTGGATGCTGCTGCCTTGAGAAGTTGTACTGGCTCAAAATTGAACTCCTAGAAGCAAGATCAAAGTCTTTCCCCTAAAATCGAAGTTCGAGAAGCAAGGTCGAAGAAACTGCTGCATAGTGTTGTTGCTGCTGCCAGATCGAAGAAGGATCAAAGGAAGACTGACTTGGCGTGGAGGAAGTCTGAGTCAAGGTCAGAGTCTCAAGAATTACTATTGAAGGAAGAATCACTGACTGGGTTTTCCCCAAAAGTGGGGTTTTGCCCTGGCTGCTGGCCTACATCTGGCGTCCTTGATCTATGTTCATTTGCTTGATGAACTAAGAAGAAAGAAGATAAGAAGAACATAATAAGAACTAAAGAATATCACAAGTAAATAATCAAGAATAAGAGAATCTTTCTGCCTTTTTGATTCTCTAACATGAAGGTCCATCCTAACCATGTCATAAGGGATACCAGAAAAAGGAACATCACAGATTTCTTTGGAATTATAAATTATTTATGTTAAATTAAACTTAATCAACGTGTTTTTAACTTGCCAAAGGAAAACCACGTTTTTTTTGTTTTTAATCTATCTCATCCATTGCTAGTGCAAAATGTTCTTTCGTATTTATTAGTTGCCTATATTATCCACTGCTAGTGCATAATACTCTTTTGTATTTATCAGCTGCTTTGTTTAAAGCAAAAAAATTATTGTGATGTAATTGACTTCTTGAGGAAATGAAGATGAGAACCGACACCTTCATTGTTTTGAGTTCTATGCTGTTTAATTTCACCCTTGGTTGCAAATTATTTCCACCTTTCTAAACTTCCTTTCTATGCAATTCTTTTGCCATCAGTTATTGCTTCTATCTTGTTATTTTCTTTCATTCACAAAATACATAAGGCATGTATATTTCAATGCATTTGTTCCTTATAACATACTTGTCTGAAAATTACAGGTAAAATATAAATGAAAGCTTCAAAAATGGTAATGAATGACCACCGAGAATGGAGTAAAATACTAGTCATTCCTTACCACTTATAAAATAATCTCATGCCTTTTGTGAAGCGTATTAATACAGTAATGGTCGCATTGGACGATACTTCTACTAAAAAATGGCTATTTAAAGTGATCAAGAAGTTGATAAAGGAGCAAACCACGAGCTTGAACATTAAATACTATTGTACTTCTGTATTATGTATTCATATTATGTCAGTGACACAACAATATGTATTAAGGTTAATGTTAAGTACTTGAATTGCTATAATGGTCTGAAGAACTATTAATGTTGTATCTGAAAGATGGTGTGTTCAAGAGAGTGTGGTGTGTAAGTTTGCATGTTGTCAGCCCACCTTGGGATATCGCTGTGTTGTACACCCATTGCTGCATTAACATAATATTGACTTATATTCTTTATACTTGGTTTATCTTTTGTGTACACACACTCTTACAAAACCAAGAGAAGAATCTTTTTTCATTTTTTCCATGTTTTAATTTTTTACTTTAATAGGTGATGTTTTCTAATCTAAACATGAAATAATGGGCATTTCTTCATTTGGGTTCCAGGCCATTACAAAGATTGGAAAGGAAGAGGGAATCAAAGGTTATTGGAAAGGGAATCTCCCTCAGGTATTTTAAATAATTTTAAACCCTTATTTTATAAAAAAATACAATTTGACAGTTCATCCTTTTGTGAATGTAACTATTAAAATATGGTATAACTAATGGGACAGCAAACACTACAGACTTTAACTTAAGAACTACTTGTCATGTCAGGTGATACGGGTCATTCCATACAGCGCTGTCCAGCTCTTTGCTTATGAATTTTACAAGGTAGTTGTTGCATATTTCTGTTTCTATAGGAAAAATGTTAAATATTTTGTTCATGCTTTCCACTTCTTTTCTCTTAGAAGCATTATTCCTTTGGAATGGTGGAAGAATGTACTGCACACATGTTCTTTGTTTTGGTTGAAAAACATGCTATATTTTAATTTTCTTGTGTTAATTTTAGTTAATGATGGTATGTTCTATGCTTAGAGCAATTTACTTCAATCTTTCTTATTAGCCCAATTCAATTTCCTGTTTAGCAATCACATTAACATTGACAATAAATGCTGATAGAACATAAACAAATAATCAAAAGACAAGCCAAGACAAGAGGACACAATAATTTGGTGGATGCCAGGGAAAAATCCCAATGCGGGGAAAACCCTTTGATCAAATCTTCTTATTATTCTTCAAATTCAGCAGAGAGAGAAAGTACAATTTTCAGCAGTCAATAGGATGCCCTAGCTAGCAAAGTCAACGCTGGTCAAACCAGAAAAATGTCTCCCAATAGAGCTTGGTCAAAGCCAGTCAAACTAGGCCTCAAAGAACAGTCAAAGTCAGCCCAAAATAGTCCTGAACTTCTCGGTCAAACCTGGTCAACGCACTGGTCAAATCTGCGGTCAATGCTGCAGTCAAACTGTCCAGATTTCCTTGGATTTTGTGCCACCAAACTCGGCATCCAAAAATCGGATTCTGTCCCAAAAGTCGAAGTCAAAGAGTAAGAGTTGACCCAAGGTCAACGCTGTTGCAGAAGCCCTAAAACAGTCCGAAAATTGCAGCTGCCATTTCAAATGTGAGGAGGAGAGAGAAGGCCTTCTTGAGGCTGTACGAACCAATGAGAAGGAGAGAGAATGTGTGATGAGATGATGTCCAAATGAAGTTTGACTCTCTCCTTTTTATATCTATCAATGAGGGGTGGTGACACATCTTTTGGGGCTTGTGAGCCTACATTACAATTCTGGCTGACCTTGACAATTTGCACGTGTGAGAAGATAAATTCAAAATCCAACGTCTGCTGATCCAAACAAGATGATCTTTAGATCAATCTTGCACCTCTCCAAAAGAGGAATCCAACAAAAATATCATCTCCATCATATGAGCAGTGCAACATGGAGTTTGGCCCTAGTTGCCAATTTTAACACTCCCTCTCAACTAGGGAGAACTCCACCTGTCCATCCATCTGTCAACCTGTGCAATCTTGTCATCTAGTACCATCATGTACTATCATATATCATCCTGTCATCCTGCTGTCTTTGTACTTTGCCGACTCTGCTCTGTTGTAGAAGAAATAATGAAGATATGATCGAGAGTGAGTCACAAATACCTTGCCACAAAGTCAGTTTAGAGGTGAAACCTGAACTAGATTTGATCCAAGATCAAGTTGTTGGACACAACCCATCCTAGACATAGAGAGTACGACAATACATGATGCGTCCATCGGTAATGCTATAGTCTCTATCCTCATTTCCCAACTCATTGGCTAGATGAGAGGTACTTCCCATGAGTCCCGGACTACATGGGTAGGATGCATGTGCGACATAGGTCAAGAGAGGGTGAACCAACTCAATATCATAGTAGCGGGGAAATAACACACCAACAAGGTAAGGCGAACCTAGTCCTGTGGTTGCTTATAGCTCCAAGAAGCTATCCCTAGGCCCCTTGGAGATCCCAGAGCTCAAAGTCTTACTCAAGTAGGACCCTCATAATAGGGTCTGTCCACGATACCAAGCTTCTCACGGAAGGTTAAGAATTTGACCTTCCCCAAGGGCTTCGTGAGAATATCTGCGACCTGCTCATCAATCCCAATGTGATAGAGCCTTACGACGCCTCGCTATACCATGTCGCAGACAAAATGGTTACCTAATATCGATATGCTTGGAATGGCCGTGGAATGTGGGATTCTCTAAAAGTCGAATCCCTCTTTGGTTGTCACAAAGGATCACGGTGGTATCCATCACATGCCCAAACAACTCACTGAAGAACTTTCTCAACCAAACAACTTCACAACATGCCATACTTGCTGCAATGTATTTGATCTTGGCAGTGCTCAAAGTAACCGATTTCTACTTCTTGCTCATCCAGGAGATCAAAGCAGAACTTAAGGTGAAGCAACATCTAGATGTGCTTATACGATCCACCACACTGCCTGCCCAGTCGACATCAGTATATCCATGGAGCGTCATACTCCTGACAGTGTATCTCAACCCATGGTTGATTGTGCCCCGGAGACATTTCAAGAGATTCTTGGTACCAATCTAGTGAATGTGATGAGGCTCGACCATGTATTGACTCAATGTGTTAACTGCAAAACATATGTCCGAACGTGAGTTCACTAAAAACATCAGGGCCCCTACGAGTTGACGATACTCGGTAGGATTAACCAAATCGGGCCCAACAACACTTCCGCACAACTTCTTAAAGTTGAGTTCCATTGGAGTAGTCACGGACTTGCAGTCCACCATCCCAAATCTTTCCAGTAGCTTCACAATATATTTTCCTTGAGAAAGGAAAATCTCACTTGGCTTTTGCCAGACCTCCACGCCTAGGAAGTAGTGCATCAGTCCTAGGTCTTTCATCTCGAACTCAGAAGCTAGCTCCTTCTTACATTGATGAATAAGAGGGTCATCCCTTGTCAGGAAGAGATCGCCCACATAGAGAACCGGAATGAGAAGCTTATCTTTATCAACCTTAAAGGAAAGTTTTGGATCAGAATCACTTCCAATAAAGCCCAACTTCATAAAGTAGCTATTGATCCTCTCATACCAAGCCCTGATTGCTTGCTTCAACCCATAGAGGGCTTTCTTCAACCTGCATACATGTGTATCTCTATCTCGAACTTCGAACCCCAAATGTTGTTCCACATAGACCTCTTCCTTGATTGAGCCATATAAGAAGGCAGTCTTGACATCCATTTGATGTAGACTCCATCCTTGCGATGCATCAAGGGCAATGATCGAACAGATGGTGGTGTAGCGGGAAACAGATGCAAATATTTCATCATAATCTATTCCTTCCTTTTGGAGAAGCCTTGGGCAACAAATCTTGCCTTGAATTTTTCAGCAGTTTCATCGACTGCATGTCTGATCTTGTAGAGCCATTTCGAGGTGACAACAGATTTGTCCTTCGGTCTAGGGACCACATCCCAAACATCATTTTTCATGATCGACTCATATTCCTCGTTCATAACATCTTTCTAAACTTGGTGCTTCACGACTTCTTCAAACGTTCCAGGCTCGAATTGTACAATGGTGCTCATGGCTACTAAGTACCCTTGGTACCTATTCGGCTTCTTACTTTCACGGAATGTTCCCCTTGGAGCAGCATGCCTCTTGGTATCTTCGAGAGTGTCTCTAAGCCATGAGGGTTTTCTTTTATTTAAAGAAGGTGGATCTATAGGATCCATCGAACCTTCAACATCAGACATCGGTTCATCCTTCGGTTCTTCCTGCTTTCCTACTTGTTCTTCTTCTTTGCCTTCCTTTGAGATAGGAAGATCTCTAACCTTCCTGAGGGCAACATCTTCGTCGAGGTGACATCATGACATATCTCCACTTCTCTTTGACCAGACACATAGATTCTGTATGCCTTCGAGGTTTCATTGTAGCCCACAAACGTTCCCTTCTTTTGAGAAGAATCCAATTTGCTCCTCTTTTCTTTTGGGACATGAAAATATATGGGACTTCCAAAAATTATAAAATAAGAAACATCAGGTTTCTTACCAGTGAAGACTTCTTCGGGAGTTTTGGAGTCCAATGTTTGATGTGGGCATCTATTTTGAACATACACAGTGGTGGCGGCTTCTCCCCATAGGAACTTCAGAAGACCTTGGTCATGAAGCATGGCACGGGCAACTTCAAGAATGGATCGATTCTTTCTTTGGCAACTCCATTTT
Source organism: Pinus albicaulis (assembly GCA_034641835.2). Taxonomy (NCBI): domain Eukaryota; kingdom Viridiplantae; phylum Streptophyta; class Pinopsida; order Pinales; family Pinaceae; genus Pinus; species Pinus albicaulis. The sequence continues at coordinate 665,394,987 of CM076581.1, forward strand.
GTTTCGGAGTATATGCTGTAGTGGTTTCCCTCTTAATGCTAGCTTCCCTACAATAGTCATTGAACTCATTTGATTCATATTCAGTTCCAATATCAGTCCTCAAAATTTTGATCTCCTTCCTTGTTTGATTTTCAACCAAGGCCTTGAAGGTGCGGAACCATTGGAATACTTCATCCTTTTTCTTCAAGAAGTATATCCAAGACTTATGGGAGAAGTCATCTATAAAGGTGACATAATATAAGCATCCTCCCAAGGATGTTACGAGCAACATACCAAATATATCAGAGTGAATCAATTGTAGAACATCAGAAGTCTTGGAGTTACTTGAGGGGAATGGTCCCCTTGTATGCTTTCCTTCGGCACAACCCTAACATATACCTTCATGATCATCTTTGAAATCAGGCATACCTGTGACCAGCTTCCTTGCTTTGGGAAGAGCCTTATAATGAAGGTGTGCAAACCTTCGGTGCCATAGTTCGGATTGAAGAGTTGTGTTACATGTCACGATTCCCAACAGACTTCTCTAACCTGATAGAGTGTATAACCTTGAAACCAAGAGTGCATGCTTCTTTGAAATTCCTCTTCCAAATGTGTACCTTTCCATCAATGAATGCCACCTTGAATCCTTTGTCTTCCATTGCCGAGATAGACACTAGATTCTTCTTCAAGTTAGGTACATACAACACATCTTGCAAACGGAGGACTTGCCCTTGATTTAGATGAAGGGTCACAGTCCCTGCCCCTTTCATGGGACAGGTGGCATTGACTCCAAGGATAATTTCCAAATTAGTATCTTTTTCAATCAAATTAGAGAGGGCCTTTTTATATCCAGTGAAGTGCCTTGAGACACCACTATCAATCAACCAGTTATCCAGGGTGTCGGGAGGAGATGCAACAGAGAGAGAAGATATAAGAATATATTCATTTTTCTTGTTATCAACAACATTAGATTCATCATACCTGGAGTTCCTTGACTTCTTGAAAGGTTGACCATTTCCATTTCCATTTCAAGTAGAGGAACCTTTCTCTTTCCTTTGTTGTTGAATCTGTTGTCCCTTTGATTTTCATTTCCCCTGAAGTTGTTGTTGTTGTGGTCATATGTTGTAGTCTCATATTTTGGGAGGAGGCTTGGACATCAGTATTCCAGAGAACGTAGAAACCGTTTGTGGAAATTCCACTTGGTTCATGCTTTATTAAAATAATTAATTATTTTAATATGATCCCTAAGTCTAAACTTAGGGAAATTAAATAATTAAAGGGTACTAATAAAGCAGAGTGTGAATCTTCTAGTAAACCAAGATCAAGTCATGTTTTGATCTCAGCCATTGATTAGAGATCTAATCTGGGCCGTTGATTAATCAACGAGAGGATTATAAGAGAAGGTTTGAGGGTCATTTGGAAAGCAAGCTAGGCACACACTCAGTACCTGAAGGAAATCAATTCTAAAGGAAGAGAATTCGATTTCAGAGGGAGAAGTTGTAGAGGCGGAGTTGTAGAGGCAGAAGAAGGAAGGGGAAGTCAACAGAGGAAGAAGAAGACAAGAGGAGGATGCAAAAGGGGACAGCGCCGAGTAGCAACACTAAACCTCCACGCAGACTGACGCAGAAGACCACACAGAGTGACGGAGAGGGAGCAAGGGAGTCTCCCGAGTGTCAGAAATTCTTCCGAAGGGTTCGAAAAAATTATCTCAGGTGTATTCTAGACATCTGCTCGTCAAATTATTGTAAATTATTTCCACTACTGAAGAATAATACAAACCCTCATCTGATGCACCAGTTTTCCCGCATTGGGTTTTTCCGGAGACAATTGTCCAAAAGTAACTGTGTTCATGTGATTGTTTCTATTGTTTTATATGTGTTCTATTTGATTTTCTGCTTATGATTAAGTGAATACTGCAGTTCTGTTTATTTCAGAATTTAGTGGAAGAATATGTAAATAACTTATCATAAATAAGTAGGCGAAATAAATCAATCACTGCAGTAGTATTTCAGCTTGAAAATTTCACATTGTATCAGAGCAAAATACGAGAAACAGAAAAGGAGGTTTTGCAATGGAACAAAGGTCCGACAATGATGCAACATCAACTCAAAAAAGTTCAAGCAGTCCTCCAGAACGCATGAAGGAACAGAAGGATCATGATGTTTCAGTTCTGGCATCCATACTAGAATAGGATTTTGCTGTGTGTCAAGCATGGCCTCTCCAGGGGCTTGGTATATTGACAGTGGAGCATCCGCTCACATGATGGGAGTTCGAGAATGCTTCTCGAGCTACCAGGAGGAGCAGATGAATTTTAAGATCACTATGGGAAACAAGGCCAAATGTACCCCTATTGGAAGAGGGACCATAATATTTCAAACAGAAGCTGGCAACAAGCTTCGGGCCACTAATGTACTGCATGTACCAGGATTGGGGATGAATTTGCTCTCAGTGTCTCAACTTAGAATAAGGGTTACGATGTATACTTTATTGGCAACAAAGTTTATGTCAAACAACCTAGTTGGAAAAGGAAAGCACAAATTGGAGTAAGGAGCCATAAACTGTATAAGTTACAGCTCGAGTCTCCAATGGCACTGATAGCCATAGGCAGTACTGATGAACGAGATTTGAATGAATTATGGCACAAAAGAATGGGGCATCTACGTCATGGAGCCTTGAGGATCCTCAAGAACACTGTCACAGGAGCTTTGGAACTTAGCACCAAGAGAGACGATGTGTGCATGGGGTGCGTGTTAAGGAAGTATGCCAAGGAAGCATATCCGAGAAGCAGAAGTAGGGCCAAGAGTGTGTTGGGATTGATACGCTCAGACATCTGCGGACCAATGTCCACGAATGCTCTCAGTGGTGCAAAGTATTTTGTCACCTTTATTGATGACCATTCCCGAAAGACATGGATCTACTTTCTGAAGACCAAAGATGAGGTCTTTGAGCAAGTCAAAGAATTCAAGGCTTTGGTGGAAAATCTAATAGGAAAGAAGATCAAGAAATTGCGATTAGACAATGGTGTAGAGTACATTGACAAAGAATTCACGAGGTTCTGCGCAAAGGAAGGCATCAAGAGAGAATGGACAACTCCATATAATCCGAAGCATAATGGGGTTGCGGAGAGGAAGAATAGGACCATCGTGGAAGCTGCGAGGGCAATGCTGTATGATCAAGACATGCCCAAAATTTTGTGGGCTGAAGCTTACAATACAACCGTGTATGTGCAGAACAGGGTGCCTCATAGAGCATTGGGTAAGGTTATTCCTGAGAGTGTGTTCACTGGTAGCAAGCCTGAAATGAGCCACTTCAGGATATTTGGCAGTATAGCATATTGCCATATACTCGATGAGAAGAGGAAGAAGCTAGATCAGACCGTAGAGAAAAGATTCCTTGTGGGATATAGCGAAAATGCGAAGGCATACCACATCTATATTCCCGAGAGTAGGAAGATCATAGTAATACGGGACGTGAAATTCATGGAGGAGAGAGCCTTCAGGAGATCCCGAGAGATGCTTATAGCTACGCAGTCTAAGGAGGATCCATTGGTCCAGCCACATCAGCGTATAGAAGATGGCTCTAGTGCCTCTCCACCACATAAGGATCCTAAGGAAAGCTTTTCCGAGGAAGTGCAAGAAGGAGAGTAGGTAAATCCACCCACCACCAGTGGAAGGACGAGCATAGAACTTCAACAGACTCTGAGGTATGCAGAGGAGTTTATTGGAGCTCCTAGAAATGAGAATAGGGAACACAGGCAGCCAGACAGGTACCAGGCATTGGTAGCACAGGTTGGAGAACACTCTAGTTTTTCGGGAGGCAGCTCAACATTAGGTGTGGGTAGATGCTATGGTGGAGTACAGCTCCATCATGACAGATGATGTAGGGGAAGTTGTCCCTAGATCTCAGAACAGGTTAGTTGCAGGATCAAGGTGGATCTACAAGATAAAATATGTTGCAGATGGAAGCATAAAGAAATTGAAAGCCAGGTTTGTGGCTAAGGGGTATGCACAGAAGGAAGGGATCAATTATGAAGAAACCTTCACCCTTGTAACTCGGTACACGTCCATCAGATCCGTGATCTCTCTTGCAACACAAATGGCATGGGAAATTCACCAGATGGATGTCAAGACAACGTTCTTGAATGGGGTGATAGAAGAGGAAGTGTACATAGAATAGCCAGAGGGCTTTGAGACATATGAGCAGAAGACTCATGTGTGCAGGCTTAAGAAAGCCTTGTACGGATTGAAGCAAGCCCCTAGAGCATGGTATGGGTGAATTGATAGCTACCTGTAGAAGATGGGATTTGTCAAGAGTGACGCAGATCCCAACCTCTACTATCTGAGAGTAGGGGATGAGCCTCTAATTTTGGTATTATATGTAGATGATCTGTTTTTTACTAGATCATCAAGGCTCATCAAAGACTGCAAGGAAAATCTGGCTACAGAATTCAACATGAAGGATCTAGGGCAAATGCACTATTTTCTTGGTTTAGAGGTTTGGCAACAGAAGGGATAAATCTTCCTTGGGCAAGGAAGATATACTACAGAGATTGTGAAGAGATTTCAGATGGAGGACTCTAGACCCATGTGCACGCCAATGATCACAAACTGGAAGAAGATCGACACATTTTAGGATGATGAGGCTGACCCTACCTTGTATAAGAAACTCATAGGATCATTGATGTACCTGGTCAACACTAGACCATACATCTGTTATGCCGTGAATACCCTCAGTTAGTTCATGGTAGAACCGAGGGCTCACTGGGCAGTAATCAAGCATGTTCTTAGATACTTGAAGGGGACAATCGAGTTTGGATTAAAGTACACCAAGGGCAATGAAATCCAATTGAATGGGTTCAGTGGCACAGATTGGGCTGGGAGTCCGGTAGATCGGAAAAGTACCAGTGGGTACTTTTTCAGTGTCGGATCATGAATGACTTCCTGGTGCAGTAGGAAATAGAAATTCGTGGCACTGAGCTCAGTCGAGGCTGAATATATTGCAGCGAGCACATCTTCGTGTGAGGCCATATGGCTTCGTAAGTTGCTCATGGACTTACTCAAGAAGAGGATGGAACCGACCAGAATTTTGTGTGATAATCAGAGTTGCATCAAGCTCTCTGAGAATCCTGTGTTTCATGATCAGTCGAAGCACATTGACATTAGGTGCCACTTCATCAGAGACTATGTCCAACAGGGAGCTGTACAATTGAAGTACATTCCTACAGGGGAACAAGTGGTAGATATCCTCACGAAAGCTCTGGGTAAGATTAAGTTTACCTACTTCAAGGAAAAGATGGGGATGGTCAAGAACCCATTCCAGTAGAGGAATAGGTGGTTTAGAAGGAGCTGTAGTACGGATGAGGTAGTGGTAGAGATGGTGTCACGGGCAATAGTATAGAGGGTAGCAACGTAGCAGATGAGGGGAAATAACCAAGACATCAACAGTGTAGTAGATGCTTCAGGTCAGAGCAGATGCAGTTGGTATTTTGCTTGAATACTTTCCTCGCTAAGAGGGAGTGTTGATTTTGTAGCATTGGAAAGTGTTCCAAGTCTTATATTTTGGGAGGAGGCTTGGACATCAGTATTCCAGAGAACCCATAAACTATTTGTGGAAATTCCACTCGGTTCATGCTTTATTAAAATAATTAATTATTTTAATGTGATCCCTAAGTCTAAACTTAGGGAAATTAAATAATTAAAGGGTATTAATAAAGCAATGTGAATCTTCTAGAAAACAAAGATCAAGTCATGTTTTAATCTCAGCCATTGATTAGAGATCTAATCTGGGATGTTGATTCATCAGCTAGAAGATTATAAGAGAAGGCTTGAGGGTCATTTGGAAGGCAAGACAGACACACACTCGGTACCCGAAGGAAATCGATTCTGAAGGAAGAGAATTCGATTTCAGAGGGAGAAGCTGTAGAGGTGGAGTTGCAGAGGCAAAAGAAGGAAGGGGAAGTCAGCAGAGGAAGAAGAAGACAAGAGGAGGACGCAGAAGGGACATCGCTGAGCAGCAACACTGGGCCTCCATGCAGACTGACGTAGTCCAACGTAATGACTGCGCAGAAGACCACGCAGAGTGACGTAGAGGGAGCAAGGGTGTCTCCCGAGTGTTAGAAATTCTTTTGAAGGGCTCAGAAAAATTATCTCAGGTGTATTCTAGACATCTGCTCATCAAATTCTTGTAAATGATTTCCACCGCGGAAGAATAATACAAACCCTTATCTACTGCACCGGTTTTCCCACATTGGGTTTTTCCGGGGACAATTGTCCAAAAATAACTGTTCATGTGATTGTTTCTATTGCATTATATGCATTCTATTTGATTTTCTGCTTATGATTAAGTGAATACTGTAGTTGTTTTTATTTCAGAATTTACTGGAAGAATCTGTAAATAACTTACCATAAATAAGTAGGCGAAATAAATCAATCACTACAGTAGTATTTCAGCTTGAAAATTTCACAGTGATCATCTCTGGGAGAGTCCCTTTTATTGGGGCACTCTCTAGCATAGTGACCAAACTTGTTACAATTGTAACATTTACACTTCCTTCCGTTGGGACCCACTCTTCCATGATTTTGATGTTTTGGACCAATATTATTCCTCTTCTTTGCATGAGCGGTGAAGGCAGTAGGTTCACTTCCATTTCCATCAGAGGGATGGCCTGTCTCCATCATCCTTGTCTTCTCTTTAGTGCATCTCGTCAACAATTCATCAAAATCAGGAATTATATTATTATTGAGAATAGTGGTATTGAATACATACCATGCTCGGGGAAGACCTCCAAGAGCAATGAGGGTGAGCTCTCGGTCAGCTATGATCTCTCCAATTGGTAAGAGATTATTCTTGATTTCAGTGATCCTCATGAAGTAGGATTGGATGGACTCTTCCTTGTCCATCTTGATGTCCTTCAACTTGTTCTTCATGAAGAGAATTTGATTAGCATTGCTAGCCCTGAACATGCCAATCAACTTATCATACATCTCCTTAGATCTGCCCAGCTCAGAGATATAAGCAAACAAGTGCTTGTGAATAGAATCCCTGATGATCTTCTTCGCCTTGTTTTCGCCTTTCTTATACTTTGTTTGAGTGGCAGCTGGTGCATCTAATGGAGACTTAGTGATCTTTCCCTGCACATAATCCATAACATCTTGTTCCTCCAATGTCAGATCCAAGGACATTTTCCAAGCATGATAATCAGACTTATCATTGAGCTTGTCATCAGATTTGAAGTATGATGAGGAAGCCATTGACCTTGGTCCTTGTCTATCCAAATTTCAGTGGTTTCTCTTCTCACTCTTGCTTGGGCTTTGTCTTCACCTCAACTCTGATACCATGCTAATTTTAGTTAACGATGGTATGTTCTATGCTTAGAGAAATTTACTTCAATCTTTCTTATTAGCTCAATTCAATTTCCTGTTTAGCAATCACATTAACATTGACAGTAAATGTTGATAGAACATAAACAAATAATCAGAAGACAAGCCAAGACAAGAGGACACAATAATTTGGCAGATGCCAGGGATGAACCCCAATGCGGGGAAAACCCTTTGATCAAATCTTCTTATTATTTTTCAAATTCAGCAGAGAGAGGGTACAATTTTCAGCAGTCAATAGGATGCCCTAGCCAGCAAAGTCAACACTGGTCAAAACAACAAAATGTCTCCCAATGGAGCTTGGTTAAATCTAGTTAAACTCGGCCTCAAAGAACAATCAAAGTCAGCCCAAAACAGTGCTAAAATTCTCAGTCAAACCTGGTCAACGCACTGGTCAAATCTGCGGTCAATGCAATAGTCAAATTGTCCAGATTTCCTTGGATTTTGTGCCACCAAACTCTGCCTCCAAAAATTGGATTCTGTCCCAAAAATCGAAGTCAAAGAGTAAGAGTTGACCCAAGGTGAACGCTGTTGCAAAAGCCCTAAAACAGTTTGAAAATTGCAGCTACCCTTTCACGCGTGCGGAGGAGAGAGAAGGCCTTCTTGAGGCTGTACGAACCAATGAGAAGGAGAGAGAATGTGTGATGAGATGATGTTCAAATGAAGTTTGACTCTCTCCTTTTAATATCCGTCAATGAGTGGTGGTGACACATCTTTTGGGGCTTGTGAGCCTACATTACAATTCTGGCCAACCTTGACAATTTGCTCATGTGTGAGAGGATAAATTCAAAATCTAACTTCTACTCATCCAAACAAGATGATCTTTAGATTAATCTTGCAGCTCTCCAAAAGAGGAATCCAACAAAATATCATCTCCATCATATGAGCAGTGCAACATGAAGTTTAGCCATAGTTGCCAATTTTAACATCTTGACTGTTAGAAAACCTTTTTATGTATTTCGAAAAAGATATACAATTCATGAGAAATCTCTAATGAGTAGATACAATAGATGGTCTGTCATTCTGTGTGACCTATAGTGCCAGTAGGTCATGTTACCACAAAATCTAGCAGGCCTAATGAAAAGACCCACTAGGCAGATCTAGACGTCAGGGCAACACAAGATTGGCTACCACTATCACCTCAGCAGCCTTCCTCTAGCTATTTAGTGGTATTTAACTGCAAATTAGGCTTCTCTAACAAGAAAGGATATTCGATAAGAAGGGTTCAAGGTGATGGATGAGGTGTAATGATTGGGATAGGGTACTGGTAGAGCTTGGAGGGTTAAGATAATATTTATCGAAGTACAAACACTCTATCCCTATACCACTTAAACAAATTATAGGGCTGTTATAAGTTAGGGTTTGATAGATTTTCAATGATAGCACATGCGATGTCTTATAACAGCTAGAAGAAAGTCTTATGATGATAAATCATTAAATTATCAAGATTATCAATTAGATATGCAAGGTTTCGAGTTTGCAATGGAGTTTCTATGGTTGAAACATGCATAATACAACAATATAATGATGATGTCAACCCTAGAAATAGGGATTTAATATGCAATAATTGATAGATTTTGCTTTTTGACAATTATTTAATGCAATTCCTAATTAAAGGGAAATAACACATCAACTAAAATCACTGTTTTTAGCAATATTTCATAGAAACCCTAACTTAAGATATCTAGAATTTAAGGGAGAAGAGAGAGAACTTAGAAAAGGTAGAGGTTTTGATCACCAACACCTAGACTAGTACCTTGATCTAAATGGGCAGTGCAGTCATCTAGGGAAAATTCAATGTGGATGGCCTTGTTGAAGAGGGTGAGATGTCAAGAGTATCCACTTACAAACCCCATCAACTTCCTTTTTAGGGAGATTTTAACTTTAAGAGATGCAAAAATCAGAGTTCTCTTAAAGGATTCAAGGAAAGCAATTTTTCATACCATAGAGAAGCAAGATTTCTAGTTAAATTTAACAATTTTAACCATGGCACATGTAGAAACCATAATTTACACAATAAAACATGCAAAATATAGAAGATACACAACAAACTTACAAAAGTTCGACAAACCTCCTACCAGGAAGATAGTGTCTCCACATCTTCAAGGCATGAATAATAGCTGACAACTCAAGATCATGAGTCACGTAGTTCTGCTCGTGCTCATTCAGTTTCCTGGACTCATAGCATATCAGTTGTCCCTCCTGCATAAGGACTCCATCAAGCACTCTCTTGCAAGCATCTTTACACACTACAAACTCTTTATTCGGAGCTGTAATCTTTAACACTGGGGCATTGGTTAACAACTACTTCAACTGCTCAAAACTAGCTGCACACTCCTCTTCCCATTCAAACTTCTTACCTATTCTCTGCAATGATGTAATAGGATATGAAATGCGTGAGAAGTTCTTGATGAACCTCCTATAGTAACTTGCTAGTCCCATGAATGATCTGATTTCATCCACACTTCTAGGGGCTGCCCATTCCATGATAGATTTTTTATTTTTTGGATCTACTGCTATGCCTGCCTTGGAAACAACATGTCCCAAGTAATGTACCTCTGTCTGAAAGAAACTGCACTTGCTAAGCTTGGCATACAACTGATGCACTCTTAGCAATCTCAATACTGCTGCTAAATGCTCGACATGCTCTTCCTCATTCTTAGAATATACCAAGATGTCATCGATGAACACAATAACAAACTTGTCTAGATTAGGACACAATACATTATTCATCAAGCACATAAAAGTAGTTGGAGCATTATTCAAACCGAATGGAACTACAACAACTCATAATGCCCATACTTGGTCCTGAAAGTAGGTTTGTAGATGTCCTCTTCTTTGATGCATACCTGATGGTTTCCTGATCTCAAATCAATCTTTGAGAACACTGTTGCTCCCTTCAATTGATCAAATAGGTCATCAATCCTCGGCATTGGGTACTTGTTCTTGATCGTCACCTTGTTCAGCTGCCTGTAATCAATGCACAACATGAGAGTACCATCCTTTTTCTTCATGAACAATACTGGTGCACCCCACGGGGATACACTTGGCCTAATGTATCATTTGTCAAGCATTTCCTTAAGCTGCAACTTCAACTCAACCAACTCCGGTGTGCTCATTCTGAAAGGTGCCTTTGATGCTGGGGCCGCTCCTGGTACCAACTCAATAGAAAAGTCTACTTCCCTGTGAGGAGGTAACTCTGGAATCTCTGCTGGAAACACATCCTAAAACTGCTGTAAGACTGGATACCTCTTGAAGATTTCTGCATCCTCAACATCCTTGCCCTTGTTACTGGAAATATGAACTGGAAACATTACACACCCCTTCCTACTACTGCGCTTAGCCTGCATAGATGTGACCATCCCCACTGATGTAGGCTTCTTCTTTCCCTGCAAGATTCTTTTTTCCCCATTATCATCCAGGCACTCAATAGCCTTGTCATAGCAATCTACCTTGGTCCCGTGAAGATACAACCATTCCATACCCAAAAGCATACTATATGACCCCAATGGCAGTACATTCAAATGTGCTGTTGTAGGCATACCATTCGACTCAAATGCACAAGCTCTTACCCAGTGATGAACTCTCTTCTTAGTACTTGTAGCCAACTGCACCGACTAAGACTCTGCATGCACTTATTTTCTCAAGCCACACTTATCCACCAGACCAGGATTAACATAACTATAATTAGATCCAGGATCAATCAAAATGGAAATAGCTTGATCACAAAGCTTACCGTCCATCTCAATAATAGATGCCTAGTGATCCGCCTGCTTGTTGTCCACAACTGTGTAAATTCGAGGAATACTATGACCAACATCCCCAACCGTCTGTGCCTCCTGAGCACTATAGATCTGAGGCCTACTTTTCTGGTACAATAGACAATCCTTCTTACGATGATCTTTGCCACATATCCAACACTGCAACGGTACTCTACTATCACCTTTACGCTGCTGCTCTCTAGGCTACGACCCATTTCCTTTCTCAACTGTATTGAACTTCTTGTAAGGAACCACTTTTTCTTTCTCACCTGCAACTTGAGGTCTTCCCTGCTTCAGTGGCCACTTCCCTTTAGCTTTCTCATTTCCTTTCAAGTCACGTTTAGGCTTTGCATCTCATCATATCAACCAACATTGTCACATAGCAAGGCCTTGATTAACAACTCTATCTCTCCACAAGATTAGACCACAATGTTGGGGAGACAAATGATTTATAAACATCAAGGCCTTGCATCTCATCATATCAACCAACATTGTCACATAGCAAGGCCTTGATTAACAACTCTATCTCTCCACAAGATTAGAGCACAATGTTGGGGAGACAAATGATTTATAGACACGTTCATAATTGTATCTCAAGGCACATACCCCATTTGAATGTTCAAGGTATGTCCTTCTAGGACCATTCCCATCTTAGATTTACACATCATCATAGAATTTCCTCTTTGACTACTCTTACCTATTGGATGCCCTACATCATCCTCAAAGAGTATCGGAACTCATATGCTTACCCAATCCTCCATTCTTTCTTCATAGCATGAAGACAAGAATGATTTGTCTATCTCTCCCTCTCAACTAGGGAGGATCTATTCATTCCTATAAAAGGAATATACCCAAGTTCCCTCTTAACAAGGGACTTGTTACCAATAGCATCTATCTGCTCTTTGATGGATATCATTGTACTATCAGCGACTTGTAGAGCTCCTCCTTTCAACATCATGTCATGTATGAAATTCAACTTCCTCATCATAGAGTCATCTACTTCCACAACTTCTTCGTAGGACATCGGCCATCTTCTTCATCACTTCCCTTCAGCGGAACATAGTGTTGAACCAATAGTCATATCATCCTTATCTTTATTGGGAAGTGACCTTTTTCATTATCATCTGGTTATCCTTTATAATGCTACATTTTCCAAGCCATGTTCCTTTTAGGAGCTTCCATCCAATATTAGTTGTAGATGAACTCCTACAACCCTCTTTCGGTAGCTCTGTTGCAACCCTTCAACGGCCAAGATTAAAACATAATGAAGGGCTAAGATTAACTTGGAGGTGATCCATGACTTTATCTAGAAGATTCACACTTGATTTAATTAATACACTTTAATTAATCAGTTTCCCTAAGTTTAGACTTAGGAAAACATAAAAAAAACGATTAATTAATTTAATTAAATCATCTCTAAGTGGAATTTTCCAAAACCATTTCTGGGTTTTATGTAATACATGTGTCTTAGCCTATATACAAAATTACAAGGCTAGAGCACATCCGATGCTACCATAAATCAACATTCCCTCTTAGCGAGGAAAGTGCTCTAGCAAAACACCTCAATGTGCTGCTGATCTGACTTTTGGAACATCTACTGCTGTGCTGTTGATGCTGCTCACCAACACTGCATAAAAATGCTGCAACTGTACTGCTGCTGACTCTGCACGCTGTTGCCAACTGCCACTGTACTGCAACTCCCTCTAAGTTCTGAAAACATGCTGCTGCACTGCATGAGCACTGCTCTGCACTGCGTGAGCACTACTTTGCTCTGCGCTACACCACTTGTGCACTGTGCTGCTGCTGCTCCTCTGCTGCTGTTGCTCAACTACTGCTGCCGCACTGCTGCTTCTGTTGCTAATTGCAATTGGTGTTGTCACAATGTGTCACTGTAGGGTCAATTGGTCCTTCGAATAGGTCGGAAAACAACTTCCTCAACCATACTGCTTCTTTGCTTCACATTTTGAAATATAATTAGCCTCAGTACTACTCAAAGAAATTGTGTCTTGCTTTCTACTCATCCATGAGATCATAGACTGAAACATCCTCCCATAGTGCTTCTTCCATCCTTCTCATTGCCTCCCTAGTCAGAATATGTATATCCAATTAGATGGACATCATTCCTCCTATCATATTTTAGGTAGAGATGGATAGTTCCTCATATATATCTCAGTATATGTTTTGATGTTTTCCAGTGATCATGTGTCGGCTCTTCTTCGAATTGACTGAGAATGTTTACTGAAAAACATATGTTTGGTCGAGTATTCACCAAGTACATTATTGAGCCAATCAGTTGTCTATACTTGGAAGCATCCACAGGGCTTGATTCGGAACTCCTAAGTCTCTTCAAGTTCGTGATCATCGGAGTGGTCATTGGTTTGCAATCCATCATGTCAAACCTCTTCAACATCTTGATCATGTAATTATCTTGACCTGGATAAACTTTACTAGGTCATTGCTAGACTTCTAGTCCCAAATAGTAATGCATCAGCCCTAGATCCTTCATGTCAAATTATGTTGCTTTTTGTTTCTTACATTCTTCAATTCGACCTTATACACCTGTCAAGAGAAGATCATCTACATACAAACGAATGATTAGAGGTTCTCCCTTCATAATCTTGATATAAAGGTTTGGATCAACATAAATTTTTGTGAAGCCTATTCTTTGTAGGTATGCATCCATTCTAGCATACAATGCGCTTGGTGCTTGCTTGAGGCCATATAATGTTTTCTTCAATCTGCAAACATATGAATTCCTATATTTAACTTCAAAACTCAATGGTTTCTCTATATAGGCTTCCTCATCGATTGTGCCATTCAGAAACGCAGCCTTGACATCCATTTCATGGATGTTCCATCCCATTAATGTTGCGAAAGAGATCAATGAACGAATCATTGTATACCTTATGTCGTAGAAAATGTCTCTTCATATTCGATGCCTTCTTGTTGAGAGAAGCCCCTAGCCACAAATATCTCCTTATACTTATCAATGCTTCCATCTACCACGTGTTTGATCTTATAGATCCATTTGGAAGTTACCACAATTTTTCTTCAGGCCTAGGCACGATCTCCCACACTCCATTCTTCATTATAGATTGATATTCTTCACTCATGGAGTCCTTCCATTCTTGATGTTTGACAACTTCTTCAAAGGTGGATGACTTTGCTTCTATTGGTTTTTTCATGCATGCTACATACCCAAAATATCACTTGGGTTTCTTTCTTTCTCTGAATGAACCTTTCACTGCTCCATGATCTTCTGCATCAAGTAGTGTAGATTTCAACCAGTTATGTCTATTTCTTGATTTGGGGAGTACCACAAGTTGAATAGGTTCACTGGGACCCTCAGCTTCATGATGATATTCTTCTTCTTCCCTGTTAATTTTGTCTTCAAATAAAAGAAGTTCTTTGTCATCAGAGTCCATTGGAAGTTCCTTAGATTTCTTGAATGTGATACTTTCGTCAAATATGACATCTCGACTTACTTCTATATGGTGTACTTCCTTTATGTAGATTCTATAGGCCTTACAGGAGTTTTTTTAGCCAAAAAATGTTCCTCTCGCGCTTCATGGATCCAGATACTTTATTTGTCCTTTATTATATGAATATATCTGGTTCACCCAAAGATACGGAGATGGTCTACAATTAGTTTCTTCCTAGTGAATACTTCTTTGGGAGTCTTGTTGTCTAGTGACCTGTGGGGACTTTGATTTTGAATATATATTGTTTTCCTCGTGGCTTCTCCCCACAAAAATTTTGGTAGATCTTGATGATGTAACATGGCTTTTACACTTTCTTCAATGGATCGTTTCTTTCATTCTGCAACTCCATTTTGTTCGGGATTGTATGGGACTATCAACTCCCTCTTAATCCCAAACTTCTTACAGAAGGATATAATTTCCCTTGATGTATACTCTCCTCCAAATCATGATTTTAATATCATGATTCTTCTTTCAGTAAGATTCTCCACTTCAGCTTTGAATTCTTAAATATTTTTAAATAATTTGTCCTTGGATTTCATCAAGTAAACCCAAGTCTTTCTTGAATGATCATCTATAAAGGTGACATAATATAGATAACCTCCAAGTGATTTAGGAGTCATAACAACACATACATCGAAGTGACTGAGATACAATATTTCTTTTGACCATGAAGCACTGCTTCCAAATGGTCTCTTGGCATTCTTACCCAATGCACATCCCTTACATACTACTTCGTGATCTTCTTTCAATTCAGGGATTCCATCTACTATGGAAATTAGAGTTGGAAGAATTTTGAAATAAAGATGACAAAATATTCTATGCTAGAGTTCACATGGGGGTATTTCAATGTGAACCAAATCTTGTGCTAAAGGAGATATCAACCTGTAAAGTCTTCCTTCGAATACCAATTACTTTATCATTCTCTATACTTAAATTTTTACTCCATACTACAACCTTTCCATAAATTAAATTTACTCTATCACTCTTATCTTCTATATGTATAAATTTTAATACAATTATGTATTGTTTGGATTCTCTTGATCTAACAATTATATGCCACTGTTAAGTACATAATCCTTCTACTAAAATCTTTGCGGAAATTTAATCGCCAACTGCAAACACATGAAGAAAGATCAATCACAGATAACGCAGATGTTTTTACCGGGAAAGCATAAAGCTAAAAAGCCCACTATCATATATTATGTATATATCATGGATCATGAAACAATCTCATACAAAACTCTAATCCAAGAGCTCTCAGTACAATATACAATCGTCTCCCACTGTCATACAAAAATTGGCTCAAACATGCACCAATTTACTGCCTCCTGATAGCCTGCCTCCACTGCGCAATCCCTACTGATCACAATCCCTGAATGAATGAGATACTTCCTTGCCTTGACTGCGCAATCCTCATTGGCATCTCCAATGTGTGTGTGGTTGCATGAGTGCACCCACTTATGTCACACTAGATAGTCAAACTATCCCTTTCACCTATCTCTCAATTGGGTCTCCACTGGACCTGACATGCATGTAGTTAACAATAGTACTAGTAAATCTTCAGTTGCATGTGAGATCACTCCATGCGAATTAATTAAATATTTAATTCACTGATCTCTCACTAGTGTATCTTTAGTTATAACTAGTTACAACTAGCACCACTGAGTTTAACTCACTTAACTGAGTTAAACTACTTTACAACTCACATAACTACACATCCAACTCTGTTACAACTTTGTATCACTTAGTTACAACGAAGTCCACTTGCATGTCCCACCAACCAACCTTAGAACTCGTAATTCCTTCATTCAACTGGTTTGCCACATCAGTTAACTAAAATCAAGTGCTTCAAGAGAATAGATTATTATTTATTGTCTAATTATTATTAGGAGATAATAATAATCGACATGAATTCTATTTTTAGACATGCGATCTATAAATAGACTTCACCCATGCATCTAAAAATAGAAACTCTACAAATAGACTCCCGCTATAAATAGACTTTGCTCAACATTCTAAAAATAGACATACACCTCAAAATCGCTTGCGAGCCCAACCTAGTGTAGGTGCTTAATTTTCACTAGGATCATCATCTTGTTGAATCTCAACACTCCCTCTCAACAAGAAAGAGATTATCCTTCACCCCGATCCTACCTCTATGGTATTCGAATTTTCTCCTGGTGAGCGACTTCGTCAGAATATCTGCATCCTGATCTTCTGTAGGAATGTACTGAAGCAACATGATCTTCCACTGCACACAATCTTTGATATGATGATACTAGATATCTATGTGCTTAGATCTATCATGAAACACAAGATTAATCGATAGTTTAATGCAACTCTGATTATCACAATGAATCACTATAGGATCTAAATGAGAACCAAACAAACCAGCCAGGATCTTTCTTATCCAGATAGCTTCACATGCAGCTTGACTTGCTGCCATGTATTCCGCTTCCGCTGAACTGAGTGCCATAGATCTTTGTTTCCTGTTGTACCAAGAAACAATTGTAGATCTGATACTGAAGACCCTTCTTGATGTGCTCTTTCTGTCCGTTGGATTGCCCGCCCAATCTGCATCTGTGAAGCCATGCAACTTCACCTCATCCATCTATCTGTACCATAAGCCATACTCAGATGTGCCCCTGAGATATCTCAGGACATGCTTGCCCGCCTTCCAAAACAACTTGGTAGGCTTAACCATTGCTTGACTAAGGTGGTTCACCGCATAGCATATTTCTGGTCTTGTATTTACTAAATACATTAGCGAACCCACTAACTGTCGATAGACAGTAGCATCCACTACTTCTCCAGATGTAGCATCCTCTTTCCTCCAGTTTCCTGGAAGAGGAGTATCCATGGGTTTGCAGCCCTCCATGTGAAACTCACCCAATATCTCCCTTGCATACTTGCCTTGAGACAAAAAAATTTCACCATCTTGCTGCCATATTTCCAATCCAAGGAAATAGTGAAGGAGGCCCATATCCTTCATCTCAAACTCCTTTGCAAGGTCCTCCTTGCATGAGTGTATCAGTGGCTCATCACTAGTCAGTATTAAATCATCAACATAAATAACAATTATTAAAAGCTTACCCTCCACCAAAATCTAGTATAGGTTTGCATCCGCCTCACTCTTGGTGAAGCCAAGTTAAGTGAAATAGCTGTCGATCCAAGTGTACCAAGCACGGGGTGCTTGCTTCAGCCCATACAACGCTCTTTTGAGTCTGCACACATGTGACTCGCTACTGAAGATCTCAAATCCTTCAAGATGCTCAATGTACACTTCTTCCTCAATGATACCATTAAGGAACACAGTCTTCACATCCATCCGATGAATGTGCCAACCCATTTGCATTGAGAGAGCAAGGATGGTCCTTATGGAAGAATACCATGTGACAAGTGCAAAGGTTTCTTCATAATCAATCCCCTCGATCTGTGAGAAGCCCCGAACCACAAATTTGGCCTTGTATTTCTCAACACTCCCATCAGCAGCTTTCTTTACCTTCATACCTTCTCCATGGAGATGTCATGGCTAATCCTTCATATTATCAGATGTTAATCACTTATCTTATCTCATGTGACTTTAGATACATATTTCATGAATTCTTCTTTCATACTCTTCACATATTGCTTCCTTGGGATCTTCTATACATAGTTCCTTGATTATGGGAACCATAGTTGCCAATTACCTTATATTCTTCACGAGGTCATATCATGTCACCATGTAATAGGGTTCAAGCCAAATGGTATTCATGACTTCATGTATCATACAGAAGGAAGGGTTCTTTTTTCTTTCATCATGCTTATGAGATAGAACATTCTAATCATTCTATCTGCAACTTTGTGATGACATGACTTTGTCTATCTATTACCAAACATATACATACCTTTTCCTTCATGTGGTCATCTAGACTTCCTTTGGCAGCTTCCTTTCCTTGCTTGAAGATGAAAAAATGCTTTGACATGCTGCACATCTTTGTCATCATACCATCATCCTTCTAAACTGTGGATCCCATACAAGATGGAATGTAGACTATCTGCGAGAGACTTGTTTCTTCTAAGTAGAGGTGAACCTTCTAATAATGGAGGATCTTGAATGGAGAATCTTGATGATCCTCATTCTACAAATGCTTCCCTCTAATGATGAGGATGCATAATGACCTCTTTCTCTTCCTATCTTGATACATGTCTTTCTTCAATTATTCAACCTGTTACTTCAGTTATCCTTTTATGCTTCCAATGAAGATGCCATGAGCTACTTCCTTTCTATCATGTACTTTGATTGCTTCAACCATATAGAATCTTACTTCAGCTATCCTTTCACGCCCTTATGATGATGTCATCTCAATCTTTGTTATAATGCATCTTATCATGACTGTGATGCTTCTTGTTAGAAAATCGGAAAGGCAGAAAGATTTTCTTATGTTGAACATTGCTTGTGATATCTTTGAGTTCTTATTAACTTTCTTATGTTCTTCTTGTATTTTTGTTTCATCAAGCAATTGTCAAAACAAAACACAAAGATCAATGACACCAGATGTAAGCACTCAACCAGGGCTAAAACCCCTCTTTAGGGAAAAACCCAATCAAACTCTTCCACTAGTATATCCAATCGATATAGACCAAGACCTTAGACCCAAAATACCTTCCTCCTCCATCAAGTCAGCCTTCCTAGATGATTGTGCTTTGACTGCTCATAACAATGCTTCAACTTCTGGATGGCTTCCTCTAATGATCTAGGCTCATCAAACTCAAGCCATACTCTATATGCTGTTGGAAATCCATCGACGAATCTCTGAATCTTAGGCTTCTCCTCCTTGAGATATGGCACATATCTCAACAACTCCAAGAATCTGCTAGTATACTCATCATCTGTCATAGAACCCATCTGTAGCTCATAAAACTCCCTAGCTATATCATCGTAGTACCTCTCCGATACGTACTTGTGAAAAATCCTAGATCTGGATTCCTATTGCAACAAATCTAAATTACTTCTCCTATTATTTTGATAATTATTTCATTACATTGAAATACCGAAGTAATTACTGAAGGAGTCTACACAAATAATGCTGCGGAATAAATCTAAGTGCTGAAACAATCTGAACAAAATACAATGAAAAACAACCACATTGACATAGTTATTTTTGGACTAAGTCCCTGGAAAAACCCAACTTGGGAAAACCGGTGCAGCAGATTTGAGGGTTTGTATGATTAAACAACAGAATCTTGAGTACAACTAGGGTGCCAACATCTGGCAAACCCTTTAGAGAAATATAGACAACAAATATACTCGTGAGATATACCTCACTCTGCAAATCCCCGGCTGATATGAAAAATGCTGGTGAAGCCCCTCTCTGCCTCTGTGTGATGCTTATGCTGGAGCTGCGTAAGCCTGCGTGGGCAAGCTCTGGAACTGCGTCACCTCTTCTCAACAACTGATCTAAGCTGATCCATAACTGAATTTTGGCCCTCTTGGTTCAGAAACCCCAGCGCCCAGCAATCTCTGGACTGGATCAACGAAACACTGCATCACTTTTGCGTGAGTTCCTTCAGGAACTACGTCACCCCTCCAGGTGACTGTGCTGTCTCTCTCTACGTCTCTGCTATCTCTCTTTGAAATGCACTCCTGGTCCACCTGACCAGTTTCTGTGTCTGCCCCTCTCTGCATTTGATCACTGAATCAACATCACTTAGAAAACTCTGCCCTAGTGATTTGATCCTTGATCAAAAGCTGTGTCTACTCACACAAACTCGAAAATGCCCAATGGCTCAAGTGTCAAGTGTATTTTCCATAGGCCCCTCACCCTCCTTTAATCCTTCATTGACCCTTCAACGGCCAAGATTAAAACATAATGAAGGGATAAGATTAACTTGGAGGTGATCCATGACTTTATCTAGAAGATTCACACTTGATTTAATTAATACACTTTAATTAATCAGTTTCCCTAAGTTTAGACTTAGGAAAACATAAAAAAACGATTAATTAATTTAATTAAATCATCTTTAAGTGGAATTTTCCAAAACCATTTCTGGGTTTTATGGAATACATGTGTCTTAGCCTAAATACAAAATTACAAGGCTAGAGCACATCCGATGCTACCATAAATCAACACTCCCTCTTAGTGAGGAAAGTGCTCTAGCAAAACACCTCAATGTGCTGCTGATCTGACTTTTGGAACATCTGCTGCTGTGCTGTTGATGTTGCTCACCAACACTGCACAAAAATGCTGCAACTGTACTGCTGCTGACTCTGCATGCTATTGCCAACTACCACTGTACTGCAACTCCCTCTAAGTTCTGCAAACATGCTGCTGCACTGCATGAGCACTGCTTTGCACTGCGTGAGCACTACTTTGCTCTGCGCTACACCACTTGTGCACTGCGCTGCTGCTCAACTACTGCTGCCGCACTGCTGTTACTATTGCTAATTGCAACAGAAAAACATCCGAAATTGAACAAGTAAATCTGCAACTGAAAAATAAGACTCGCTGCTGCTAGTTTCTGCACTAGCTCTCTGAAAATACTGTGTTGTTGCTGCTTCTGCACTGCGTGAGCACTGCTCTGCACTGCGCTGCACCAGTGTGCACTGCTTAGTTGCTGCTGTTGCCTCTTCTCTGCGCTGATCAGGCTCTAGTATTGCTAGCCACTGCATCATCTCATCTTCTTCTTCTGCTGCTGTCCATCCTGCTATTGTCTATAGGCTGCCGTAGCTCACATGTGATCCAAGATTTTCGGAAATACTCAAGGATCCCACCTCCTTGTAGATTCTGGATCTACAACTCCAAGTCAGCCCATTTCTCTCCTCTTGGAATATGAGCTAACATAGCACAATCTCTTTCTGCCTCAATCTTGGCAGCTCCTGCTTGTGGATCTTCGTTTTCCTTTTTATCCTTTTTCTTAAGAGGACACTGTGTGGCATAATGTCCCATTTCACCACATCGGAAGCACTTGATCTTGGACAGATATTTCTTCTTCTACTTCTGTTGCCCTTTTAATGCAAGGGCAATGTTATCTTCTTCCTCCTTCTTGACCTTTGATTTGCTACTTCCATCCTCCAAGTGGATTTTTAGAAGATCTCTCCTCAACTCCTCTTATTGTAATGTTGCCCACATTGCTTCCCAACCTAAAAGTCTTTCTTTGCCCAATATACTTTGGAGAAAGACTTGATAATCCTCTGAAATAGAGTTCAATGTGAGCCTTACTAGCTTTGAGTCTCTAGGAGCAGATCCTACTGCAGCAGTTGATCTTGGTTTTCCTGAATCTGAGACAAGGAGTCAAAACGCTCTCCCTTCTTCATCCTGATATTCCGCATCTTCTGTTCAAGGTACATCTTCCACTGCTCAGAAGATCCTTGGTATAGCTTTTCTAGCCCTACCCACATTTCTCTAGCAGTGGCTTTGTCTGCTATATGAGGTACGATATGATCCTTCACTCCATCTAGGATCAATCGCTTGGCTCTAGTCATATTCTTCTTGAACTGCCTCAGGTGTGCTGCATCAAGAGGTTCTGCAACTGCGTTGTCTATGAGGGCTTTCAGATCGTGTTCATCAAGGAGAAATTCTATCCTTGATTTCCAGATAACATAGTTCGAGGCACCCTCCAATCTATCTTGGTCACACAGTCTGTTGCTGGCCATCTCCTGAATTGTCGATATCTTGCTCTAACCCTCTGCTCAACTTGAATTACGCACACCTTGTGGAGTAAGTCACTTCTTCTGCCTGCACGGGAAAAACTAAGTTTCTTTGAGTAAGAAAACTCTCTGAGATCAAGAAATCCCCAACTGTGTTTTTCAGAAATTTTCTAACGCTTATGCACCAGCTCTTACTGCTGTGCAGTAACTACGTCCTTCAGCTATGCTGATCTGCTACGCTGCCTCTTCTGCAACTGAAAAAGCTTACGCATCTGTCAACTCTCTCAGAGGGAGCCTTTTCTGCACTGGAATGCCCTCATGGCCTGGACAACATAACTTTCTGGGAGGGTCTGCTGCTGCTTACGCAGATCCCAGAGTCTACAACGTTGATTTTCTGGTTCTCTTTGTTTCTCCTGCACTTCAGCTTAAATAAGCTCTGATACCATGTGAAAAATCTTAGATCTGGATTCCTACTGCAACAAATCTGAATTACTTCTATTATTTTGATAATTATTTCATTACATTGAAATACCGAAGTAATTACCGAAGGAGTCTACACAAATAATGCTGTGGAATAAATCTAAGTGCTGAAACAATCTGAACAAAATACAATGAAAAACAACCACATTGACACAGTTATTTTTGGACTAAGTCCTCGGAAAAACCCAACTTGGGAAAACCGGTGTAGCAGATTTGAGGGTTTGTATTATTAAGCAGCAGAATCTTGAGTACAATGAGGGTGCCAACATCCGGCAAACCCTCCAGAGAAATCTAGACAACAAATATACTCGTGAGATATACCTCACTCTGCAAATCCCCGGCTGAATTGAGCAGCGCTGGTGAAGCCCTTCTCTGCCTCTGTGTGATACCTATGCTAGAACTGTGTAAGCCTGCATGGGCAAGCTCTGGAACTGCATCACCTCTGCTTAGCAACTGATCTAAGCTGATCCAGAACTGGATTTTGGCCCTCCTGGCTCAGAAACCCCACCTCCCAGCGATTTCTGGACTGGATCAAAGAAACACTGCGTCACTTCTGCATGAGTTCCTTCAGGAACTACGTCACCCCTCCAGGTGACTGCGCTGTCTTTCTCTGCGTCTCTGCTATCTCTCTTTGAAATGCACTCCTGGTCCTCCTGCCCAATTTCTGCGTCTGCCCCTCTTTGAATCTTATCACTGAATCAACATCACTTAGCAAACCCTACCCTAGTGATTTGATCCTCGATCAAAAGCTGTGTCTCCTCACACAAACTCGAAAATGCCCAATAGCTCAAGTGTCAAGTGTATTTTCCATAGGCCCCTCACCCTCCTTATAATCTTTCGTTGACCCTTCAACGACCAAGATTAAAACATAATCAAGGGATAAAATTAACTTGGAGGTGATCCATGACTTTATCTAGAAGATTCACAGCTGATTTAATTAATCAGTTTCCCTAAGTTTAGACTTAGGAAAACATTAAAAAACGATTAATTAATTGAATTAAATCATATCTAAGTGGAATTTTCCAAAACCATTTCTGTTTTTTATGGAATACATGTATCTTAGGCTATATACAAAATTACAAGGCTAGAGCACATCCGATGCTACCATAAATCAACACTTCTTCTTGAAGATCCTCTCGAAGTATTCCCAAATCAAGTCTTCCTCCAGAATGCCCTTGACATTCTTCACATCTTCCCACCAGATGTCTGCTTTCCCTTTAAGACTGAAGGTGGTTATCTTGGCTTTCATATTTTTGGAATAGTTATGCAATATGAAGAATATCTTCATCCCAAGAAACCATGCCTCTACATCTTCTGACTTCTTCATCTGTCCATCAATTGTAGGAGGCTTCACTTTCTTGAACTCCTCAGGTAAATACTCCCTCCTCCTATAAGGATGATGACGGTGATGACTGTGATGATGTCTCCTGGATGAGGAACTAGAATGATGCCTATACATACCAATCCTTCTATCAGGTGTATCCAGTGATTTTCCACCTCTAACGGTGTCCCCTCTATCCCATCTGTATCAAGACTGAGATCTGCTCCCATAGGATCCATTAGTTTTCTCTTCCCGCTCTTGACTGATCCTCATATGTCCCTGTTTTTGCAACTCTAACAAGCTATGAAGAATCGTTGCATTAACCTCTACCTGCTTCTCTTGAGCCCTTGCAAGTCTTTCCTGAGCCTCAACCAACCTGTCATTGTTTGCCTTGCAACTTCTAATCTTTGCCCTTAAGCTCCTCAATGCATCTGCTATACCAGGAGAGTACTCTTCTCCTTGCTGCCCAACTGATTTGTAGGGAGAGTCACGAGAACTGTAGTCTACCATTTTTCTTGTCATCTTGGATTCTCTTCTCCCTGCAACTGTATCATATCAGATAAACCAAACACATACCAAAATCAAATCCATGCCTTAGTGATGTTTAGGGGAGGCTTATCTCATCTGCAAGATTAGTCCACATTAGCATGTATATGTATAATCATAAACATATCCATATAATAACATAACAACATCATGCATGATCATACCAACTGTATACCATGACAACCATAACCTTGACAACATCAGACTTTACCCAAACAGAGTGCAACCCACTCTGATACCACCCTATAATGTGCCTCCTCCCACATTTACCCACTTTCATTGGCTTGTCCGAGGTAAACATCAGCTGAGGGTTACTATGATAAGACTCAACCTCCTATATGACCCTAAGGAAATGTAGTCGACAACCTAAGACCTTATTGACTTCCGTCAGTGCCACAGGACCTCCAGGAGTAACCCAACTCCTCCAGGTGTCCAACCCCTGAGATAACTCTCTTTTTCCCTAACTCCCTTGTCAAGGCCTCCAAGCGACTATGAGTCTCCAGTCGCTCCCATAGGCTTGCTTTCCAATGACTTTGGACTTTTCTACTCAGTTCTATGCCAAAGACTCTGAATTTTGAGCCACTTTTTCAGGGACAGGACTCATGTCTCTGCCCAGAACTCAGTGAAACTTCTAGAGATGATAAATGACATAGAGACAATGTTTGTAAACCAAAAATTGTAACTAGGGCTTGACTCGACCTTCCCTAACCGGGACTGAAATTCCGTCAAACACTTGGTAAGGATGCAACCTACAGGTTGTGAATGCAAGTCTGAACATAAGGGACTGAAAAATTATCTAAGACTTAACAAGAAGGGTCACTTCCTTCTCACATTAGCTGTCATAACATCAATTAGGTCTTGCATTCATTATTCATTCATTTACAAGTAAAAACATGAATAGAGCCATGACTGAGACTTGTCATATAACCATGCTTATAACCAACATATGACCAGATAAATAACAATGAGAGAACAACCATGAAAGCCACATAATGACAAGTACATTTCCTTATAAAAAACAAGAGAAACTTTGCTCTTATTAGACATAGGAAAAGTCCAACAAGGTTCGAGACTTCTCGCAGACACGAGTTGGCTGAACCAATTCTTTCTTTCAACCAATCACCCCCGTGCCATATTCCAAGCATGAATGTGGGATCTCATGGGATAAACCAATTCAAACACAAACAAGGGAATCCAGAGATTAAACCGCCTCCACCCTCAACATATCGTGATCTCACCTAAACCAGTGACCTTTGCAACTTGTGACCTTTCACCTTTCTTTTCTCCTAATTTCCTTTATTTTCATAAATAAATGCCAAAATACTCTTTTTCCTTTCCAAAGCCTTAGCCACTGCGTTTGCCAATTTCAGTTTAGCCATAAAACACAACAAGTGAAGCCCACTAAGATATTTTTCCCAACATTCAACTTGGAATAGGTGTCCCTTAATCGTGGTCTTATTTTTCCTTTATTAACTTTTATTACATGAGATTTTATCTTGGGGTTGTTACATTCCCAAAACAAGCAACCTCTTCTCCAACTCAAATTTACTCCCATGAAATTTCCTTCTGTGCCTAGAAAAATGCACACTGTTAGTTGGAGTGATGAAAGAACAACTTGGAAAGAGCCCAGAATGGTCTCCTTCCTCCCTACTAGGGAGACATTCAAGGTTCTTTGAAGAAAGGGTTGGATTTCCACTTGGAATTCCTTGGGCTAAGTAGCACCGGTTGTCTTGACCTAAGTACCTGCAAGAGAATTGATATTCTGAAGTTAAAATGACAAAAGGCCCCAAATGTACGTCCTCATCTTCTATTTATGCTTGCTGCCTCTCTCTCTCTCCTTGTGGGCCCCATTTTTCCATTAGTACGCCTTCCCTCTTCCTTTTCCTCTTCCCACAAGTGTGTTTTCCTTGAGGAAGTGCAAATTCCCTTTTTTTGGCCCCCACAACCCACTAAGAAATCAATGTTTCTCCTTTCTCCTAAGTCAAGATCCCAAAATCAGTGTTGCAGGATCCACCCCCCCAAGCCCCAAGGATCTGGAGGCGGAACCACATCCCTTATGAATCTGCCATCGGTTCTTCGATAGGTCTGCGGTTTTGCCATTTTATGTCGATTCCTGGAAAATTGTATCCGCGGGGTCTCAATCCATGGATCTGGAAAGGATCGGGTGCGGATCTATGGAGGTTTGGGCATGTATCCATCGCGAATCGTGAGTGGATCCAAGAGAAGGTGGACGGTTCACACAGTTCTGCGGGGTTTTTTTGTTTTTTGGAAATTTTGAACTGTTATGTGAGGAACTACGCTTTCCGAATACTCCCAAGGTGCCCCTTGATGCTTCCTAGATGCTCCCTAATGGTAATGTTAAATTCTTAAAGTGAAGGTGACTTTTACTTAAATTTTTAACATTACCATGAAATGACTCAGGATGTTTGACAGTGGTTCCAACCTCATCAGACTTCATATGGAGAAAATAGAATTTCATATCCCATTCAAAATTCAGCAGACTTAACAATTTTCAGGATCAATAGGATTGTGGCGTTTCATTGGATTATATCATGTATGAGGGCATGTGATTGGCACTTAATCAAGAGCACTGAGCCCTATATGTACCCCAATGTTGGTGTTGTTGATTGTTGAACTCCTTTCTCACGGCCTTAACAAAAATGTGCCCTTCACTCAAGTCAAAATCATTGATTAGACATGTTAAGCTTTCTCTACCATATTAAAAGGCTTGGATTAGGTTATTTGATCAAAATTAGCCAATGTTGACTAATATCCCTAGAGAATCGAAATGGAGGCAAAGGCTAGACAAGAGAAGAGGAATTTAGATTCTAGATGGCTGATGCCGGAAAAATTAATCATTGATGTACAATGGATGCCATGTCTATCTTGATTTATGTAAAAAATATGCATGTTTTCGTGTCTTCTACAACTAATTTGGTATTTTGGATAGTTTTTTTAATATCAATGCATATATATATATATATATATATATATATATATATATATATAGTAGACTCTTCTGAGACGCCACGCTTCTTAGATTCTTGGGAAACGATGCATTCATGCCCCCGCTTCCAAAAAATTTACCCGCTTCGTGCAACATTGGACAAAATTGCTGCTAATATCAAAATTATCAAAAATTGAAATATTTCCTACGTGACTTGGGAATTGGGGATATCACAAGTTGTCTTAACTTCTACTACAAAAACCATATAGACTCTTTTTAGCTTTTTCAAACCCTAGATGCTCAAATTGGTCCTGCAATGTCACTGTCACAACTATTTCAACAATGTTTGTCTCTGAGCTCTAATCTCAGTGCTTTTTCCGACTTTTAATTTGGACCAATAATGCTCTTAAAAGCTCATAAGAATCCTATATACCCATATAATAAAATTAACAATTCTACATAAAGCCCCTTCGAAAATGTGTTATACATTTTGGACAAACCCTAGTGTCAGTACTACAAAATGCCCACCAACAAAAAGCTAACCTTTCAATAAAATGGAGCCATAACTAGAATAAAAAAAATTGAATAACTTAATCGCATTAGGGACCTCCAATAGCCAATATGTGCCAACTTTATATTCAATTTATCTTCATAAAATGATATCTTCTTTGGCTCTAAATTGAACTTAGTGGGAAAAATAAAATATCATATTCGACCTTATGCCAATTAAGAATTAAGTGCCAAACCAATTACGCTACACAAATCTATTTGTAAACTTTGTTAAAATACCAACGATTTGACACAAGGGGTGGGACCCATTCCAACCGACGTGTAACTGGAGAACGCAAAAATCTGGTTTGGTGACTCTTGTAATTAAATAGATTTTATATGGACTCGTGGCTGGTCATGGTTCAATTGAATTGCAACGAAAACATCTAGCAGATTCGACTCAATGAGTCAGCCTGACTCTTGCAAGTATCAATTTGTAAATGACGTTGTGTTGCATGATATATCTAGAATAAAAACCTTTCCAAAGCCAAACAGGGGAGCGTTGCGACATGCCACATACGATTGGAATCATCATGACAAGGACTATCCAAAGATGATGGTCTCCAAAGGAAATTCATTGATTTGCATCATCAAAATATTAAGCAAGTGTGGGGATTCTAGGGATTTCTAGGGCTTTGTGTCCTTTGGAGTTTCCAATCAATGCATTCCAGACAAATATTAAGAGAGTTCAAGAACCTATGTTGGCATCAATGACAACACCATTCAACACTCCTTTCTTGTTGGCTTTGGAATCCTCCCGAGTCACTTCCTAGATGCAATCATCCAAAAGCCTTTGAAAAGAGGGAAGTTTCTCCCAAGCACAGGTTGTCTTACAAATGGTTCCCAATGCTTTGAGAAATCATTCAGTGCTATATTAACTAGTTCTGCATTGTCCACCTTCTCCCCTACTGATGCATGCTGATCATGTATTTGATTGATCCTCTTGAGGTAGCTGGTAACATTGCCAAATATGGACATCTGCATGGATTTGAGCTTATTTCTCAATATCATTATCCTATTCATGTTGTTGCTTTGGAAAAGATCAACTAAAGCTTTAAACATCTCAATGGTCGACCATTTCTCAAACAAGTGAGGAGTCAAATGATCCTTCACCACATCTAAGATCACCTGCTAGGCTCCAATATCCTTCTTCTCATGCGCTGCTACCTATTGTATATCTGTTGGTGAAGTAGATACCTTGTCATCTATTTCCCAAAGGTCATTTTCCTTCAAAAGCAAAGTAACCCTTGCTTTCTAGGACAGGAAGTTTGATGCCCCGTCCAATCTGTCTTCAAACCTGAGACTTGTTGTTGCCATTGTTCAGATTTGAATAAACTACCGTGGATTTGTGCTTGGTTGTTTAAGCACCCATAAGATTTATTGCTTGTTTATATCTCTGTTGTGATTTTCCATTTGGACTTCGAAGTTGGCCTCCTCTTTAGAGTGTGTGTTGTGATAACATGTTAAGTTTTTCTAACCCTAGTAAATTGGAAAAATAATCCCTATTAATTTCCTTGCTAAAAATATATTTTAAATTAGCTTATTGAATGAAATGTACGCATTGGTATTTTTAATTTGTAAAATGAAATTATAGCGAAAGCAGATGAAACCAATTTCCACACATGCACACATAAATATTTCTGCTATTCAAATCTACTTCTCATTAAAATAATATCAAAGCTTACAAGGGCTCCCTTGTTGGGAAAATGACCCACTTAGAGAACAATACAAGCTACAACAAAATTTCTGAAATTAATTGGGCACCTATACTACCCCCCCGGAAACCCTTGAATCAACCCTCGACTTCTTGTTGGTTGCTCTGTGAGTTGTACGACATGTATAACCTACACTAGATGTTGTACGACCACCCTCAACCTCCACTCTGCATCCTCAACCTATTGTATGGTTTCCATATGGCCCAACTCTATGCCCTCTGTAAATAGAATTGACTAGTATGGTCACTCTCTCTCTTTCTGAAGCATACAACCTCCGCTTGGTTGATCTCTACTATTGATTTCTTTTGTCTTCTTTGGGCTTGAGTCACTGTCTTAAGGTAAATACTTCGGATGACTTTCACACATCTTGACACATAGACCTATGCGGAAGTACTTATCCGAGCTACAATCATCAATAGCAAGCCCGTGCAAGGTGCTATTTTCCAGGTCAAGAGGAAGGGTATGCTCTCTAAGATGCTCCTGCTTAAAGAAATAATGTAAAATAATCTCTAGAACAGATGCGCCTTTGATTCTTGCACGTAATGGAGACCTTGGGACCACATTGACCTATCAAAACAATCTTAGCAATAGGTGTGCCCTAGAAAGATGTGTAAGAGGATGGTCATGGACCATGTTGACGAAGAAAAATTAATATAAAATAGATCATGGAGGCTACACCCTTGAGAAGCATGCCAAGGTAGTTAGGTCTCTTGGATATAGGACAACAATACCAGTAAAATAATCCTTCATAGAGATGGATGCCCTAGAGAAATGTGCAAGGGGACCACATTGACCAAGCAAGATAACATAAAATAATCCATCTTAAGCTGAACCCTTGAAGAGTTTGTGAAGGTAGGTGGGTATACCTCCTTGGATCTAGAGCCAAATCAATAAAGTTATCCTACACAAATGTGCCCTTGAACAATGTGCAGGGAGGACCACATTAACTAGGTCAAATAACAATAAAATACTCCTTGAGGAGGTGCACTCTAAGAGAATGTTCAAAGACTAGATCCACATGCAAGGGATACCAAACTCTTCAAAATCATGAACCAATGTCCTAGGAGAATATGCATGAAGAGTGAAATGTCCCCAATACAATCATGAAGCCCCCTGAAATCTTGTATCATCATGTGAAGCCATATCAAGCTATGGGTAAGAGATTGAGTGTGGCCTATGAGAATGTGCACATGGGGGTGCTTCTCAAGAAGACATCTCATCCATCCAAATAAACAATCAGAAATCCCAAGGTAATAGCCATATAAATGAGTGCTAAAGGGTGTAGAAACTCAAATAAGCGCACTCGACACTTAGGAACCTTTAAGTTGAAGATATAACATGCTAGGCAAACCAATGTGTCATCTCAATAAACAATTAAAATAATGAGACATAATACCTAGGGAAAACCCTAAGCTGATGATTTTCCCTCATGATGCAAAGTGCTAAGGGTTAACCAAGGGTGCATTATGGTAAGCAAAACCCTACCAAGGCACTAAACACTCTACATGTGAAAAATGTAAACCTCCAAAAAGTGAGATGACAATTCCAACAAGAAATAATAATATGCGAGCAAATTACATCAAAGACCACAAAAGTATGGCTTCTAAGTCGTCACATTCCAGATGTAACTTGCATGGGCAGGGTCTTCAATCTGAAATAATCCTCATGTATATGAAGGGGTAATAGGTGGTAATGATGAAATGCTACATGTGAAAAACTAAACCCACTATGGAAATTAAATCTTATCAATAGATCAAAATATATGAAGAATCCATCCATGCAAAATTAGCATCTCAGCCTTGCTTCTGTGTCTTTTGGCATTTGATGACACAACCTTAGGTTATGACCTTCACTGCCTTTGTCTCAATAAGACCTCTGGCATTTTGATTATTGGACTGCTATCATTTCACTGTTATTTTTGATCTTTGGATAAGCACTCCTGTTTGAAATTGGGATTTTCGTTTAGTTGACAAGGAAGTAGTTTTGTAACACAAAACACACTTAAAAAATAACTCAGGTTTTCCATATCTGTTGTGGTGCTAAAAATCGCACTATCCTTCAACATTTTTGCAAAATTTAAAATTGTGCATGTTTGGTCATCTGGGGAATGGGTGTTTCATGAGTTCAAAAAGTAACTTGTCATTTCTGGCAATATTTTCGAATTCAATTATTTGTGGATCGTCCCAGCTTTTAGCATATTGATAGTTAAATTACATTTTCTAAATCTGCTATAATATTCCTTGTATCTTGTTGATTCTTTGGCATTGACAATGGTAGAAATTATTCAAAGGGAAAAACGAGGAGCTTTCTGTTCTTGGAAGACTAGCAGCAGGAGCCTGCGCAGGCATGACTTCCACTCTAGTAAGTGCTGCAGAGTAGATATTCCTAGTTATTGACTTGTCAAAACGAGATGAACAGATGGTTATGCATGCATCTGTTACTTTATTACTTTATTTATTTTTCTATGATAAAATAGGTTATTAACTTGGAATTATTTTTTTAAACTTAATTGTTTTGTAACAGGTTACCTACCCTTTAGATGTCCTCCGTTTGCGCTTGGCTGTTGATCCAGCTTGCAAAACCATGAGCCAGGTGATAATTCTTCATATAGGCTTGAGGTTTGGGTATTTTAATTTCTTTAGTCTTGACCTGACATTCCTCATGTCTTCCACTTCCTCTTAATTTGAAGGTTGCAATAAATATGATGCGAGAGGAAGGACTTGGATCATTTTACAGCGGACTTGGGCCATCACTTATTGGCATTGCACCCTACATTGCTGTCAACTTCTGTATTTTTGACTTGTGAGTCTAGATTGTAGTCTGTCTGTTCCTTGTTTGAAATATGTGAAATTTGATATGTGATGATCACAAATAAATTTTTATTTCGGGCCAAAAGATTTGAGTGAATGAGAAGTTTGCGGGATCAAGGCACTTGACTTTTGGATATCATTTTTGATCAATGTTTTAGACATTGGTCTAGTCTTGGTTACTTCTAGTTTCTCACACCTTCATTTGTTCAAATGACAGAGTTAAGAAGTCTCTTCCAGAGGAGTATAGGAAGAAGACAGAGGCGTCTTTTACAACTGCTATTATTTCAGCCTCTTTTGCAACAATTTTGTGCTACCCACTTGACACTATCAGGCGACAGATGCAAATGAAGGGATCACCATACATGACCGTTTTTGATGCTTTTCCAGGTAAAAGAGTTCCATGCCAACTTTCTAAAGACGAAAGACAAAGGAAAATTTCATAAAATTTCCTTTTCCTATAATTATAATTATCCTCTTGTTTTCTCTGCTTATCAAATAGGAACCATAGATAAAATATTTCTCTTCGAGGAATGGGCATAGGTAGAGTGGTTAGTTGCTTTGACTCACATGCTAACTTATAATGAGTGTTCACTAATTTGGAACTCATGACTCACTGATTGTTGATCTTTAGAGATCTTCTTATCTGATAATTACTTCGTATGTTTTCTTAATTTAATCTTCCATTCATTCAATTTTATCATAAAACAATTACATAGAAGATCTTCAACAATAGATATTAGGATCATAAAGAAACAGCCAAATCAAGAACACACGCATTTACCTTGGGAAAACCCACATGGGGAAAAACCCAGCAACCTTTTCCTTAAGGAAATTCTTCAGTTCAACAGAGATACATCTAATCATTTACAAGGTCAAACTGACCAACAATATAGCTAGGTCAAACCTGGTCAAGTTTCCCTCTAGTCAATTCATCAATCAGCTCCACAAGCTCGTCCTTGGTCTGCCTAAATTAGAAATTCGGCCTGCCCAGAAACTCAGCCTTCTGCCCAGAATATGCCCACATGTGCAAATTGCAGAGAGAGGGATTCCACATGTGCGAAGTCAAATCAAGAGAGAAAGAGATGGAGTTGAATTCATCCTTCTTTTTTTCTTCTTCATCCTTCTTGTCCTTCACTTTGGATGCCCAGAAGATATCTAAATATTTTGAGAGATTGAATGGTGCTTGGAGGAGGTCAAGTGCCTTATTTATAGTCTTCTTGGCTGGTCATATGGGTGCCTATTCACTGAGGCCAACTTGACTAGAGGGGAGCTGACCTGACATCTTTTGGAGCCAAAAATTCAATTTCAAAAATTCAAATTTTATCTTTTAAACGCCGACTGCCGACATGAAGAATATGTCATATATTTTCTCTTTTGACAAGGCCATGAAGAAGATGTCTTATTTATCATTTCAAATACATCTGGTTAAAATATTAATTTGAAGACCAACCATAGCTACAAAAGTCAACACTCCCTCTTAGCTAGGGAGGTATTCATAATGACTATCTAGATGTTCTCATGTTGACAAATTTCTCTAAGAAAAGGTTATAACAATTCATCAGCATCAACAACATCCGATTACCATAATCTGGTCAACAGTTTTGACACATGGTAAATCAACATCAATATTATCTAATTGCCATAGTCTGATCAACATCTATGACACATGGTAAATCATTAGCATCAACAAGTTACCATAATTCCGGTCAATACCTCTGACCTGTGGTGCATCCTCACCATAATCCTAGTCAGTACTCTTGACATATGGTACATAATTAGCATCACCTAGTCACCATGATTATGGTCAGCGCCTCAGACTCATGGTATATTGACTAGTTCTAGTTCACCATCATTTCAATGAATATCTTTGACACATGGTGAATCTTGAAAGACAAAACTCTACCTAATTAATTTCGGACCTGGTGTTGAATGTGCTCACTCTCTACCTATCTGGAGAGTAATTTGAGCTTGATGCTGAAAGGCACCCACTCTGAGTGATCCTGGGCCTCTAGGATCATTCTTCCTAATTCTGGTCAACATACTTGACACAGGAAGAATCACTGTCCTCTTCTAGACCATTCTCCCTAGTTTTGGTCAATGTACGTGGCACATGAAGAATTATTGTCCTCTGCTAGACCATTCTTCCTAATCTAGTCAACATATGTGACATAGGAAGAATGACTATCCCTGATGCTATTGCTCTGGACCATTTTCCTTGATCCTATTCAATTTGACCCAGGAGAATGGTTATCCTTGTAGGAATTTACAGGGTAAGCTCCTTAGATCAAAAACTAAAGGTCACCGCTCACAAATAGATCACAAATCAGTACACCAGTATTATCACGTGGTTAAAACCCTCGAAGAGGGAAACAATCCACAACCTGAGCCAACGCGGCCATTTCAGGCAATTTATTAATATAAAAAGAAAAGCTACATATGTTTCTCTCATAAACGGTTACAGGAAAAATGACCCTCCATGCTCTTTAAATAGAGATCATGGACCAATCTGGTGTTAAGCCACAGATCAAGTGTCGTTAATACCGAGGAGAGAGTGAACAGTCAGATCACTACAAATCGTGACTGTCGGATTATAAGTTACAAATGTACATAGTAAAGAAACACACTTTTCCTAACTCTACACTAGACTAGGTTATTCTTAACTATTTCCTATGTGTCGGAATATCCTAACATCCCCTTTTAAGAACAACTTGGGATAGGATTGAAGGATTTACAAGGGTGACACAAAAGGAGCCGATTTCCTATGTGTCGAAATATCCTAACATCCCCCCTTAAGAACAAATTGGGATAGGATTGAAGGATTTATAAAGATGACACAATAGGAGAAGGAAGGACGCATTAGAGCCTATCCCCCCTTAATGATAACTTTCTTGAATTCCAAGCATGGATTGAAGTTTGGTAAACTTCGCTTCTGTGAGAGCCTTTGTAAAGATATCGACTACTTGATCATTGGTTGGACAGTACTGCACTTCAAGAACACGATCATGAATGAGCTTTCTGATGAAGTGTATGTGGAGTTCAATGTGTTTCATACGCTAATGCTGAACTTGATCTTTACATAGTTGAATGGCACTTTGATTATCACACCAAAGTGAAATTGGATGCTGCTGATGAAGACCAAATTTAGACAAGATCTGATGAAGTCACATGGCTTCCTTGCTGGCTTCAATTGCGCCACGATACTCTGCTTCTGTTGAAGAAAGAGAGATGGCACTTTGTTTCTTACAAGACCAAGTAATAAGTCCTGAACCAAGAGTGAATACATATCCTGCAGTAGACTTTCGATCATCAGGGTCACCAGCCCAATCAGAATCAATGAAGCCAATCAACAATGGAGATGCTCCTGCACTGTAATGAATCCCGAACTGAACTGTACCTCGAATATATCGAAGTATTCTTTCAGCTTCTTTCCAATGACTTTCATGAGGTTGGTGCATAAACCGAGCGACAAGACCAACGACAAAGGAAAGGTCAGGATGAGTATGGGTTAGATACAAAAGTTTACCAACAAGTTGACGGTATAAGGTAGCATCAACTTCAGGGGTAGTACAAGTGACTGAAAGCTTGACTCCAGACTGAAAGGGAGAGGGGGCTGGCTTACAGTCTTCCATGTGAAAGTGGTGTAGAAGGATCACAGGCATACTTGGACCAACGTTGCATGAAGCAGGGACGAAGCGGGGACGTTTTTTGGAAGCGGGGATGCGGAAGCGTAATTTTCCAAAAATTTAGGAAGCGAAGTGTTTCAGAAGCGTCTAGCATTTATATTCAAAACAACAATCCCGAATACCATATTAGTTGTAGAAGACATGAAAACATGCATATTCTTACATAAATCAAGATAGATATGACATCCATGATTCCATTGTACATCAATAATTAATTATTCGAGCATCATAAATCTAGAATCTAGATTCTATATCCTAGCAATTGCAAACATACATCAAATAATTAAGCATGATAAAACATTTAAGAATACTATAAAACATAACACATTTAAGCATACTATAAAACATAAATGATAAACATAAAAGTTAAAACATTTAAGCATGATAAAAGTTTAAAACATTTAAGCATACTATAAATTTTAAAACATAAAACATTTAAAAATTAAGCATACTATAAAACATAAATGATAAGCACAAAACATTTAACCATATTATAAAACATAAAGCATATTATAAGTGAGCAACTGTCAACATTAGTCATGTCCAAAATTCAAATAATAATGTTTACAAAATAGGCCACTTGGCCACCACTAAGACAAAAAAGTTCAAATTCACAACAAGCCTACAAGTCTAATGATAATCTATGACAAAAGCAGTAAAGTGTGCACTGTGAACACTGAAAATATCTACTCATCTCTCCTCCTTCCACCACGAAGAGTTTGTGACGGTGCGCCTCCACGTGGTGGCAATGAAAAAGATGGTGGCTATGGAAGCTGTGGCAATGACACTGTAACTAATGAAGACGAAGCCCCTGCTGTTGGTGTTGAACCATGGTGATGGGACCTAGGAACCAAGGGACCAGTGGGGGGTGGCATGTCAACTCGATCATCATCATCATGGACAAGAGCATGCTCTAATTGCTCTAATCGCAACACTCCATCCTCCAAATTGGTCTCCTCTGGATACCTGTCCCAAAAAATAAGGTCTTTGTTGCTCTTTGCATCATCACAGTAATGGGACAACAATCTCAAGTTGTAATGAACATAAACCAAGCTCTCTGCCCGGTCTAAACTCAACCTGTTCCTTTTAACACTGTTGATGAAAGAATAAGAGCTCCAACACCTCTCTGCAGAAGAAGTGTTTACCACCTGTGATAGCACCCGCAATGCCAAAGTCTGTAGAAGTGGAGTAGCACCGCCATGCATGTTCCACCACTCAATAGAAGAAAAACTCTCTCGATCTCTAATAGCATGCATGCTCCCAAATGGACTAGTGGAAAGTGTATAGCTGCTCAACTGTTTCCGTACCAAGTGTGCCTCATCCTCATCAGGGACTAATTTATCCAGTGCAAGCATATATTTTTGTAGGACCTCTGGATCTATGTGTGGTTTTCTCCTGCTCGCCCCCTCAGGTGCTGTTGTAGAAAGCCATGATGGACTATAATATTTAGGTGTCAATACATATGCTAATACATGCAATGGAATATTTAGCATATCCCATTGCTTTACCACCTCTGCACGAATATATTTGTACAAGGTGGTATCTCTAGGCTCAACAATGTCTTTAATTTGCC
The DNA here is from genome assembly GCA_034641835.2 of Pinus albicaulis. NCBI lineage: Eukaryota > Viridiplantae > Streptophyta > Pinopsida > Pinales > Pinaceae > Pinus > Pinus albicaulis. The sequence goes on from CM076581.1 coordinate 665,432,839, forward strand.
CCAACATGTTATCCATTTGCTCATACACCTCCTCAATTATTGGCTTATCTGAATCGCCAAACTTGATCATGTAATAAATTGGTTTGGTGAATTGCAAAACATATTTAACTTGTGACCAAAATAACATGTCAAGAATAGTGTCCTTTGCTGCATTAGCACCATCTCTAATAGTGTTAATCTCCTCCCATGATTCAGCGGTGACCATATTAGTTAGAGCTTGTCTCACCTTCACTAGCCGGCTAAAGGTGAGGTAATAACTTGCAAATCTGGTTTTTGCAAGTTTAAGCAACTGCAACTTGGAGTAAGTGCCATAGAAGTAGTTTACCCTTGTATGCCCTATGATAAATTTAATGGGCTTCTTCCCTCTCTTGTAAAGCTCATTAATCCACCCACATTCTTTATGCTTCACAATATCATGCATCAAAAGGTTCAATGTGTGCACCAAGCACCTAGACCAAAATATGTGTGGATAAGTACGCTCAATAATTTTACCTGCTCCCTTATAATTTGCTGCATTATCTGTGATCACTTGAACCACTTTGCTAGGACCAACATCTCTGATTGATTGCAATAGGAGATCTGCAATGTTTTGGGAAGTTGCACTGACAGAGGAGGAATCATGACATGCAATAAACACTGCATCAGTAGCAGAAACACCAAGAACATTTATCAAATTTTGGTTTCTGATATTTGTCCACCCATTTAATACAATGGATACCCCACTATCCACCCACTCATTTGTAAAACGTGTCAAAGCTGCTTGAACCTTTCCTTTTTCTCCTTCTAATAACACTGTTGATCCGTATTTATGCAGGAACGCAACAGAATAAACACATAACCATAAATACAGAGATGCAGCGGAAATAACACTTCATTTCATTAATATCAAAGAACTAAAATTTGCTTACAGACAGAATGGAAATAAAACTAGCTAGGGCGCTGGTAGCTATCTCTGAGAAGAGATGTGGCGGCTACAGGCCTCTGAACTGAGTTACAATGAGGTTCGAGGGCCTATTTATTATTTAAAAACAATGGGAAATCCTAAACAGCCAAAACCCTAACCCTAGGAGATGAGGCGCCAAAACTATAGGCCCCGTTTGGGTAAATTGGTGTTTCAACTTCCTAGGGGCGTAACTTTGGCATACGATTTCCGTTTGACGCGTACCATACCTCGTTAGAAAGATCTATCTGAGGACTACAAATTTTGAATGAGGACCCATGTTGTTCTCTGTTTTCCCAAAAAACGTCATTTAGGGCCTCAAAACGGCTCCGGAAGTTCAGGACCCGAAAAACTGCTGAAAATAGTAAGTTGTGCCGAAACTGAAAAACTGAAAGAGACAATGGTGGGGCCCCAAGTGGAATAGGCGGGTGACCACCAATATCCACCTAGATCAACTGTTCTAGCTTTCTCATAGTTGAGGGACTTGTATCCTTTTGGGGCTTCATTGATGCCCTTTACTGTTTCATGCCAATAGGGAGAGTGAAGCACATTGAATGGTACACCGCAAGCACAAAGAAATCGGACTATCTTTCCATCCACGTCATCCCTCCTAGCAACATTAAGGAAATCTGCTATTGTTTTTTTACCTCCAGAACTTGCAGAAACACCATGAGTAGATGAGCTACCAAATTTAGAGGTTGCACTTGATTTTGATTGAGTTTTTTGTTGTGCAGCCTCCTCTATTTGGATGTATTTTCTTCTTTGTTCAGCTGAAACCTTTGGGCAAATTGCTATGCCCACAACACCCTTTTTTTCATCACTGTCCATCACCCCACAAAGATGCCTCCTTGTTGGGAAAAATACTGAGAGGGGGGGGGGGTGAATCAGTATTTACAGCATATTCAAAACTTTTTACTTTTTCATTCCTTAAAACCCATACGCTACTTTCCTTCAGTAAACCGGCGTATATACGCGGATACCCTTTATTAAACTCGCGTATACACAGAGATCTAGATATGTAATTAACTCTTCACTTAGATCATTCAATCATTCATTCATCAGATGTTCAATAAACTTTAAACATGTGCAGTAATAACAGAATAAACCATCACACAAAGCATCACACATGAACACCAGGATTTTTAGGTGGAAACCCAAATCGGGAGAAAACCACCGCTGCAGTTGCTCGGCCTTCAATATTTTATTATAGAGAAAACATCTTACAACATATGTGCTGGCGCAGACTTGACCAGCACGCAGGCACCCACCTGCGCTCGTTTACCAGCCTCTCCTGGAAGGGAGCTCCAACCCCCTGACTCGTTTACCAGACTCTCCTGGAAGGGAGCTACGACCCCCCGATCTCGTTTACCAGCCTCACCTGGAAGGGAGCTACAACCCCCTGACTGAAGGCTACAACCCTCAGCACCACCTTGGACCACGTTTCATCAATTTTCACACTGGATCCAACCACATCAATAGAACACAACTTGCAGGCCACAATTCATCATATTTCCAGACCGAACCCTTTCCATACTTTTAAGCAAAACCATACATCATCAACAGATACATATCAACACAGATCAGATAGCAGAAACACAGCAGAACAGATCAGATATTTCATACCCTTGCTTCAGCAAACCCTGGTTGCATACGCACTAGCACTGCGATGTCGCGTATACGACGCCGATCCACACAAACCCGTACCTCGGTGTATACTTTGTGCGCATACGCTTTCTCTTCGGCCCCGAAGGCTCGCGTATATACGCGCTTCCTCCGCTGATCGTATGATTTCAAATCATATGACAGAGCATACTTCATCGGATCGAGATATTCGGATTCAGAGATCTACCCTTTTGCTTTAGGCAGATGTTAAGCCTAGATGCTCGCCTCATCACGAGATCTAAGCCTTCCATAATCGAGATCTAGCAATCTGGTAATTCGAGATCTAGATCCCCTTCTTCATCGATGAGGTGCATCATACATTGATTTATCTTCAAGTGTAACCCTTTCATTCAGATCTACTTCAGAGAGCAGTATTCATTCAAGCTCAGACATCTTGCACCCACGCTCA
>CM076581.1:665435949-665579390 GCA_034641835.2 Pinus albicaulis
CCTGCATCATGCAGGCTCCTTTCTTCTCAACTCATAAGCAGTGTCAACACCAAAAGAATCCAGATAGGAACATAAGAGAAATTCATCAGGAGGTTTAATAGTAGTAGGCATGCTTTTAACCAATTCATTAAATCTCTTGTTAAACTCCTCCATGGTTTCATTCTCATTTTTTTTCATGGTGCTAATGGCACTGATCAAATGAATATTCTCTCTTCTCTCTCCATACTTTCCCATGAAAGCATTAACAATCACTTGTAAAGAATCATACGAGTTAGCGGGTTTCTCAGTGAATCAACCAAGAGCATCCTCTTCCAAAGAGAGAACGAAAAGCCTCATCTTTACATCCTCATAGTTAGCAACGTTACACCACTTAAAGATACAAACATTAAAGTTCTTCACATGTGATGCAGCGCTAATGACATTGTTACCTTGAAAAGAAGGCAACCTTTCAATAGCCTTGTTAGGGATATTGTGAGGATAGCCATTAATGATAGTAAAGTTACAAGGAGCAAAAAGATCATTCATGATGTTAGGCTCAACTTGTTCTTGAAACAACAAATGAATGTCAGAAATAGCCTCTTGCCCAAAACTAGCAAGAGCTCTACTATGAGAAAGTCTATTTAACCTCTCTCTATAAACCCTTTCAGGATCAGGAGAGGGGCTAACTAAACCAATTGAATTTCTCCTAGTAGAGACTCTTGCAAAATTAGGATTGAGTGGAGTCGCCACTTGAGCAAGAATCTAAATCTAAAAATTCAAATTTGCCAAAACCAAAAGTTAGTCAATTTCCCAGGTACAAGAAGACTTGTCATTGGCAACGACGCCAAAAATGTTATCGCCTGCCGCCTACACCTACCTACAGTTAGCGGGAAATCTAAAAATTTAAAAAATCACTACCTAGACCTAACCAAATTCCACGAAATTTTTTGTGTGATCTATTATGGTAACATGCATTGACTCTAGACACTAGGAATCACCCAAGGCCTCACCATCAAGCCATACTCCGGTTTTGGGGTAAAATTGGAGGAAAAAACTCAATTAATTATTAACTCTTGGCAGGGAGATGATAATTAACCGAGTAAAAAAAACTTCTCAGAGTAATACTCACTTTTTGGCAGGGTCCCAAGCAACCTAGGCTTGTTTCAGACTCAATACTGACGCAAATTCATCATTGCTAGCATCACTTATTACAATTCCTCGTAGGGCGTGGAATCTCGGTTCAAGAGAAAATGATAAGAAGTAGAAGTAGAGTTTAAAAACTCTGTTGAACTGATGATATTTGATGGTACATGTGTCCTCTGGTTCATCCTTGGGCATGGAGTCTTCTCATTATCATCAGGTGCCACTCCAATGGTCAACAATTCCTAAAGTCTATTCTCAAGAGAGGCTCAGAAAAATGGCTTACTTGCTTAGGAAGCAAGGTGATAGGATCTCTAAGAAGGGCTAAGGGGATTCTTGAGTTTAGGTTTAGGGAATATACTTCAACAAAAGGGTTCCTAGACTCAAGGATCCCAATGAAGGAATGGATTTTAAGTAATCCTTGTGGAATTTGAGTTGTAGATTTGTGGGACCATCGATAAGCCAAGTGGACCCAAACTAGGTTAAGAGTATGGAGTTGATCATTCAAGGAGGGGCTTGACCTAATTGGGGAGGAGAGTAGGATCAAAGGGATATTTTTCTTCGTAGGTTTGAGTGTAATGATCCAAATGAGGACACCAACCTAAGTCAACCTAGGGCAAGAATTGGTCTTGCAGCTAGGGCTTGCTATATCTCGGGATTCCACCATCTGATTTTCTTCGAACTTGGAGGACCTCTAGAGCAACCTCAGCGTAGTAATTGGCCAAAAATCAAAGTGTTTGGATGGCTAGAAAGGAATTCGATTGATGCCCTAGGTAGCCTATTAGGGCTAGGCCTATAAAGAGAGGAGGAAGGCGAGAAAAATAATCTTTTAAAGTGACCACGAGTGATTGGACCAATGCCTTGCCTTTGGGAGAGATTGAGTCAAGGTGAATTTGTGATTTGGAGAGACTATACCCAATCAATGGGACCTCTAAACAACTTCACATGACAATTAGGGCATGAGAGCAGCTGCCATAAGATTTTATACTTCGATGTGCAGGAAATGATGTCTTATGAAGGTGGTTTCAACAAAGATTAACCTCTAGGAACATTCATTCATTATACATGACGCATGTAATATATGTAGCACTATAATAGATAAAAAATTCCACAATTTCTCATAAATTAGAGGTAATTTCAGACCTAGATAGCGAAAATCTCAACAACATTCATGTGACAAGATAACAATAAAGGATAGACATGAAAATAACACTTACATGTACAACGAGTATATCCAATCATCAAATCAAAACAAATTTAAAGTTCCAAGATCAAGAGAATATATCTAAACATCAAAATTCATCCATGAAACCAAACTCGTCCTCCAAAAGGGAATGCAAAATTCTCACAAGAGTTACTAAACCCAAACAAGTGGTGATGAGAGGAATGGATGAGTCTCTCATCAATTTATACTATCTCTAATGAATTACATTTGCCCAATTAGGCACAATTAAGCCCCAAATAATAAAATAATGTGCAATAGTAACATCCCTTGGTGACAAGCCCACCAAGATAAGTCAATAACATAAATTAAGCCTCTCAATAGGGTTGAATGATCAATATAATGAGATGTTAGTCCATTGAGAAGGCCCGATGAAGTCCAAAGTGTGATATGGTGAGAGAATGGACTCCAAACATAGTGGACAAGGGGTTGGCCCCTTGATACCCAAGTCAATCATATGTGGGGTCCCCAAATGGGTGTGGGGGCAATATGACATCCTCATGGGTCTCCAAGTAGATTGATAATGCCTATAAACCATTTGTAAGGGATAGGATGATGACATAAACCCTCCCTTTGTCTCCTGTAGTGAGACACATCCTCATATGGACCCTGGAACATCTGCCAAGTGTGTGGTGCAAGTGTGGAGCCAGCTGGGCATGGTGAACCAGGTGCATCATCCTCATTCAAATGTGGAACACGAGTAATCACTGACTGGTGTTGGGGATCCATGAAGTACTTTCTACTATGGTGGAGGCCCATGGCTCTCAATGCTCACTCTACAAGTGCCAATGTGGCCCTCTGGAGGGCTTGGACCCCTTATAGGGAGACCAAACCCCCAATGGAGACCCGCCTGCAATCTTGCATAAGATCCAATGTGTCCCCTATGAAAATTCCTAAACCCGGAATCCCTATTGCAGCAAACTGATATTACTTCTCCTACTTGATTAGTCAAAAGTAATATTCCTAATTAGCACCACTAATTGGAATATTTCATTTTTGTATAGTTTTGCCGCCTATAGTTAATTAATAAATAAAAGTGAGAAAGAGGGGTCAACTCACTTTAATAAAATAAAGTGCTTCCTAGTAGGAGCAACGTTGTGACTTAAAGGAGAGCCTTGGGGGTCCACACCTTGCATGAGAGAGGCCTCACGTAGGCTCTAGAAGCAACTGCGCAGGCATAGGAGGAGCTCATGGAGAGAGGGGACGCAGTTAGGGTTTTGAGGGGAGCTAGCACTATAAAAGGTGGGAGAGTCACTCCATTTGGATTATTGATATGTTGATGATATTTTGAGCTAGACTTCTGTCTACTTGAGCACGCCGGTTGTTTAGTCGGTCTGCAGCACTGTTTAGTGCGACTGAGTGTCTCCGGTCGGAGATCTCGCCCTTGGCCCCGGGGGACTTCGAGTGCCTGCTCGGGCAAGGTATTCCTTCAGTCTTTAGCAGTTGATTTGCAGGTGATTTGGTTGGACGTTTTGCAGAGGAGCTGAGCTTCATTGGGTGACTGCGCAGTCTTAGAGGGAGGACGCAGTTGGAGTTAGAGCAGCTCAGTTGTGGGGATTTTCGTGGGAGATCCAGTGTATTTCAGCTTGGAGGGTTAGTCTCTTCCAGTCGGAGAGTATGCAGAGAGATTTGTGGCTCTTTCACAGCATTCTTCTTTTGGCATCTGCGCTGGGCCTGGAGGGACAGCGTTTTCCTTGAGGAGGGCTTCTGGGGTGTTTTTCGGAGGTGGTCCATTTGCTTCATGGTTTCTGGGTTTTGTCCGGAGCAGAGAGTACAGGTGATCTACCGATTTTCAGCTCATTCCGGCAAGGGGATCAACCCCTAGTTCCAGTTCATTGTAGCAACAGCATTCTACGGCAAATTCTTCCAGCAGCTAGGACGCAGCCTCTATAGCAGCCATTTCCTGTTCTGAGAGGGTTCTCCACTTGCCTTGTGCAAGGATAGGTGCACTTATTTTGATTATCTGTTGTACCCATATATATTCTCAGACTAATAAAATGGCTTAGCATTTCTGGTATTTTTATGTGTACTTGCTCTATATTCTATTTGCGGCATTTTCCTATATAGTTGTATGCTTGTATTGCTGTGTATTGCTGTCTATTTCCTATTCGGAATATTACAGTGGTATCAGAGCATAGTTCTGGCTCAGCCTGTGGAGCTAGCAGTCTATGAGGCCGAGGGGTAGACCCCATATCGGTTGCCGGGGTAAGAAATACAGAGACGTTGAGCGTAGGTTGGAGAACACCTATGGAGAAAGGGACTGTGTTCGAGTGGTGGACACAGATCAGGAGCAGCCTGAGACAGATTCAGAGCAGGAGCAGCCTGTGGGGGACGCAGAGCAGCAGGGTCCTATGGCAGACGAGGAGGATTCGAGGAGATTTAGAGAGGCGCTCCTCCAACACATGCAGGATGTATCACAGAGACTCACTGCGCTGGAGGTTAGGCAGCGGGAAACCCCAAGGGGTTTTCAGATCGGTGAGGGATCAGGCACGTCACACCATATGCCGGTGCGTGATGCTATTCCCATCGTGGCATCGCATGCACCCACGCGATCCACTATGCCCACTTTCCTAGCAGAGGACGCAGGGGCAGAAGCACAACAGGAGCCGGAGGTTGACCCTAGCCAGATGGACGCCTACATTGCAGAGTACCTGGCACGCGGGCCGGCGATCAGAGACCTTATCTCATTTAGAGATTATGTTCAGCTCCAGCGTGATGGTAGACCCCGTGATCATCACAGGGGACACAGACACCATCATGATGACCACCGCGCAGCTAGCAGATTTCATTTGCCCATGTTTGATGGTTCATCGAACAGTTCGGCAAAGTCTTGGGTAGAGAAGTTGGATATCTATTTCCAGCTTAATTAGATGTCGCAGTCAGAGGCCATCAAGGTGGCAACATTACATCTGGAGGGTGAGGCCCAGGACTGGTGGTTTCATGGGATGACTACACTCGGGCATGCTACAGTGGGGACATATGCCGAGTTTACCCAGAGGGTGATAGAGCGTTTTGACAGGAGGGATCCGGAGCAGCACTTTGTTGAGCTGACAAAGCTCAAGCAGACTGGGAGCCCAGAGACTTACATTTTAGATTTCTTGAGGGTTTCAGTGATGGTGCCAGATCTATCCGCAGCCCGGATGGTCTACATGTTTGTGGAGGGGTTAGCGGAGCCACTTCGTGGCCTAGTCAGGTCGACTAGACCAGCTACGCTTCAGGATGCCATCAGCAGGACCTAGGATCTACAGGATGTCTTACCCAGGACTCGGACACCCTAACCCCAGAGACAGGCCTTCCAGCCTAAGGGGAAGGACACAAGGATTCCGCCTCCCAAGGCGAATCCTGGGCGAGGGCAGTTTGATGATGAGGCCAGGAGAGAGTTGAGGAGGAAGCGGTTGTGCTTCACTTGCCAGGAGCCATGGGCACCGGGACATAGATGTGCTGCAGGGAAAGCACATTTCATTGAGGTCTTCTCCGAGAGCAGCGGGGAAGAGGATGAAGGGGATGACGTGGAGGCAGGAGATTGTTATGCAGCGCAGGGTACCTTACCACCTCCACCACTCGCAGCAGGTGGTGCATCATTTGCACCTACTGGAGGAGCTCTAGCCGCATTGCGGGGAGTTCCCAAGTATTTGACGCTGCGCGTACGGGGGACAGTACGTGGACAGCGGGTCTCAGTCTTGGTTGATAGTGCGGCCACCCACAACTTTATTGATGCGCAGATGGTTGAGCGGAGAGGCATACAGACTGAGAGTTTTGATGGATTTTCCGTTTTGGTCCCAGGAGATCAGACTATGGTGTGTGCTCGGTATGTCCCAGAGTTATCAGTGACGATGGGCACTTATACATTGACAGATCATTTTTTCGTGGTGGATATCCCGAACACCAACATGATATTGGGTGTCCAGTGGCTCATTACTCTGGGGAAGGTCACGACAGATTGGAAGGCCCTAGAGATGGAGTGGGATGATCCCAAGACAGGGAGGCATGAGAAGATACGGGGACAGCACACATACCCGCCTCAGACAGTGTCGGCACATAGGATGGAGGCAACCTTCCACAAGGGAGATATAGAGTGGGCCGTAGAGTTGCGAGCTTCGGAGGCAGTAGATACATGTCAGACAGTGCATCCTGAGCTACAGTCTATCCTCGACAGGTATGCCGTAGTATTCGGGGATATTCCACCAAGGCAGCCACCGGATCGGGGGTTTGAGCATACTATTGAGCTTGAGCAGGGTATACAGGCAATGATCACCACACCGTATAGGCATCCCAAGGCCTATCGGGATGAGATAGAGCGTGCTATTCAGGAGTTGCTGGCCCTTGGTCACATTCGGCCGAGCACGAGTCCTTTTGCTTCTTCCGTGGTGTTGGTGAAGAAGAAGGACGGCACATTGCGGATGTGCATTGACTACAGGGCTCTGAATAAGAAGACCCTGAAGAATAGGTACCCCATCCCCAGGATCGATGAGCTGATGGACGAGTTGAGAGGAGCACAGTTCTTCTCAAAGATTGACTTGAGATCCGAGTACCATCAGATACGTGTGAGGGAACAGGACATTCCCAAGACCGCTTCCAGGTGTCATTATGGGCACTTCGAGTTTCTGGTCATGCCTTTTGGGCTGACCAATGCACCTGCTACCTTTCAGTCGTGCATGAACCACATTTTCAGGGTCATCTGAGGAAGTTTGTGCTGGTCTTCTTCGATGACATACTTATATATAGCAGGACTTGGGAGGAGCATCTCCAACACATTGAGACAGTTTTGCGCATCTTGGAGGAGCAGCAGTTCTATGCCAAGCTCTCCAAGTGTGAGTTTGGCTTGACAGAGATGCTGTACTTGGGGCACATTATAGGAGTGGACGGGGTGAGAGTCCACGAGGAGAAGATCAGGGCCATCAGAGATTGGCCAGAGCCGAGGAATGTGACTGAGCTTCGGGGATTTATTGGCATTTGCACATACTACAGGAAGTTCGTCAAGGGCTTCTCACAGCTTGCCGCACCCCTCACAGACTTGACGAGGAAGGGGTCATTCAGTTGGTCGGAAACAGCACAACGAGCTTTTGATAAGCTCAAGGAGGTGATGAGCAGCTGCCCCGTGCTTGCATTGCCGGATTTCACGCAGCCATTTGTCCTCGAGTGTGATGCATCAGGAGAGGGGATTGGTGCGGTATTGATGCAGGGCGGTCACCCTATAGATTTTGAGAGCCGGAAGCTCCTTCCGCATGAGAGGTTGTATTCCATATACGACAAGGAGATGTTGGCCATCATGCATGCATTGGCCAAATACCGGCAGTATCTAGTGGGCAGCGGATTCAGGGTGAGATCAGATCACAACAGCCTGAGGTACTTTCTGGAGCAGAAGCAGTTGCAGGAGAGACAGCAGAAGTGGATCAGTAAGATCCAAGCCTATGACTTTGACATAGAGTACGTCAAAGGCAAGAATAACGTGGTAGCTGATGCCCTTTCCTGTAGACCGGCCACGTTATCTCTTATGAGCTTGGACGCTGATTGGAGGGCTCGACTGTTGGTAGAGTACTCCAAATAAGGCTGTGCTCTATGGTGTAAGGTGTTGATGGTGTAGCAGAGCAGATGTGCACAGGTGTCGACGTAGATTTACAAGGACAAGATCTTCTTGACTGAGGGATCTCAGCTTAAGAAGAAGATACTCCAGGCATCACATGATTCTCCATCATGCCATCAAAGGTTCACCAAGACTGGACAGGCCATCAGTGGAGAGGTTCTCATGGAAGGGCCTCGCGGAGGGATCTAACAGATGTCGTGGAGTGCGATGTTTGCCGCAGAAACAAGGGAGAGATATATGTGTGTACCTCTTCCATTCCGTAGGGAAATGGGAGAGCTTATCGATGGACTTCATCAAGGTGGTTGCCCATGGTGCGGTGGCAAGGATCGCATCTTTGTCATCGTTGACCCATCAATGGGTTTCATTTTTTCGCCATATCTCGCACACCACACATTCAGGGTATTTGTCGTTTTAGGGAGATTTTCAAAGTTACATGGTCTACCTGGCACCATTGTCGGGCATGTGGACAGCCGCCACAAGGATTCGCGTGAGCTCTTCCTGCTACAAGACGCAGTTGACGCCGAGCACTAGTTATCACCCCCAGACGGACGAACAGACAGAGATAGTTAACAAGTGGCTGGAGGGCTACTTGCGTAACTATGTCAGTGGGCAGCAGAGGGCATGGCTGAAGTGGCTGCATCTGGGAGAGTACTGCTACAACACGACGCATCACATGTCCATTGGTATGTCACCTTTCTATGCTTTATATGGATATCATCCCTTAACTTTTGTGGACATGATATTTGGTGCTAGTAGGGCTCCGAGAGCCAAGATATGGATCCAAGAGAGCCAAGATATCCTCCGAGCTCTCAAGGATAACATAGCCACAGCACAGAATCAACAGAAGTTGTATGCTGATAAGGGTCGGGTGGAGAGACACTTCGAGGTAGGAGACTTGGTCTACCTGCGACTACAGCCATACCGACAGTCTTCGCTTAAGCAGAAGGGGGCTGAGAAGCTTAAGCCCCGTTTTTATGGGCCATACAGGGTGATACGCAGGATTGGGCAGGTTGCATATGAGTTGGAGCTGCCCCAAGGCAGCAAGATTCATAACATTTTTCATGTATCATGCCTGAAAAAGGCATTGGGCCAGCAGGTGACAGTCACAGATGAGCTACCACCCATGGATGATGAGGGGCATCTGGTGTTGCAGCCGGAGGCTATTATTGATACTAGGGAGAGGCAGCTGCGGAGCAGGACAATCCGGGAGTTCTTGGTGAGGTGGAAGAATTTGCCGGATGAGGATGCCACTTGGGAGGATGAGAAGATTTTGCAACATCCATCACTTCAGTTGCTTGAGGACAAACAACGTTCTGCCGGGGGAGACTGTAATATTCCTAATTAGCACCGCTAATTGGAATATTTCATTTTTGTATAGTTTTGCCGCCTATAGTTAATTAATAAATAAAAGTGAGAAAGAGGGGTCAACTCACTTTAATAAAATAAAGTGCTTCCTAGTAGGAGCAACATTGTGACTTAAAGGAAAGCCTTGGGGGTCCACACTTCGTATGAGAGAGGCCTCACGTAGGCTCTAGAAGCAACTGCGCAGGCATAGGAGGAGCACGTGGAGAGAGGGGACGCAGTTAGGGTTTTGAGGGGAGCTAGCACTATAAAAGGTGGGAGAGCCACTCCATTTGGCATTATTGAAATGTTGATGATATTTTGAGCTAGACTTCTGTCTACTTGAGCACGCTGGCTGTTTAGTCGGTCTGCAGCACTGTTTAGTGCGACTGAGTGTCTCCGGTCGGAGATCTCGCCCTTGGCCCCGGGGGACTTCGAGTGCCTGCTCGGGCAAGGTATTCCTTCAGTCTTTAGCAGTTGATTTGCAGGTGATTTGGTTGGACGTTTTGCAGAGGAGCTGAGCTTCATTGGGTGACTGCGCAGTCTTGGAGGGAGGACGCAGTTTGAGTTAGAGCAGCTCAGTTGTGGGGATTTTCGTGGGAGATTCAGTGTGTTTCAGCGTGGAGGGTTAGTCTCTTTCAGTTGGAGAATTTGCAGAGGGATTTGTGGCTCTTTCTCAACATTCTTCTTTTGGCATCTGCGCTGGGCCTGGAGGGACAGCGTTTTCCTTGAGGAGGGCTTCTGGGGTGTTTTTCGGAGGTGGTCCATTTGCTTCATGGTTTCTGGGTTTTGTCCGGAGCAGAGAGTACAGGCGGTCTACCGATTTTCAACTCATTCTGGTGAGGGGATCAGCCCCTAGTTCCAGCCACAAAGAATATATTCTACTAGACATTCCAGCACTGACGTTGTGCCTCTATAGCAAAATGCATTTCCTATTCGCGAGAGGGTTCTCCACTTGCCTTGTGCAAGGATAGGTGCACTTATTCTCATTATCCTGATGTACCCATATATATTCTCGTACTAATAAAATCGCTTAGCATTTCGGTATTTTTATGTGTAATTTGCTCTATATTCTATTTCCGGCATTTTCCTATATAGTTGTATGCTTGTATTGCTATGTATTGTCGTCATTTCCTATTCGAATATTACATCATGCAAGTTATTTACGGTTTTCTACAAGTAAATAATGAAGCAAATACACTACAACCTTCACTACATAAATAAACTACGGAAGAATAAACGTGGAAACAAGATCTGAGGAAGAAGAAAACTGAACACACATGACACCGTTATTTTTGGACTAAGTCTCTGGAAAAACCCAATGCGGGAAAACTGGTGCAGCAGTTGAGGGTTTGATATTATTAAGCAAAAGTTATGAATACAACTAGGATGCCTTATTGGCCATCCATACAGAGAAAATTACTGAAGGAGAATTAGTGGGAAAATGTCCTCACAGTAACACTGGAGATTCGACAGTGACCCCACGTTGAACTGGAAAGCCCCACACTGCCTTTGTGCAGTCTCTGTGCAGATTTGCGTCACCCTGGCTAGGAGCTGCGTCAACTCCTTCTGCCAGATCTTCTGCTGGCTCGATCTGATCTTTTGGCCCCTCTGGTCTCACACCCCAACGCTTCGGCACTGGATCTGACTGATCCTCAACAAAATCACTGATCTCCTCAAGGCTACAACGCTGCCTTTGCGTGGCCCTGTGTTGCGCAGCTGCTACGATGCCTTTTCTATGCCCTCTTCTTTGCCTTCTCTGCTATGTATTCCCGACTTAGGAAAAGACTTTCCAACTGGAACCATCACTGCCCCTCATTGCAATCGAATCAACTTGATGATCTTCTCCGCTGCTGAGCACTGCTCACTTGAGAAAATCGATCTCTAGACTCTCTCGATGTATTTTTCCAAATGCCCATCAAGTCCTTCTTATAATCCTCTCATTGAGACTTCAACGACCAAGATTAAATCACTAATAAACGACTAACATTAACCTAACTTGATCTCCGTCTTTTTCTAGAAGATTCACACCCTGTTTTATTAATATGTTTAATTATTTTAATTCCCTAAGTTTAAACTTAGGCTGCCATTAAAAATATTTAATTATTTTAATAAAACCCTATCTAGGTAGAATTTCTGAAAATGCTTTATGGGTTCTTTGGAATACATGTGTCTAAGCCTCCCTGCAAAATTTGAGACTTAAAGCACATTCGATGCTACCAGAAATCAACACTCCCTCTTAGCGAGGAATGTGCTCTAGTACTGCATCCTGTTGAAGAACTACATTGATTCTGCAACATCTCCCTCTACGCTGCTAATGTTTGACACTACTACCCACCAACAACTGCGCTGCTGCTGACCCTGCGTACTGTTGCCAACTACTACTACACTGCAACTCCACTGCCTGATGCAATAGAAAAACATCCAAACTCTGAACTAAGTGTTCAACATGATACATATGATACTGAATATCTGACTGTTGCTAGATGCTGCGCTGACCCTCTGAAGTTGCTGTGCTGTTGTGGACTCTGCGCTGTGCCTTCCTGCACTGCTGCCAGCTCTGCTCTACGCTGCTCAGACTTTGGTGCTCTTTAGCCATTGCATTGTCATTTCGACACCCCTCTACACCAACTGACACTTGTCCATCCTACTACTTCTGATTTGGGCTTCTGTAGCAAGGTATTGAACCATGAGGTGGACTACTCAAGGATCCTGCCCAACTGTTGTTATCTCAAACTAGAGTTCTAGATCACCCCAATTCTCCCTTGGAGATTTGTGGGCAATCATCGCGAACTCTTCCTCCTCGATCCTCGCAGTTGCAGCTTGCGGATCATGTTTCTCATCCTTATCCTTCTTCTTGAGAGGACACTGAGTAGCCTAGTGACCCATTTCACCACACCTGAAACATTTGATCTTCGAGAGATCCTTTTTGCACCTCCGCTGCTCCTGCTGCCCCTTAGATGCAAGGGCTGCATTCTCATCCTCCTCCTCGGGCTTCGTCCCATTGTTGCTGCTGCCATCAAGCTTGCATTTGATTAAGTCTCTCCTCGTCTCTTCCTATTGAAGAGCTGCCCACATTCCTTCCCAGTCTGACAACTTCTTTCTGCCCAAGATACTCTGGACAAAGACTTGCCATGCTTTAGAAACATAATTCAGAGTCAATTTGACCAAGGTTACTTGGGAGCGGGAATGCCATTTTCAAAAGTTCTTGGTCCGGGAGCGTTTTTTTTATAATATTTATATTTTTTTATATTTTGATGCATATATGTCAACAAAAGCATGTAGAATGATGAATTAGACATAAAAAATCAATCATCTAAAAGTTATAATCTTCATCAACCACCTCCACAAGTTGGAAACATACAACATATTGACTCTTGAGTCTCATGATTCATCAATCTTAAAGTTTCAAGCTTTCAGAATTCAATGTATAACGTTTATCATCATTGATTCATTGATCACCATAGTTGTACTTGTAAGCTAAGTGTAACCATTACAACAAAGAATATTTAACATGAAATGAAATGTTATAAAATGAAACGAAATGAAACAACTTTCAACTTTTATGAAGCATCATATTCATAATTCATAATGACTTATAAACTTATAACTGCCAACTTCAAACTTTCAAACTTCAAACATAAATTGTCATATATTGTTTACAAAAAATATCTTCCATTAAATATGAAAGGGTCAAGTTTTAACAGTTATAAAAAGTTAAAAACTACTAGAAAATAGAAAAGACTAGTAAACTGTAATTCTATTTTATCTATTGCTTGGCCTCTTGCCACGAGAAATGTCTAATTTTTTAGCAGCTCGTGGTAATGGTGGTCTTCTAGCAGTCTCCTTGTGGGAAGTACCACGACTATAACTAGAAGGCCCATGCCCTCCACGTGAGGATGTAGGTGGAGGCTGTGTTGGCAAAGGAACAATAATTGGAACTCAAACACTGGCATTGACACTACTACCGGATGGTGGGTGTGGGGATGGCATGGCTGTGGTTGCTTCATCCTCATCTCTCAAAAGCTCTGCTTCCAATTCTTCCAGGTGTATAGTGCCATCCTCCAAATTATCGTCCTCTGGGTTGTTGTCCCAAACTTTATATGATAGATCCTCATAAGCCCAATCACAATAATGACTCAACAACCTCAAGTTGTAGTGCACATAAACCAAGATTTCTGCTCGGTTTTCGTTGAGTCTGTTTCTTCTCACATTATGGATGAAGCTGTAGGTGCTCCAACACCTTTCTGTAGAAGAAGTATTTACAACCTGTGAGAGAACTTTTTTTGCCAATTTTGGCAAAAGTCCCATGCCGCCATATGCTTCCCACCATGTGAGAGCATCATATCTGTCTCTATCTTCCATTGCATGCAAAGAACCAAACAAACCAGTGCAACTGAAGTATCTGCTTAACAAGGCGCAGATTAGCACACTCCTCCCTGTTAGGGACCAACTTGTCTAATACTTTCATATATCCCTCTTGTACCTCTGGATTTGTATGAAGTTTGATCCTAACCCCACCCCCAGGTGCAGGTTGGCCCAACCAATATGGAGAGTAGTATTTTGGCATAAGGATATATGCCAAAGCATGTAGTGGAACATTAAGTTTATTCCACCATGCACACACACAGTTGTGAATCATTGAATACATGTTTGGATTGTTTTCCTTAACAACATCTTTTATTTGCCCCAACATGCTATCCATCTACTCATACACCTCCCCAATCATTGGTTTATCTGTATCTGCAAAGCGAATCATGCTATAAATGGGCTTGGTGAAATTCAAAATTTCCCTCACACGTGCCCAAAACAAAGGATCAAGAGCTGTCTCCTCCACCTGTTCAAAACCTTGCCTGTCAACTAATGTTATTGCCCTGTCCTTTAATACCTGCCAGTGTGGACTTGATACCATGGCTGCCAATGAATCTCTTACCTTCAAAAGGCGCCTGAAGGCGAGGTGATAACTAGCAAATCGAGTCTTTGCTATCTTCAACAATTCCAATCTTGAGTGAATGCGGAAAAGCCCATGGGTATTGCTATGATTTGTAATAAATCTTATCATTTTTTTGCCTCTCTTGTACAAATCACTAAGCCATCTGTATTGAGCTTATTTGTTTTTAATTATATCATCCATCAAAAGGTTCATTGTGTGAACCAAACACTCAGACCAAAATATGTTGGGTATTTATCCTCAATAATTGCTCCTGCTGCCTTACAATTAGCAGCATTATCAGTGATGACTTGGACGACATTGTATGGTCCAATACGTTCAATTGTGTCAAGTAATGGTTCTGCAATGTTGATGCTGATCTTGAACTTATCTGAATAATCATATCATGAAAGGAATATTGCACCACTAATAGACACAACAAGAACACTTATCAATGGCTTTCCTTTTACATTTGTCCATCCATCAGATACAATGGACACCCCATGCTCATTCCAAGAACTTCCCATTCTACTCAAAGAATGAATTGTTTTTGCCTTTTCATGATCAAGTCCCACGGTTCTAGCCTTGTCATACCCAGGGCTCTTGTATCCTTTGGGGGCATCATTAATGGCAAAAACCATTTCATGCCAATTAGGCGAGAGAAGAACATTGAGTGGTACCCCACATGCATAGAGAAACCAGAATTTTTTTGAATCCACATCACTCCTAGACCCTTCGTCAAGGAAATCAGATATGGTTCTGTGCCTTAAAGAGATGTTTGGTCTAGGTGTGCCTCCATATCCACTGCCATGGGTGGAAGTTGATGGATTTCTTTGTCCATGATGTGATGGTGCATAAGATTCAATGAAACCCTTAGATATTTTAGATTTGTATTGGGCTTCCTCCTCTTCCCTTATGTATTTGGCTCTATCTGTTGTTGACACACTGACACAAGTTTTGATTCCTATATTTTTATCTCCATCCCTTGGCCTTTTCCCACAAAGGTGCCTTCTGGCATGGGTGTATGAACCCGTGTATTGTGTATTGCAATGGGGGCATAAAAATTTAGTGATTCCACCCCATTTCCATGCTTTAGGCCTAGTAACATATTTCCACAATGGTGTTTGGTCAATTTTAGTTGGTGTCATTGTGGTCTTATTATCTCCACACTCCCCTTCCTCCTCAGCTTGGTACTCCTCTTCAGGATTTTCATCATATCCACTATAACCCACTTCTTCATCCTCCTCTTCTGGAATAGGCCTCTTTCTTCTACTCTCCAACACCATAATAACAAAAAACGGAACCAACATGGAGAAAATGCCAAGCCATGTAGCCATGATGTTTCAAAATTCAAACTTTCAAGTTTTTAACTTGCAAAACAATGGAGGAATGTCAAATGGGAATAGGAAAAAATGCAACATAGAAAAATAAATTCAATTTTTCATTTTTCAACAAATTAAAATGCAACATAGAAAAAAAATCATTTTTTTCATTTTTCAACAAATTTAAATGCAACATAGAAAAACAAATTCATTTTTTCATTTTTCAACAAATTAAAATGCAACATAGAAAAAGAAAAATCAAATTTTCATGTTTGAACAAATTAAAAATGCACATAGAAAAAAAAAATAGATTAGAATCTCCTACCTCTTTCAAGTTTGTCCTTCGATCCCAAGCTCTACCTCCAAGATCCTTGCTCTCTTGCTCTCTCTTGCTCTCTCTTCAAAGATAAAATAATAACAATGAGGGAGGGCGCTTTTATTTCTTCCCCTCCCCTTCTCCCTGCTCCCTTCCCTCCAAAAATACGCCCTCCTCTCCGCGCGCAGACGACATCAATTTCCCGGAACGAGAGCGTTTCATCGTTGCGCTCCAAAGATCCCTCAACCCCAGGAGCCCTCTATTTCAATTCTTCACCCTGAGAGCTCAAGTAGGGTAGGAAGAGTTTGTTCAGTGTCCTCGATCAGTGCTGCTCCTTATTCGGAGGGGCTACATCCATCAGTCCAAGCTGTTCTCTGAAGACCAAGAACTTTCCTTTCGTTAGTGCTTTAGTGAGAATATCTGCTATCTGCTCGTTAGTTGATATGTGGTGGAGTCTAACAGCTCCTCTTTGCACCATGTCACGAATAAAGTGATATCAAATCTCGATATGCTTGGACTTTTCATGAAATACAAGATTCTGTGCCAAACGGATCTCGCTCTTGTTATCACAGTATATCATTGTGGTATCTAAGACTTGACCAAATATCTCACCAAAGAGCTTCCTTAACAACACAGCTGCACAACTAGCCATGCTAGGAGCAATGTATTTTGCTTCTGTGGTGCTCAATGCTACCAAATTTTGCTTCCTGCTCATCCAGGATATCATGGAAGAACTAAGACTGAAACAACATCCATATGTACTCTTTTTGTCAGTGACATTACTTGCCCAGTTAGCATTAGTGTATCCATGAAGTTAATATCTCAAGCAGAATATCTCAGACCAAGTGTGATCGATCCATGTAAGTATCTCAATACATGGTTGGTCGCAATCCAATGCGCATGAAGGGGCTCAGTGATGAATTGACTCAATGTGTTGACTCCATAACATATATCTGGACGGGTGTTCACAAGGAACATCAGAGCCCCAATTAGTTGTCTGTACTCGGATGGATTTTCCATATCAGGTCCAAGTTCTTTCCACATTGCTTTTTGAAATTCATCTCCATCGGAGTAGTCATGGATTTGCACTCGGTCATACCAAACCTTTCCAGTAGCTTTACTACATACTTTCCATGTGAGAGAAAGATCTCGCCAGGCCTTTGCCACACCTCAAGGCGCAAAAATTAGTGCATAAGACCAAGGTCTTTCATCTCGAATTCAGAGGCTAACTTCCTCTTACATTCAATCGTCAATGGTTCACTTCTTGTTAAGAATAGATTGTCAGCATATAGAACCAGAATCAATGGCATACCTTGGATAACCTTAAAGTAGAGGTTGGGATCAACATTTCTTCTTGTGAAACCTAGTTTCATTAGATAGTTGTCAATGCATGCATACCAAGCTCGGGGAGCTTGCTTCAAACCATACAATGCTTTCTTCAACCTGCAAACTTGCGTTCTGCGATTTTCTACTTAAAATCCCTACGGTTGTTCAACATACACTTCTTCTTGTAACATTCCATGAAGGAAAGCGGTCTTTACGTCCATCTGATGAAGGGTCCATCCTTGACTAACAACAAGGGCAACTATTGAACAAATAGTTGTGTATTGAGCCACTAGAGAAAATATGTCATCATAATCTTCTCCCTCTTTCTGAGAGAAACCTCAAGCTATGAACCTCGCTTTGTATTTCTCAATGCTGCCATCAATTCCATGTTTAATCTTGAATAACCACTTCAAAGTCACAATAGACTTCCCATACGGTCTCAACACAACATCCCATATATCATTTTTCGCAACAGATTCATATTCCTCGGCCATAACATCTTTCCAAACTTGTTCTTTGACTGCTTCTTCGAATGAGGATGGTTCAACTTGAATCATAGTGCTCATAGCAGCTACATATGCCTGATACTTGCAAGGTTCCTTCCTTTATTTGAAGGATCTACGAATGGTAATGCTTCTTTCATCATCCTAAAGAGTGTCATGAAGCCAAAGTGGTATTTTCTTTGAAGGAGGATCACTGGGAGGTGGATCTAAGGGATCCATAGGTTCCATGGAAACATCAATATCTTCTGGCTCAGGCATAGAAGGACCATCTAGAATATCTCTGTCATCATCATCTTCCTTGGGAGGTGGAGGAAGGTCCCTTGCTTTACAAAGTGCTACATTTTAATCGAAAGTTACGTCCTTGCTAATTTCAACCTTCCTTTGACCAGGAATATATATTCTGTATGCTTTAGAGTTTTCACAATAACCCATAAACATACCTTTTTTCCTTGTAGCTTCCAACTTGTTTCTTTTGTCCTTCGACACATGAAAGAATACGGGGCATCCAAATATACGAAGATGGCTAATGTCGGGTTTGTTAGTTGAGAACATTTCTTCGGGAGTCTTGTTTTTCAATGCTTGATGAGGCACTTAGTTTTGAACGTATACATCAGCTTGTGTGGCTTCAACCCACAACAACTTTGGTACCTTTTGATCATGAAGCATGGCACAAGCAACTTCCAATATAGATCGGTTCTTCCTTTCAACTAAGCCATTCTGTTCAGGTGTATAAGGCACAATAGTTTCCTTCTTGATCCCTTCTTTCTTGCAGAATGCTATGAATTGTTTTGACATGTATTCTTCTCCATTGTCGAACTTGAAAACTTTGATTCTTTTCCCTAATTTATTTTCGATCAAAGCTTTGAAATCCTGGAATTTTTCAAAGGCTTCATCCTTGTGCTTGAGGCAATACAACCATGTCTTTCTTGAGAAATCATCAATGAAGGTGATGTAGTAGAGATGATCGGCAATAGAATTCACAGGCATTAGACCACATATATCTGAATGGATGAGATTTACGATGTCAGTTGTTTTGTTCTTACTGGAAGGGAGTGGTCCCCTTGTTTTCTTTCCACTCGCGTAACCTGGACAAACTCCATCATGATGAGCTTGAACATCGGGAATACCTGAGACCAGTTTCTTCAGTTTCAGAAGAGCATCATAGTGTAGATGAGCTAGCCTGCGGTGCTACAATTCTCTTAGATGATTGGCATTATGAACCAATGCTAGAAGTGGCCTTTCTGTGACTTTATAGAGTCCTTCAGATCTCAGACCTAATGTAAATGCATCTTTCATATGTGAATCAGCGGGTCAAGTTAAGACCTTTCCATTGATGAAGACAACCCTCATCCCTTTATCTTCTAATGCGGATATAGAAATCAAATTCTTCATTAGACCTGGCACATACATAACATCATGCAACAATACTTATTCCCCAGAGTTCAACTAAAACTTAACAGATCCAAATCGTTTTACGGGATGAGTGGAGTTATCTCAAAGAATGATTTTTAGTTTAGTCTCCCTCTCTACCAGATTAGAGAGAACTTCTTTGTATCCAGAGAAGTGATGAATGGCCCCACTGTCAACCAACCAACTATCCCACGAATTCGGTGGAGAATAACTAGTAAGTGCGGAAATAAGAATATATTCAGATTTATTCACAACATTACTTTGATACCTGGGTGCCCTTGACTTCTTTTAAGGAGGATGTTCTTCTTCATGGTCGCTTGAAGAATCTCTTCTCCTTTCATATCTTTTGTCGCGGTTGTTCATTTGATTGTCTCTTCTTCTTTTATCATTGTTGTTGCTTCTGGTGTTGTATCGTGGCCTCTTTCTCTTCTTGGGACAATCACGTGCATACTGACCTTTCTTGTGGCAGTTATAGCATTCAATATGGGATAGTGATCTATCATTCCTTCCTTTTGAGCTTTGAGGAGGAGGTCTTCTTGAAGGGCCTCCTTTTGAACTCTTCCTTTTGTTATGGGCGATATATGCAACAGGCTCTCCCTCTTCATGCTTATGAATTATTCCTCTTGCTATCATTCTTGATTCTTCTTGGGTGAGCTTTCCAACAATTTCGTCAAATGACGGGAGAAATTTGCTATTGCTGATTGTAGTAATGAATGTTTCCCAAACAAGAGGGTGACCTCTAAGAGTCACGACAACCAACTCTCTGTCAAACACATTCTCTCCAACCCTCTGCAGTTGATCTCTAAGACGAGAGATACTCATAATGTATGACTGAAAAATTTCACCTTGTTCATCTTCATTTCTTTGAGTTGATCTTTCAAGGTGATAATCTCATTTAGATTGTTGATTTCATACATGCCGGCTATCTTGTCATATATGTCTTTAGACTTTCTTAAATTCCCAACATATGCAAGTAAATGATCTTGTAAACCATTAACTATAATTTGCTTTGCTTTGCTTTGGACTCATCTTTCTTATATCTGTTCTTGATAGAAGTGGAGGCATTTTCTGGAGACTTGGGCATCCTTCCTTGAATGTATTCCAACACATTGTTGTTGTCAGCTATGATCTCCAACCTGACTTTCCATGCAAGAAAGTTTGATGCATCACCAATTTCTCATGCTTCTTGAAGGTAGAGGAAGACATCTTGACTTTGGCAAGTAGACCTGCTTACTAATAATGAGGGCTTCACTGCTTCTCTTCTTTTGGGCTTGTCCTTCACCTTATCTCTGATACCATGTGAAATTTTCAGATTTTTCTATGTTGTATCAATTACTTGAGCCCAAGTTACTTCTTCATAAACAATGCATCCAATTATTAGCAGTTTAAATAATCATAAACTGTAATTGAAGATAGAGCAATACATGCAATGACAAAGAAGACTATAGCACAACCATAAGAGGCAGCAGATTGGTTTAAGACCAGGGAAAAACCCCACTATGGGGGAAACCCTTTCAAATCTTCTTCTTCAATATATCATCATAAAAAAATTTCAGCAGAGAGTACAATGAGCCCAATACACATGCAGCGAAAATATAGAGATCAGATCTATAGATCTTCAGATCTACAACATCAAGAGCACCGATCCAGTGGATCACTAAAACCAAGTGATATCAACTGACAAGTCCTAGATCTGAATCCAGGATGCTGTCAAAGACTGATCGCAAGCAACTTTGACTGAGCCACTGATGTCTGAAGGCACTGCGCAAGCAACTGAAGATGACCCAACTCAGATCTGCTCAGAAAAACCCTTAGCCGCGACCTCAAGACAGTGCCCGTGGTTGAAGCTTTCCTGGCCGCTACCTAGACACAATGTGCCCGCAGCTCTGGTCTTGATGAACCTGATCTAGCCTAGAAACCCTAGCTGCGACCTCAACACACTCAGCCCGCGGCTATAGCAACTTAGCCGCTACCTTGCCACGCTATGCCCACGGCTTTGGCCCAAATTCTGCAGTTCTGTGTTCGCAGCTATGGCCCAAAAGCCCTAGATCAGAGCGAGCCTCTCGCCTGTGATCCCAAACCTTGTGCGAGCTTCTTCCATCGAACCTGTGCGATCCAAAACAAAAAAGACGATCCAAGACAAAGAGTGCAAGACGAAAATCCCAAGAGTGAATGTGTGAGAATGAGCTTAAGGTCGCTTCTATTTATAAATTTTGTGAGGGACCGCTCGGGGCTTTGACCAAATCAACATGTGTTGAGGTCGACCCATTCCATTTCATTAATAAATAAAATAATTCATAATTTAACTTCTGCTTAACCGATTGGGGCGATTTATAGGTCGATTTTGGTCCTCTCTTAAAAAAGAATCTAATGCAATTATAATCTTGACCATATGAGCTATCCAAAGTGGAATTTGACTCTAGTTGCAAAAATTAACAAGATAAGGGGTAAAGCTCATGTTTGGCTTTTGCCCACATGCTAAATTCGTATGCGCCGACCATCTTTTGCATTTTGTGGTACATTTCTTGTTTTTTTTTCTAAGTAAGAGTAAAATCTATTAATAAAACATATAATACATGGAGACTCTGGCCTCTGCAGTTCAGGCCTGTAACAGTGGCATTTTTGTCATCAAAACAGTGAAAATGGAGCTGCCCATGCAGGGGAAACCAGCCCAAAGAGAGTTTGAAGCGCTGCCTCGAGTGAGGAAACCAGCGTTATACAAACATGAGGAATTGTACCAAACATAGATGTAAGCATATAACAAAACTAAGATACTAGAATCCTTAAGCTGAAAAAAACCTGAAATTCTAAGTATCATGAGGTGCTGGAGGTGGTTCTTCAACTATGAGGCATCTATACTCATCATCATCAGCATGCTGGGAGCCAGGTGCAACCTGTTGAGGCATCGTGGCATCGTCACCTATTCCCCTGACCTGCTTGCACTGCTCCTTGTAGTATCCCGAGCTGCTACTGCTGTTCGGGCGCGAAATGTGCTTGGCAAGAACTTGTTGCGTCTTCACCGCTTCAGAAGGGCCGAGGCTGCTGCGAGGGCGCAATGGCGGGGGAGGCTCACTGTGGCTGGGAGCCTCGGTGGGCACCTCGCGGAAGGAGACCGAGATGGTGGCAACGACGAGAGGGTGGTCGGAGGTGCACTGAAAGTGGAATTGGGCAGTGGTGGGGGTTTGCGAAGAGGCAGAGGGGACCAGTCGAGGCGGAGGTTGCAGAGAAGGCTCAGATAAAGGGGGTCGAGCGGAGGAACTAAATAGACGACCACGACCACTGCGGGTGTCGGGGTACCTGCCCCAAGAGTGCTCGAGGGAGGAGGACGAGGCGCTGGACAAGGAGGAGGGGGACGGTCGAGAGGCGCGGCCCCTGCTGTTGCCACGCCGGCATCGCATGCGATGCCTGAGGCGAGGCATATTGGCATAGTAGGGGTGGCAGGCGCGCTGAGAAGAGGAAGGGGCAGAGCTGGCGGAAGGCAACTGAGACGCGGAGGATGGGTTGAGGCCAGAGGAAGCAGAGAAGCGTAATTGGCAAAGGAAACTTTGAGAGTAGTGGTGGCCCGGAAGAAATTCGATACAACTTCTGAGACTGCAGCGCCGTCCAGTTGACGTGCGAAAGCTTGGCTCCGCTACCTCAGGGGAGTAGCATCTTCGCAGGGGGGAAGACTGGAACGACATAGAAACAACAAACAAGAATGGCAGCTTCGCAGAGGGTCGAAATGCAGAACCAGAGGGCCGAAGAGCATAGCCGGACGAGCGAACAGGGAGCGGCATTTTGATGCGAGAGGAGCAGCCTCGTCGAATGCAGCAGAGTAAATTCCGCTCGGGGTGACGACCTAAGTTCATAAATGCGAATGAATGCCATAGGTGTGGCTTGTGGGTGGCCATGTGGCCTTGCCGCGCGCCGTCCCACAAGCACTGCTCCGTATAGTCGCCCTTAAACACCCGCTTCCAGGGTGGTACATTTCTTGTTGAGAGTGGCCAAGTTATGCTTTTTCTTTTCTTTTTAGCTGCATTAATCTCTAGGGCATCATTCCAGGCCTGACCCAAGGTGTGGACAGGGGGAGGAGGAACCCTATGTAGACCCAATGGGGCTAAAATTAGCAGGGTGTGAAAATTCCTAGATTTGACAATCTTAGGAATCCTACCGCAACAATCTGAGTTTACTTCTCCTATTATGTAAATTACATTTACATAATTAATTCAGAATGAATTATTGAAGTAACTACTGAAGAAGCCTACACTTAATTAAATATGATTTTGAAACAAGGAAACTGAGTGAGAAATCAATCACACATATGACATCTTTATTTTGGACTAAGTCCTCGAAAAAACCCAATGCGAAAAAACTGGTGCAGTAGATCGTTTTGTATTATTAAGCAGTAGCAATTTCTGAATACATCTCTGAATAACTCAAGGGTTTTTTAGTTATAGAGAGAGAAATACTAGCTCACAGAATGTGAGTTTTACCTCACTCAATCACTGGAAAATCCGGTTGATCCGGAGACTGGAAGAGCTGCCCTTGGAGGTCTCTGTTCTGCCTCTGCGCAGGCACTGTGTAGGCCCTGCATCACCTCCTCTAGGCACTATGTCACCCCAACGATGGATCGATCTGACTCTCAGAATCACAAATCCCAGCCTCTCGATCTCGCACCCCAGCTTCCGGCTTCTGGATCAGTTTCGAGAGTGAAATCTCGGAACCCTCTCAGCCACTGCACAACCACTGTGTAGCCCTGCGTGGATTTGCATTGCCTCTGCGTCAGCCTGTCTGGCTCTGCGTTGGGTATGCTAGACGTCTCTTTGCCTCTCTCTGCTGATGATTCTCCGGCGGAGAAAATCTTTCTCTCTGTAAGCTACTATGCCCCTCACTGCACTGAATCACTTAGATTTGATCTTTGTCCGAGCACTTGCTCCCTTAGAAGAATTTTCACTTCCTATGTGTCTTTCCAAATGACCCTCAAGCCTTCCTTTATAGTCTTCTCATTGAGGAATCAATGATCGAGATTAGATCTCTAATCAACGGCTAAGATTATATTAGACTTGATCTTTGCTTTTTCTTAATCATTCACACTTTGTTTTATTAATGTCCTTTAATTATTTAATTTCCATAAGTTAGATTTAGGGTCTCCATTAAAATAATTAATTATTTTAATAAAACATGATCTGGGTGGAATTTTCACAAACAGATTTTGGGTTCTTGGAATACTCGTGTCTAAGCCTCTCCACAAAATTTAGGCCTTAGAGCACTTCCGATGCTACCAAAAATCAACACTCCCTCTTAGCGAAGAGAGTTTTCTAACAAGATGCCTGCTTTATACTGCTCTGACCCTGAAGCATCCTCTGCGCTGCTGATGTCCATCAACCACTGTGCTGCTACTGCCACTGTACTACTGCCCATGACATTGCCACTGCCACTACCGCATCCGTCATACAACCCCCTCTCAAGTGCTGCGTCTACTATGTTGCTAACACCGCCACTGCTAACACTGCACCTGCACTGCAACTCAGTTGCTGAGAGAAGCAACTGAAATCACCCAAAACTAAACAAGTGTTCAATGGATGCACCTTGGTGCTAAAGACTCTGACTGCTGGTAACTACTGAGCTATCCCTCTGATGCACTGCGCTGTTATTGCTACGTTGCTGCTGCTCTGCTCTACGCTGTTCCAGAAATAGGCGCTGCTACCTACTGTAATGTCGTCTCCATCACTCCTCGGCTCTCTACTGAAAACTCCTCCATCTCGCTACTGCAAATATGGCCTCTCGTAGCAAGGTAATGATCCATGAGGTGGGCTCCTCAAGGATCCTGCCCAACTGAAGTTCGGAGTGAACTAAAGTTCAATATCACCCCACTTCTCACCTGGAGAAGCATGGGCACTCATAGCGAACTCATCTTGTTCGATCTTTGCGGCTGCAACTTTCGGATCATGCTTCTTATCCTTGTCCTTTTTCTTCAAGGGACACTGTGATGAAAAGTGGCCCATCTCACCACATCTGAAGCATTTTACTTTCAAGATATCCCTCTTTTGTATTTGTTGCCCTTGCTTCCCTTTCAATGCTAGGGTTACATTCTCCTCCTCCTCCGTGACTGTGTTAAGGGCTTGCCTCACCATAGTTGCCGAAGATGGGTTGGATCCGACGGCTGCCAACTGGCCTCGAATCTCCTGAAGTCTCGTAAGGAACGAAGCATTGCGCTCCCCCTTCTGCATCTGGATCATCCGAAGCTTCTGCTCCAAGTACATCTGAAGCTGCTCGAAAGTTCTTTCGTACAACAAGAACAAGGCCTCCCACATCTTCCTGGCGGTGTTCTTGCCAGCTACATGAGAGATTGTGATCCTTGACACCATCAAGGATCATTATCTTGGCCTTTGCCATATCGGACCGATACTTCTTATGTTGATCCAGATTTAAAGGTAAATAACCACATTCACCACGAACGTCTTGAGATCGTATTCATCCAGAAGGAATTGGATCCTTTCCTTCCATATTATGTAGTTGGAGGAACCCTTCAACCGGTCCTGATCTCTAAGACCATGAGATGCCATCTCAGCCAAACCACTGTCGAACTGCTCGCTCTTTCTCCCCCTTTGTGTAGCACAAGGCATGCTTACTCACTCCTTCTGGAGCTCGTAGATCTGCTACTTAGATCTTGGAAAAATGTTGAATTCCTCGGCTAGGAACTCATTGAGGAAGAATTCCCCGCTATGTGCTCTTTTCTTTCTTTTGACGCTTTTTTGCCCGGCAACTACCTGCATAAAAACTGCGTCCCTCTAGCTCTGTGTAGCTCCCTTTGCCTCGACAAAATCTCGAACTGAAAGCCCTACCTCTTTATCGACTAACTTAGAGAGAGACAACCTCAAAAAATCAACCCTTCTGGCTAGAACTGCGCAATCCACTTGGGGATTCGATTTGCTGTTGCTGCGTCTATTTGGCTTTCACTTTCAGCATCAAATCTGCTCTTCCCATTTCACATCAAATGCTCTGATTCCATGTGAAAATTGCTAAATCTGACAATCTTAGGAATCCTACTGCAACAATCTGAGTTTACTTCTCCTATTATGTAAATTACATTTACATAATTAATTCATAATGAATTATTGAAGTAACTACTGAAGAAGCCTACACTTAATTAAATATGATTCCGAAACAACGAAACTAAGCAAGAAATGAATCACACACAACACACCTTTATTTTGGACTAAGTCCCCGGAAAAAACCAATGCGGGAAAACCGGTGCAACAGATTTGAGGTTTTGTATTATTAAGCAGTACAAATTTTTGAATACATCTCTGAATACCTCAACGATTATTCAGTTATAGAGAGAGAAATACTGGCAGACATAATGTGAGTTTTACCTCACTCAATCACTGGAAAATCCGGCTAATCTGGACACTGGAAGAGCTTCCCCTGGAGGTCTCTGTGCAGCCTCTGCATAGGCATTGCGTAGACCCTGCGTATCCTCCTCTTGGCATTGCGTCACCCCAGAAATGGATCGATCTGACTCCCGGAAGCACAAATCTCAGCCTCCCGGTCTCACATCCCGACTTCTGGCTCTGGATCAGTTCCGACAGTGAAATCTCAGAAACCCTCTTAGCCACTGCGTAGCCCTGCATGTCTCTGCACTGCCTCTATGTCAGCCTGTCTGGCTCTGCACTGGCTATGCTAGACGTCTCTCTGCCTCTCTTTGTTGATGATTCTTCGACTGAGAAAATCTCTCTCCGGAAGCTACTTTGCCCCTCACTGCACTGAATCACTAAGATCTGATCTTCGTCCGAGCACTTGCTCTGTCAGAAGAATTCGATCTCAAGATTCACCCCGTGTTTGTCTTTCCAAATGAACCTCAAGCCTTCCTTTATAGTCTTCTCATTGAGGAATCAATGACCAAGATCATATCTCTAATCAACAGCTAAGATTATATTAGACTTGATCTTTTCTTTTTCTAGATCATTCATAGTCTGTTTTATTAATGCCCTTTAATTATTTAATTTCCCTAAGTTAGACTTAGGGTCTCCATTAAAATAATTAATTATTTTAATAAAACATGATCTGAGTGGAATTTTCACAAACAATTTCGGGGTTTTTTGTAATACCCGTGTCTAAGCCTCTCCACAAAATTTGGGGCTTAGAGCACTTCTAATGCTACAAAAAATCAACATGGAGGGGAGTGATGTATATGGTGTCGGGAAGCGGGATCACACAACCAAAATCGGGTTTTCCCATGTAGTGCCAACCCTAAAGCTAATGGTTAGTAAAGGAGATCCCGTGGGACTAAGATACAAGGCTAACCACCAAATCGGGCAGAGGAGACAAGAGTACAAACCTAGCCCACTCTTTCCACCGAATCCCCCCACTAACCGTTGCCCAAAAGTGTCCATGACAAGTAAGGAAAATTACTCAACTATACCAAGGAAAAGCCATACCTTCGAGGTCAGGAGGCCCACCTTCAAACATACGATCATAACAGATGGACGAGGGACCACATTGGTGGCTTAGGTAGCAGAGATAATGACACATCGAGCTCTCTGGTGGTTGCAAGGGGCTGCTCGGTGCCGGCTGAGGACCATCTAGGAGAATTTTTTTTCTCCTATGCATACTACCCACAGGTTGTGGGTAACATGCCCAACAACCACTTGGGGACACCGCAAGATGTTTTGCTCGAAAATCAAGGGGCCACCCCCTTGATCATCATTTATGGATCCCTCCCCTTCATCATGGCACATTGAGGACTCATCTTGGCCTTCCAATAACCCTTTGCACCATTATTTTATCATTTCGGCCTCATTAGGATGGCTTATCATTCACATTTGAGCTATTTGTTGGGCTTGTCACCAATGTTATTGTTATTTTGCACATTAAAGTAAATTTAGGGGCTCATTAGGTTAATTCGAACTTGTAGATGCCTCATTTGTATTGTTCATCATCACTTGGATTTCAATCTCTCTACTTGAGAAACTCGGATCTGCAATTTTGGATGTTGGGATGCACTTTGACATTTGGAAAATTTCGCTATCTTTTCTTGGAGCTTCTTTTTGCAATATTGATGGATGGATATACTCTCATTGTCTTGTAACTACATTTTGATGTTATATATTACAATGATTATTGTCTAATGTATGGAATGTCTTTTCATGATCTTTAATGTTCCCTAATTAATGCAAAATTGTTAGAACATTAACATTATTGGAAGTATTGCATGCTTTACTTATAGACAATGACGAATGAATATTCTTAGGAGTTAGTCTTGCATATTGCAACCTTGAAACTCCAAAATTGACAACAAAGTATAAAATTCTTTTGTAGCTGTGAAGTTGCCTCCTCTAGGGTTAATGTAGCTGCATTAGGTCTCCTTGAAGAGCGAAATCATCAAATATAAGTAATTCTTGACTCCATTTTTCCCAATAGGCAGGCACTAGTCTAGAAATCCTTGGTGATCACCTTCTCATTGATAAATCTCTTTTTCTTTACCTTCTCTCTCTTTTTCTTCATCGCTCAAGGCTATGGGAGCCTCTGTAGGGCTAGGTGCGAAATTTTAGGGAGGAGGATTTTGGGATTCCATTCAGACATGACTCTTCCCTATTTCTCCTATAGGCATCCTCAAATTTTGAACGAATTTCGACAATGGAATCTCATTTTATTTGATGCCCTAGCTCTCCTACCAAGTGGGAGCCCTTAGAGTTGCCCTTCAACTTGGGAATTTCTTGAAGGTTTGTACCCTAATAGCATATCATTCAAAAACTTTTCTCTCAACTATCCGTACCTTGGATGAACTATTGTCTTGTCGAATATCTCAACCCTAGGCCTCTTATAGTATTTTATCTCAAGAGGTTTTTCGTGGAAAGCCATCCTAGCTTCTCCCAAAGCTCACACCTCAATTGAGCCTTTCCATTGAATGAGCCATCCTTGCGTCACTTTGAGCCCTATTATAGACATTAATCACAAGCGAGGGATGCTAACTCCTCCCGTCGGTGAAAATTCGAGAAGAGAAGTGGACATAGTTTGTGGTGACAATGGGCCTTTGTCCCAAATTGTTGTTGTGCCCTTATATACTAGGCTTGCTAGTTTGTGCAACAATATTTCTGGCACCGTTGTCGGGGACATGAGACGTTCATTTGTTCCCTTATGACAATATTGACATATCCTTTTGGCGACTCCATTGGAAGAATGAAGCTCTAGTTCTTCATTGAACTTTAAGGTCAATGCTTGTAGGATGAAGCAAGCATCTCTCTAGGCATCTCTAATTTCACCCTAGCGACTCCAATTAATGTTAGTGTTCAATCCCAAAAAGAAGAATGGAGGATCCAAAGCTCATTTCATTTGCACCAATAAAATTAGCCGAATGTCGTGGTATCCCCAATGAATTACTCAAACAATGGCACAAGTGGCTGCCTAAGTTTGATGGAAACGATAGTGCAGGGGACCACATGTACGTTTTGGGTAGGGAATGATTTGTAATTGTGTAGATAGTGTTGATGTAGCTTTGATGCTTTTTTCTTTAACATTTGAAGTCAAAGTTAGAGATTGGTACATAATCTCTGTCCAGGAAGCATTGTTGATGATGATCAATTTGAAGATATCTTCCTGAAAAGATGGGATGGTGAGTAGGACAGGGAAATTGGTCCCCATAATGATCAAGAAAGTAACAAAAAAGAAGCCCCCTTGTTCGATCATCAAGATGAGATTAGCAATAAAGAAGAAGAAAATCCTTTCTTACCTGATCCGACTTGATGAGGATGATCTTAATCAAGGTATTCCTCCTCCCATTGTGCATGACAAAAATCTTGAGAAAGATGCTCTAACGAACCCCTTGGATGATGATACTGAGGACCATTTATATAGTGAAAAAGGGGAATGGGAGGTTAATGGCCATCCTTATGATGAGGACCATATCTATGATACTGATGATGACATAAATAATAGCCCTATCTTGTCTTGTTTCTCTTATGATCCACAGGTTATACCTTAGTCGTTAGTGGATCCTCGCATCACCCCTTTTCACACAACCTCCAATAGTCTCGGGGAAAATAAGTTCATTAAATATATCACTCCTTCCCAGCATCCTTTGAAGATAATGGGCACATTGTGGTTGCCCCTTTTCAACATGATCATCATATTAAGCAACCACCTTGTTGTGATCATCTCTCCTGCTTTCTTTCCCATCATGCCCTTGCCATGCCCATAAAGTGCGGTATCAATAAGAAAGGTCTTGAAGGGGAATTAATGACATTAATTATCCAATCATCTATTCTATGCTTCTAGAAGGATCCACCGGTGCAAAATAGTTTCCTTCCATCCATCCATTGTAGAAATTTTGACCCCACTCTGGTTTTCAGTTTCACCTTATCACTCCCATATAGTTAAATGCCCATTCCCATAATCATACATTCAAAATTCTGGAAATGAAATAAATTTCTGAAAACACAAATTTAGGAATTTCACAGTTGTTGGAAATGCAGAAATAAAAACACAGTAAAATAGTACAGCCACACACAGAAAAATAACATTGTGATTTTTGGTCAATGTGACCCTGGAAAAAGCCCCTACAACTCTTGGGGAAAACCAGTTTGAGAGCTCTTCTTTATTTTTGGAAAATACTTTTACAGTGAAACAGAAATACATAGAAAAATTCCAGCAACCACAAATTTACTTATCTCGAATTCCATGCTTAGCCACCACCTCAGAAAATGTGCCAACACAACAGAATTTTTATAGCAAAAATTACAACATTAAATGTTGTATAGACAACCTTCAAAATTGTGCCGGAATAGTTGTAGGGACTGCCTTGAAATTTGTGCCAAAACCAGCTGTACGAATTTCTCGAAATTCGTGCCCAGAAAAGTGCTGAATGCTGCCTCGATTTCTGTGCCCAAAAAATAGCAGTACAGTCCTCGAAAATCATGCCTCAACTGCTGCCTTCTCTCTCGATTTTTGTACCAAGGTGCCTCGAAAATCATGCCTCTAAATTGCTGTATGGACTGCTGAAATAAATGCCTTGCGATTTGTGCTAAGGTTCTGTTCTCCTTCTTCTCCTTTCTCTCTCTTGCTCCTTTTCTCAATCTGCTCATGAAAGACTGAATGACCTTATCTTTTCTTTTCTCCTTTTACCCTAACCTTAAGTGACTTTTGGGGAATCCCTAAATCCAATGGCTGAGATAGCTTTAGATCAAGCGATGAGATTAAATGTGCATTTAATTCTCACTTTCTATTTTTGAATTCACCCCACTTAAATAAAGACCTACTTAGCCTTTTATTTCCATAGTCACTTTTCACTTTCTAATTTTTCATTGACTTTAATAAAGTCACTTTAAAATTAGATTGTAACTTTACCACTTATAAAGTCACTTTAAAATTAGATTTGACTTTACCACTTATAAAGTCACTTTAGGAGAAAAGTACAGGATACATTTGGACACTTTTCCCTAGGCCAAAGATCAAAGCCTTAGGGAACCACTTGTCCTCTAGTCCTCAAATTTTAACACTCCCTCTAACCGAGGAAAGTGTTCCTCACCACTCCCATCTTATCTCTGAAATAGACATGTTTGCCCCATGGTAAGGCTTTGAAGTTTGGTCAAAATGTCCGCTATCTGCTCCTTTGTGGAAACATACTCAAGCTTTACAGCACCCTTCTGGACATAGTCTCTGATGAAATGATATTTGATCCCTATATGCTTTGACTTGTCATGGAAAACTGGATTCTCCGTGAGTTTTATGCAATTCTGTTATCACAGTAAATCACTGAAGGTCTCAACTCCTGACCAAATAAGCCAAACAACATCTTGTGAAGCCATATGGCCTCACAACTCGCCAAACTGGCTGCCATGTACTCTACTTCCACTGAACTCAATGCAACTGACTGTTGCTTCTGGTTGAACCACGACACAATTGCCGAACCCAACCCAAAACAACACCCTGAAGTGCTCTTCATATCAGAAGCACAACCTGCCCAATCTGAATCAGTGTACCCTGTCAGTCTCACTCCATCTCCCTGTCTATAATTCAACCAAAATGCACTGCCCCCTGCAAGTAACGAAGGATGTGTTTTGCAGCCACCCAGTGCACTCTCCTGGGCTCACACATGAACTGACTCATCGTGTTAACTGCAAAACATATATCTGGTCGAGTGTTGACCAAAATACCTCAAAGAACCAATCAACTGTCTGTAAAAGGTAGGATCCACCAACTCGGAATCTGAAGCATGAAGCTTCTTCCAGTTAGTGATCATAGGTGTAGACATGGGTTTGCAATCCTCCATGTGAAATCTGCTAAGAATATCCACAATATACATCCCCTGTCCCAGGAAGAAATGCCCCTCCTCCTACCACACCTCCAATCCCAAAACGTAATGCATCAAGCCAATGTGCTTCATCTCGAACTCTGAAGCAAGATCTCTCTTGTAGCCCTCAATGAGTCTCTCTGCACCTGTAATGACCAAGTCATCCACATACAACACCAGAATGAGAGGCTCCTCACCTACCACAATAAAGTATAGGTTCGGATCAACATCACACTTTGTGAAACCCAACTCCTGCAAGTACGTATCAATCCTCGAGTACCAAGCTCTAGGAGCTTGCTTCAGGCCATAGAGTGCTTTCTTCAATCTGCATACATGGGACTCCTTCCCATGCACCTCAAAGGCCTGCGACTACTCAATATAAACCTCCTCCTGTATGAAGTCATTGAGAAATGCGGTCTTCACATCCATCTGGTGGATCTTCCAACCCATCTTTGCTGCTATCGATATAATGGAGCGAATGGAAGTATATCGAGCCATGGGAGTGAAGGTCTCCTCATAGTCAACTCCCTCTACCTGTGAGAACCCTCTCGCCACCAGCCGAGCCTTGAACTTCTCGATGCTGGCATCTGCAGCATGCTTTATCTTGTAAAGCGATCAGGAAGTAACCACTGATTTACCTTCAGGCCTCAGCACCACCTCCCAAACATCGTTCTTCATGATAGAAGAATACTCCTCTTGCATGGCCTTTCTCCAGACCTGCAGGCTAGCTGCCTCCTCATAGCTAGAAGGCTCAGAATCAACGATGCTAGTGATCAATGCCATATAGCTACAGAATCGCTCAGGTGGTTTGCTCTCTCTAACCTGTCTCTTTGCCCCAACAACATATGTGGCCTTGCGCAAGGTGTTGTGTAGCCACTTGGGCTTTCTCTTCCCTCAGCACACTTCTCCCACCAGAGTGAAAGAATCCTCATCATCATCAGAAGCCTGAACTCCTGAAGGCCTGCCAACCGACCTCATGCCTAAACCTGTGCCTGTAGATGCTGAAGTACCGTGTGAACTGTCCATCAGTGGACTACCCTATGAACTGCTCTATGGATTGCTCTGCATGCTGCCCGAAGCACCACCCATCTGACTCTGAGAGCCACTGCTCACTGATGGATCTGACACTGTAATTGATGTACCTCATGATCCCTGTGACTGACTCAGCTGCTCCTGAGGGTCTAGTGAATCCAGATACTCTAACTCCCGTGACCTCCTGAAAGCCCTCTCCTCCTCGAACTTCACATCCCGCCTGACAACAACTTTCCTCTTCGCAAGAATATAAATCTGAAAAGCTTTTGAGGTCTCTCTATAACCCATAAAGATGCCCTTGTCTGCAGTGGGCTCTAGCTTGGTCCTCTTCTCCTTGGGAACATAAGAGTATGTAATGCACCCAAAGATACGAAAGTGATCAACATCAGGCTTCTTCCCATAAAAAGCCTCCTCTGGAGTCACATTGCCCAAGGCACGATGTGGACTCCTGTTCTACAAGTACACAACAGTGTTGCAAGCCTCTGCCCACAAAAACAAAGGTAACCCCTGATCATGAAGCATGGCTTTGGCAGCCCCAACGATGGATCTGTTCTTCCTCTTCGCAGCCCCATTCTACTGGGGGTTGTAAGGAACTGTGAACTCCCTCCTGATGCCTGCCTCCGCACAATAATTAACAAACTCACCAAGGGTATACTCCTTCCATTGTTCGATCTGAGGACCTTGATCTTCCGACCTGTTTGAGTCTCCACAAGAGATTTGAACTCTTGAAACCACTTGAAGACCTCACTCTTGGTCTTCAAGAAATAAATCCAGGTCTTCCTGGAGTGGTCATCAATGAATAAAACATAGTACTCATAGCCACTCAAGGATACATGAGACATTCGACCACTCACATCGATATGAATCAAGTCAATAATCCCTGACGCTCTGCTGTCATTGCTGGGAAAAGGGGATTTGGCAAACTTCCCCATAACACATCCTCTGCATGTATCAAGGTGATCAGAACTGAAATCTGGCACATCAGTGGTGATCTCTTGCAATGTCCTCAAGGCCCCATGATACATGTGCCCCATCCTGCGGTGCCAAATCTCACACAAGTCTAAACTGATAGCTCTGCTGCCGATACTGCTACTCAATGCCATCAAGGGCTGGAATGAGAACTTGTACACCTTGGCATGGCGCACACCAATCACTCTAGCTGAATCAACTAGAGTGCCTCTAGGATATATAAGCACCTGCCCTCTTCTGAACAATACCTCATACCCTCTGTCCTGCAATGCTGAGACGGATATAAGGTTCTTCTTCGTTCTTGGCACATATGGAACATCCGAAACTTTCAAGGGAGGTTTGGGTTCCCTATCAAATGTCAATTTCCCTACACTGACTGCTCTAACAATGTTGTCATCTCCGAGTACTACTTCAATATCAGTGCCACTCTTTGAAAGCTCCGAGAAATACTCTCGGACTCTTGTCAATTGACGAGAAGCCCCACTGTAAAAAGTTCAAATACTTGAAGATGCTCCGCTAGTGGAGGGAAGTGCACACTCCCTCTGAACACGTGTGGCATGTGATCCCGCACTAGTGGACTCACAAGCTATGAACCCAAACTCCCGAACAAAGCTCTCCGAGAAGTCCTCTATCTCTGCAGAAGCTACCATGGTCTTGTCCTTTCCCTTCTTCTTCTTCTCCGGACACACAACTGCATAGTGTCCTAACTTTTGACAATTCCAACATTTGACTATGGAATAGTCCTTCTCCTTGTTTACCTTCTTACCTTTACCTTTGCCTTTGCCTCCACTTCCACTGGTAGAAGTTTGCTTCTTTCCTTTGCCCTTCTTGCCCCTTGCTAACAATGCTACATTGTCATCCTCCTCCACCTGTTTGGCTGCCCCAAGATGGTTCTTTCTGATCTCATTCTGAATGCAATCATCCCACAACCTCTCCCAGCTGGGAAGGTTCTCCCGTGCAACAATCTCATCCAAAAAATTCTCCCAACTCTTGGGAAGACCATTGAATGTAATCCGCACCAACTCAGTGGGTGGAATGGTCTCTCGAACAGCTGCCAACTCATCTCTCACAGAAGTGATCTTTGTGAGGTATGCTATAGCACTATCAGTTTTAGCCATTTTAATGGCCTTCAGCTTCTCCCTTAGGACCATTTTTCTGTTTTCATTGGAGCTTTGGTAACGATTGGTCAAGGCTGTCCATATCTCATGTGCATATGTCTTTCCTCTCACATGAGGAATGACATGGTCTTTAACACCATCTAAAATCAGTCTTTTTCTCTTGTTTGCACTGGACGAAGGTAACCAGAACCGCACTGGGTGCTATGTGGTATGTACCATTATGTCTTAATTTCATCTATTTCATGGGTCATGGGGACAGGAGCACAAACTAAGTCCATTCTTTCCGCCAAATTCCCCCATTAGTCCATACCCAGAAGTGTCCATGATAAGTAAACCCAATACTCAATTACCAAATGACAAGACATACCAAATGACAAACATACGATCAATACAGATGGGTGAGGGACCACATGGTTGGCTCAGGTGGTGGAGAAATGGCACAACGAACTAGTTGATGGTTGCGAGGAGCTGCTGGCTGCCGGCTGAGGACCATCATGGAGAAAAAAAATCTCCTAGGGATATCACCCACGAAGTGTGGGTAATAGGTCCAAAAATCTTGAATGAGGGCAAGAATTTCTTCTAAAAATTGTCCTAGATGGTCAAAAAGAAAAATAGCACCAAGATCCTCCCAACATCTAGCTTCCATGGTCCACATGCAACTCAATTTGTCCACATAGAGGGTTGCAAATTGGCTTGGTGAGGTTGGCTTGGTCTTATGGAGGTTATTTGTCTCCAACCGCTAGGCTTTTGGTCCATCATTTCACTTTTTTGGTCCAAGGAAGCTATAATGGCTAGTAGACCCCCTTCCAATGTCTAGCTTTGACCCAAAAACTAGTTTTGACTTATTTACTTTGACCTCATCTTGAGAAATTTGACGTGGGCCCCAAAGAAGAGATCTTTAATGCCCTACCATCCTAGGAAATTCAAAACTGCTTTGGTCTTGATCTGTAATGGGTGTCCTTGTTTTTCCTTAGCCTCTAGGGCATTGCCACATCATCACTTGACTACCACATCATCCTGCCCCCATGGCTAATCTCCAACGCTTTGCATGATCTTAGAATTTAGACACCTAGGTTTTCTTCGTCTTGCCATGTTGATCAATTTTGACATAATGCATGCAAGAAACTGCCCAACACTCTACCTGAAAATCCACCTAGAATATTCCTTGTACTATTGACTAAGTTTGACCAAGCCATAAATTTTCACCAAATGCTTTGATCGAAACAAATTTAGGTGCCATGGGATCCTCTAGTCCTGCTATACCATCTGAGCCTAGGTTGAATCTTTTACCACTTGAACCATTTTGTATTAGGAAGTGAGAATTGCCTCAAGAAACGTGGAAGTTGTCACAAGAAACTGCTATGCTATGAAAGTTGTCATTAGTGATACTGCACCAAAGCCAAGGTCACCTACAGACGCTATAAACACTAACCATGAGGAATGACAGAGGTGCACCTTGACAGGGGTTGGATTGGCCCATACTAGTGTTGCTTGAAGCTGGGACATTTTGTGGAAGTGAAGCGTCAGAAGTATCATTTTCCAAAAATTGTTAGAAGTGAAGCATCTCAAAAGCGTCTATATATATATATATATATATATATATATATATATATATACACATCATTTTCCAAAAATTGTTAGAAGTGAAGCGTCTCAAAAGCGTCTATTATATATATATATAATAGACGCTTTTGAGACGCTTCGCTTCTAACAATTTTTGGAAAATGATGCTTATATATTGCATTTATATTAAACGAAAATCCAAAATACTAAATTAGTTGTAGAAGATATGAAAACATGCATCTTTGTACATAAATCAAGATAGATGTGGCATCCATTGTACATCAATGATTAATTATTCCAGCATCAACCATCAGAGTCTATATTCCTCTCCTTTTGTCTAGCCTTTGCCTCTACTTCGATACTCTAGGGATATTAATCAACATTCCCAATTTTGATTGAACAACCTAATCCAAGCCTTATAATATGGTAGAGAAGGCTTAACATGATTGATCAATGCTTTTGACTTGAGTGAAGGGTACATTTTTGCTAAGGCCATGTAAAAGGAGCTCAACAATCAACACCACAAACACTGGGGTACATATAGGGCATGGTGCTCTTGATTAAATTCCAATCACATACCCTCATACATGATATAATCTAATGAAATTCAACAATCCCATTGATCTTGAAATCTTGAAAACTGTTAAAGTCTGTTGAATTTTGAATGGGATATGAAATTCTATTTTCTCCATATGAAGTCTGATGAGGTTGGAACCACTCTCAAACATCTCATGTCATTTCATGGTAATGTTAAAAATTTAAGAGGATGCTTCAAGAATTTAACATTACCATTAGGGAGCATCTAGGAAGCGTCTAGGGAGCATCAAGGGGCACCTTGGGAGTATTTAGGAAACGTAGTTCCTCACATAATAGTACAAAAGTTCCAAAAAAAAAACCCCACAGAACCGTGCGAACGGTTTTTGAAACCATGACAGAACTGTAGTTTAGGCCCACGGAACTGTGTCAAAACCATCATGGTTTCAAAAGCCCAAGAACCGCAAAATTTGGCCAAATCCGCAATTCCAAGTTTCAGAACTGCGGCTCTACCAGAGGATCGGTGGCAGATCCGTCTGGGACATAAATTCGCCTCTAGATCTAGGGGGATGGTTTCTGCAACACTGGCCCATACATCAGTGATCACCCCTACAAAATGTAGGCTCCCATAATACCAGGAGTCCTCACAAGAAGCCTCCCACAATCCTCCACTTTGACTAGAGACGAGATTTCCTATGTGAAGTTTTCAAGGGACAGGGCATGGTCCAACCAAGTCACCAAACACAATAGATATACACTCAAATTGACAAGACACAAGTCTAGGAGACCTAACACAGGGCCTCACATGGTTTTTACATGATTTTTACTTGTGACTTTTGGCTTACAATGGCGGTGAATGATGCAGTGAAAAGGTTAATGTAATGCCACTATTGGAGAGGTAATAGGTGCGACTCTCAAACATCTTGAAAAAAATTTAATTACCCTTAATTGTCAACATTTTTGGTCAAACTCAATAAAATACCAAGTCAAATTGAGTCAAACCAAGTCAAAATAGGCAGATTTAGTGTTGGAAACTGATGTTGTAGATCATTATGTTGGTGAATATATCACCGAGGGCTGGAAAGAAACTTATTGGAACATCAATGAAAATATTGGCAAACTTAAAAAATATAGAAATATTCAATTGTTTAAACATCTAAAGCAACTCCCTCCTAGTACTCGTATGTGCAAATGTAACAATGAATAATTCTTTTGTTCTCAATCCTGCACTTTTCCTCTTCAAATTGTGCAAAAAAACGCAAAAATCTGCTGGCTCAGCCAATATTTTCCAATTTATTGCTATATTTTGCCAAAGGATCATGGTATTGCCAAAATATCATGACAGATTCAAAATTTGGAAAATCGTTGTTTTTCTAGTCATTATATCATCAAGCAGTACGGATGCTACTACGACTTGGAAATGCCTTTTCGACCATATGAAATGTGTTTCCCACATGGGGGATATTTTTGTACAAAAGGAAATGCATTTCAAGGCTGTACCCCATGCATTTTTGTATGGAAATAAGCCTGGTATGGCCTTGTACTAGACGTTTCTGCAATATCTATATATATATATATATATTCCTTTTTTTTTTCAAGGGAAATGATCCTCTC
Organism: Pinus albicaulis; assembly: GCA_034641835.2. Lineage (NCBI taxonomy): Eukaryota > Viridiplantae > Streptophyta > Pinopsida > Pinales > Pinaceae > Pinus > Pinus albicaulis. The sequence continues at coordinate 665,475,123 of CM076581.1, forward strand.
TCTCAGCGTGAGGGGTGAGAGTGAGGGTCAATACAACAATATTCATGGGCATGTAACCATTACCACAATACTTATTATCATGTCACACAGGGAATTGAACTTGGGTGGGGGAGATAACAATCATTCTGCCCAACCGCCTGAAATAACCCTAATTGATATATATATATATATATATATATATATATATAAAACCCTAATTGAGATATATATATATATTCTCCGAATGAAAAATATCTTTATATTTCATAACATGTTTCAGTCCTTGAGGGACTACTCAACAACAACAACAAAGCTTAAAGCCATTACAGCAAAGTTCATCATGTCAGTTATGAAATTGAACCAGAGAGAATAACAAATATTTCTCTCAACCAGCCAAAATAAACTCAATTCACACACACACACACATATATGGCAGAAAACATCTAATATAGGGACATACCACATATGTATATATACACACACTAGATGTTTTCTGATATATATATATATATTTGTTATGTTTATAACATATACATGAATTATATGGTTTTTTAGACTTATCCAAACATTTTTAAAAATTGGCTGTATCTTTATCAGATACCATATCCGTACCTGTAACCGTTTCTGTGTCTACGCAAATTAGTCGATAGCACTAATGCTAAATTTGTTCATCTATACCAACAGATTTCCAAGTAATGCATGCTATTGAAGGTGCCATCTTTTGTATCTTTTACACTCATAATGCTCGAACATTGGACCACAACTGGTCTCTATACTCTCCACACATCCGTGTATAAAGCTATAAACTAATACCGTGAGTAGATGTAGTTAACCTTTAATCCTTGGTGCAAAGTGATCAGATGCCTTAGTTATATTTATGATGATTCTGAGGTGACAATTTATCAGTTTCTATTGGGAAAGAAAAAACTACAAGTGAATGCAATTAAATTGCCGTCCAATTCAGCTAGTGTCATCAAACATAACAGAAGCTATTAATGAAAAGCGTCCACAGGAATAGGGAATATTATGCCATGGAAGTTCATAAAAACATTGCCAATCAAAAAATACTATGAAAAACTGATGTTGTATTTTTGAAGCTGAACTATAAGTACACGATTGATTAAGTACAGTTACATGAAGATAATAGGAGCATGCTGTCTGTACGAAATGAAATTGGCGTGCTTGATAAAGGGAATATGATTTACAAACCTAAAAGAGTCCTGTATAATGAAGTTATGATGAAGTGAATTGTCAAATACCTATTTAAATGGAGAAAGATGACCGATGAATTCTGATCAAATGGAGTAAATGGCCTAATAAAGATGGATTAATGGATGAACTTTCCTAAAGAAGATGCATCCTGCAAATGAATCCCTTCACACATTAATGCTTCTCTATCTCTGCTTTGAGGACACAGCATTATAAGAGAGGAGACTTCGTGTACCTTAATAATTAGTTAATTAAAAATGTAAACATAGGCGAATACTAAATAGTCTTGAAAATCTGTCCCCTTTCAATAGCATATACTATTAATATGCTTTGCATGTTGATTGCAGTTTTATTACTCTTATTCATTTATCGATAAATACTTATATTGCTTGTCAACTTTGTTCTTTGGCTTAAATCACTTTTGACGGTGAATGCGTTTATTTGCTCAATCTCTTTAAGAGCATTTTGTTTGTCATTTCTTTTTGTTTTGATCTTCAATTATGTCTAGATGTTTAGGAATCTATTTGCATTCCAGATGCTTTATCCTTTCTGCTTGCTTAGTTGCTCATGTTCCATAGGTATAATTGCTCGTGATGGTGTTATTGGGTTATATAGGGGTTTTGTACCCAATGCTCTGAAAAATCTACCGAATAGCAGGTACAGTAGCTTTTCGATGATCAGTAACTGATGTAAATTTGAGGTATCATTTATCCTGCAATTACCAGTGTACTGATAAATCAAATTTTGCAGTATTCGTCTGACCACATTTGACGCAGCAAAGGCTCTCATCCAAGCAAGCCAAAATGAACTTCAGAAAATTATGAAGGAAAATCGTGAACATTTTACAGGCACACAATAATTTATCAAATTTTGGATTATAATTCACCAGGTAGAAGGTTATGTCAAAGAGTGAGTTGTAGTTTATAATCCTTGTAACACATTTATTTATGCTTCAATAATTAAATTTACTTGTAAAAGGACCGTCCAATTACAATTCTCATCAAATTAAAATATGGCTGATACCAGGGCAGATGCCTCTTGAAGGGATTTTTGTGCTTATCCAGTACTACAGCTGGTACACCTGTAGAGCAGTTATGAATTTGACGTTTTATTCTAAAAAATAAATGTTAGAATGCTTCCTAGTGAATTACCCTTCAGTTGGGTAACATAGTGTTTTTCCATCATGGTTTCTATATGCCAACAAGCCAACAAACGTGCCCTTCTAACAATTGCATTGTTACAGGAAGATGCAATGTACATCAATAGATGACATTGTTTTGAGTGTAGTTTCTGAAAAGATGTGATTTCAGTGATAACTTGGATGGCACAACATTTTAAAACTCATGCAAGACATATTTGGATTTGTTAGTTTCCTGTCACCAGTATTGTGAATTGGTGACTAATGGATGCAATCACTAAGTTCAATTCCAGATTGAATGCCAGAGTTGTGACTAAGTCTAAGTTGCACCCTTTTCACAGTAACATTTCTATCTGTGAAGAAGAATGAGAAGTGATGGGGTATGTTAATGGCATTGTTTGGTTGCATATTATCATTTCATGGATATACAGTGTCAGATCAGAGATGCTGCCAAAATGTTTGTTGCTATATGGAGAAGGGGGCCTACCAAGTCACAGCCTCAGGTAGTTCAGAGAGAAACTACTTTGTGGTGTTCTCTAGATTGCTTGTAAGCATGCTTTTGAAAGCTATTTATTATTAGAGATCTGATTATACACAAGTAGATATCAATCGATTTTTGTTTGGAGGCAAATGGATAATAACAAACATTTATCGCAAGTATAACAAGCTTTCCCCAGATGAGTCACAATGGTCCATACTAGTGACATTGCAACTAATTGTGTCCATAAACTTTTAAATCAAATCAATTTAAAAGTGCAAATTTGTGCCATTATCTGTCTAGCAAAGTGAAGAAGGACTTAGGTGTGTTGTAGTGCTTGAGCGTTATCTAAATTTTGTTTTTTCATTGTTTAGATAAAATAACCTAAAAGTCACTGGCAGATAATCCCAAACATGAGCTCTACCCCTTATCCATGGCCATCACCCTGGTTCTTATGGGACCTAGATGAGCCCCCTCTATCATTAAGGAATCCACGATTGTCCCAACCCTTGGTGGACGATGAACTTGTAGGTTTTAACCCTATACAGAAACTACATGCAAACGAATTCTTAAAACAAAAAAATATACAATGGCGAGAACATAAAACAAATATACACAAAGATTTCACCTGGGTCCCAAAGCCAGGACTAACTAATTGATTTTTCATTATATTATTTTTAATGTTATAATACATATATATACATGTCGAAGCATTCATAAACTCCAATCCATTAATCCTGGATTAAAACATAACCGTAGTTCTCTTGACCAGATATATAAAATACCATGGGCATAAAACCATCATGCCCAAAACCATGTGCAAAACCATGGATAGGTCTGCCCACCATCTTTGGGCCTGCCCAACTGTTATTGGGTCCCCATTAAAAAAAAAAAATCCGGGGGCGCTGCCCTGAACCTAATGTAGGGGTCTACCGCCCCCCTTCGTGGGGCTTGTCGTGGAAAGAATATAACATATACCCAACATTCTTCCACTTGTTGTTTTTTTCCACAAGGGGTCACAAAAGAGCTTAGTCATTGGTCCAACCTTGCAATGCCCATTGTTTCTCTACACCAAGAATTTTTTTCAATGCTTATAGACTTCTTCAATACATCTGCAACATTCTTTAAAGTGTCCACCTTTACGAACAACACCTTATTGTCCTTAATCATATCCCTCACAAAGTGATATTGAACATCAATGTGCTTTGTCTTCGAATGATAAGCATAGTTCTTTGCCAATAAAATTTCTTTGGCTGTCATGGTCTATAGTTATAGCTCGTTGTACCAACCCCATACTTGAACACAATCTATGCAACCAAGTTGATTCCTTCTTGCATGAATGGCTGCCATGTATTAAGTCTTTGTAGTCGAAAGTGCCACTACAGACTGCCTCTTGCTCATCCAACTGACTGCTCTTTCAAATAGGTTAAACGCATACCCACTTGTAGATCTTCTTTGATCCAGATCTCTAGCCCAATCTGCATCAACAAATTTGTGAATGTCCAAAACTCTGCCCAATCCTGGTCTTCCTTGGTAGCACAAACCATAATCACTACTGCTACGCAAATACCTGAAAACCTGCTTCACCATTGTCCAATGCTCCTTCCCTGGTTTTAACATAAACCTACTCAATACTCCCACTGCATGTGCAATCTTCGGTCTGGTGCAAACCATTGCATACATCAGACTACCAACTGCACTCGCATATGGAACACGAGACATGTCCTCTTCCTCTTCTTGTGTCTTAGGACACCATTCAACAAATAACTTTACACCTACAAGAATAGGAACCTTCATTGGTTTACTATCCTGCATATTAAACTTCTGCAATATTGTCTCGACATACTTCCTTTGGTTTAACCAAAGCTTCCTCTTTGCTCAATCTTATAATTTGCAACACTAAGATCCTTCATGTCGAATTTGGAGGAAAATTGGGTCTTCAAATCCTGGATAATTTCTTTGTCATTTCCAATCAGCAACATATCATCAACATACAAGACCAACCAAACAAATAACACGGTCATCCATTAATTTAAAATACACACAGTGATTCGCTTTGCTTCTAGTGAAGCCAAGTCCTCGTATATATGTATCAATTTTTTGATACCACATCCTTGGTGACTGTTTTAACCCATACAAAGACTTTTTTAATTTGCATACTAGTTCTTTCTCACCCTTCACCGCAAAGCCTTCAGGTTGTTTCATGTAGATCTCTTCTTACAGATCTTCGTGAAAAAATGTTGTCTTCACATCCATTTGTTCTACCTCAATCCAAAGCAACAATAATAGATAGTAATCTAATAGAGGCTAACTTGGCAACATGAGAAATAATATCACCAAAATCAATTCCCGACACTTGGGAATAACCTTTTGTGATGCAGCAAAACTACAATTTTTTCGATTCGTGGATCTGTGGGTTATGGGCCCATGATCTGAACGAAATAGTTCACTACGCAGCAATAAAACTTCTGAGATATTCTTGATTGTGCCCATGTATCATTTCAAACCCCTTTGTTGAAATAGGAAAAAGAATGAACTTTTTGGAACATGAATTGAATTCCTGATTCAGGAATAGAAACCTGGAATAGGAACTATACATTCTTCTGGGATTTCTCCAACACAAGGTTATGCACATTATTGCCTCCAATGCCATTGCGCATACACATCTCCTTGATATGTGGGAAATATATGAGAACATCGATTACTTATTTTAACTTCGATTGAATCATTAGGATGATCACGATCGATCTCTCTCATCCGACAAGATCCTTGCACAGAGCTCAACGTTGCTCCACTCGACACAGATAACCAACATAGGCTTGATGCAGATTTTAATTTAGGCCTCCAAACAATTTGAACACGTTTTAAAACTCAGAATTAAACCTCCACCCGATCTGCTCACAAGGCAGCAAACAATGTGACTTCGACGATGATAGCTCAAAAAAAACATTGGTGCATGATTCACCTGGTTCATCATATGGTCACCTTAACGCTTTTATGGATCATCATCCATATTCCTCTACGCAGTGCATGCAATTCCACATGGGTTCAAGCTTGTACACAACATAAAATGAATGTTCGATCTATCTAAAAACGCACAGTCTCACAAGAATTCAGCAACTAATACAACTCGTATACACAATGACAAAATTCACGCTAATAAACACTAGATTTCAATTATTTTCGAATTCGAGTAACAACATGCTTATATGAGCCAAATCGCCCTCTCAGCGCTTGATATTACATGGTGTCTGGCTTCCTCTACGCACTCACACTTACAGTATATATTCCTCAATACAATGTGAGGATCAGATCTTTTGAGATCAGATCTATTTTAAGATCTCTCACATCCCTCAAAAACTACGTAAGATAACAAATTACAAACAAACTCAATCAAATAATGCAAATTTAACGAAAATATTGTTTTTTTTGGCCACGTAGACTTCTGGATGGTTTGAAAAATTAAATTTGACTTGGGCGGGTTAATGCTCCTGCATCAGACTCTCGAGGTAAAAAATTTCTATGACCCCTTGGTCATATGCCTCCTTCAACCCTTAGCAATTCTACCCACATCCTCTGTGGAATTGCCTTTGTGATCTTTCCGTGAGCTGCAACAAAACCTCTGCAGTAACAAGTCCTCCCTGCTACACAATACCTCACCAAGCTTCTCTCCTCTGAGCTCAGTCTTTCGACATCTCTCTGGTTCTCTCTTCTCTGGAACCATTTGAGCACTCCTTGCTCTAGGCTGCTGCAATCTTCTCACCTTCTTCTGCCACTATCTGTACGATAATATAAAGACCACAAACTCACCAATCTTCAACATAAATGTACCTCCTTCTTTTGCACACAAACTCTTTCTTGCAAGAAATCTTTTCCCGCTCTGATACCACTTTGATGTAGCCAAACTACAATTTTTTCAATTCGTGGATTTGTGGGTTATGGGCCCACTCTGAACTAAATAGTTCACTACGCAACAATAAAACTTCTAATATATTCTCGATTGTGCCCATGTATCATTTCAAACCCCTTTGTTGAAACAGGAACAAGAATGAACTTTTTGGAACATGAATTGAATTCTTGGTTCAGGAATAGAAACCTGGAACAGGAACTATACATTCTTCTGGGATTGCTCCAACAAAAGGCTACACAAGATTAATGCCTCCAATGCCATTGCACATATACATCTCCTTCATACGTGGGAAATATATGAGAACATCGATTCCTTATTTTAACTTCGATCAGATCATTACGATGATCATGATCAATCTCTCTCATCTGACATGATCCTTGCACAGAGCTCAACGTTGCTCCACTCGACGCAGATAACCAACATAGGCTCGATGCAGAATTTAATTCAGGCCTCCAAACAAATTTTAACACGTTTTAAAACTCAAAATTAAACCTCCACCTGATTTGCTCACAAGGCAGCAAACAATGTGACTTCAACAACGATAGCTCAAAAAAACATTGGTGCACGATTCACCTGGTTCATCATACGGTCACCTTAACGCTTTTATGGATCACCATCCATATTCCTCTATGCAGTGCACGCAATTCCACATGGGTTCAAGCTTGTACACAACATAAAATGAATGTTCGATCTATCTAAAAACACACAGTCTCACGAGAATTCAACAACTAATACAGCTCGTATACAAAATGACAAAATTCACGCTAATAAACACCAGATTTCAATTATTTTCGAATTCGAGTTACAACGTGCTTATATGAGCTAAATTTCCCTCTCAACGCTTGATATTACATGGTGTCTAGCTTCCTCCTCTACGCACTCACACTTACAGTATATATTCCTCAATAAAATTTAAGGATCAGATCTTTTGAGATCCGATCTATTTTAAGATCTCTCACATCCCTCAAAAACTGCATAAGATAACAAATTACAAACAAACTCAATCAGATAATGCAAATTTAACGAAAATATTGTTTTTTTTTTGCCACGTCGATTTTTGGAAGTTTTGAAAAATTAAATTTGACTTGGGCGGGTTGATGCTCTTGCATCATTTTGCTACCAACTGAGCTTTGTATTTCTCCACCTTGCCTTCTGCATTTATCTTCTTCTTAAAAACCTATTTGTCAATTAAGTGTCTTAATTTGATTACATAAATTATCGACCAAGGCTAGTAAACTGACAAAGTGTGAGTATACTATTTGTGCTAGAAATCCTGAATTATTGAATTAAAATGTTAATGCACGTGATTGAATTATTCATTGAAACTAATTCTAAGAAATATGATCATATTAATATTTAATTATGAAATCCACACAACTAATAAAGATCTCAAACTCATAAATTAATCTCACACTTGCAACATGAAATTTAACTCATAACTCATGCAAAATATCTAAAATGTGTTTTGAAAGAAACTTGATTTCTAAAAGAATAAACTCAGCTATCAATATAACATACTCAAAATGAATTTAAACTATAAACCATTCTTACTTTGAAATAAAACTCACAACACTCATGCTCTGAAATGAAACCTACAAACTAAACATAGTTATTGATCAAACAGGAAAATTAGTTGGTACTTGTTTTTTTGAGGGAGAAAAAAAAAACACCGATTTTGAAAAATGGTGATGCACAATCACCTTTTTTTTAAGCATAGTTTTGGCACTTTAAATTTCTTATATATATATTTTAAATGTCATGATTTTCATGTCGTCTCTGAAAAGTGGTGATATATAATACCCTGTTTTTTTAGCATATTTCTGGAACTTTAAATTTTCTTTGTTTTTTTTTTTAAATGTCATGTTTATTTAGAAAAATGGTTATTTTTTGACATTTTAAATATTTTTATTTATCAATTATGAATATTTGTTTTAAAATGTTAGTGATTTTCATGCTACTTTTGAAAAGTGTTGATACAACATCAATCCTTTTTGTTTAAAGTGGTGATTTTCATCTTGGTAATAAAATATAAAAATAAAATAAAAAAACATGACAAAAAAGATCCAATAAAAAAAGAAAAAAAGAAAAAGAAAAAAAAAACTAATAAATGTGTAAAAAATTACAAAAATAACTTGTAAAAATAAAAAATTTAAACAAATAAATAAATAAACAAAAAAAAGAAAAAATTCAAAAATAAATAAAAAAAGGGAAAAAAAAAACTCATAATTTAAAAAAAATAAAAAATAAAAATTAACATAAAAAAAAAACAATTTTTTTAAAGTTATAAAAAGCAACATAATTAAAAAAATGATTGAATTAAATAATTAAAATTAAAAATTAAAAAATAATTAAAATAATACAAAAATTAAAATAATGATGATGATGATGATGGTTGCCGTCCAATGAGACCAATGCGGTCTATCAAAGCTTAAGAGAGGAGAAAGAATCTACGTTTAATTCTTCAAAATCTTGTTTCTATGGTCAAAGAGAAGGGAAATACATGCTCCAAGATCGTTATAGGTGGGTTGGCTTAATAGGTTGAGAAGATTGGAAGTCTGATATATGGTATGGAATTGAGAGCGAATGTGAGCAAAAGTCGGACAGTCTAAAAGGAAGTGTTTTTCATCTTCCACCTGCTTAGAATCGCAAATCTGACAGATTTTATTGTTCCAAGGGGCCTTGGGAATAGACCACTGCTTAGTCTCACTTCGAAGCTCATAGGAATTAGTTCTTATCTTAGCGATGTTCATTTTTTCTTATTGCTGGACAACACAAAGGGATAAGTTTGATTATCAAGGGCGGGGTTGATGACTTCCTTATAGTATCTTAGCTTCCTTTTACCCTCCAGCTCCTAATCCTCCCACAATTTGTCCTTAAACTTGGAGGTAATAGTATATATGATATTATCTTTGCTTCCCATACTGAGCTCCTCCTTAATTCCCCAATGGTTGAGCCGGGACTGGGCATCCTTATGCCACCCGCGCTTGAGGCGAAGGTGAGGGTTTTGACTACAGTAAAAACAATTTTAGGGAGCCTTTTTGATTCCATGTTGTTAAGCTTCTTCTTATACATCAGATATCTAAACATAGTTGTACTTTCAATGGGGGACAAACCAGATTCGATCAAGAGGATATGATAGGGAGTATTTCCCTTGATCTTAAGGTTGTAGGTTATGAATTGCTTTTGAATCATCTCAATCTTCCTCCATGACTCTTTGGATATACTGCAACCCCAAACTTCACATTTGTATAAGACAACAAGGGTGACAAGGGTCTCAAAGAGGAACCTATTTTTACTCCAAATGTAAGATCGACCGACTTACAATTGTTTTCAAGCTCATAATAATCCTTCCAGCCCCCAATAATCCTTTCTCGATGCTACAATTCCAGTTGAGATGACGAGGGAAGTCAATGCCCAAATACTTATAAGAAGAAACTTGCTCTAAGCACTGGTTATTATACACGAAACTACCATGGGTGATCTTTTTGGATTTAATGATCATGACTTTAGTCTTGTCGGTATTAACTGTCATACCCATCTTGGAGTACTAGTCATGAAGAATCTGGAGCTGCTTGTTAAGATCATCATGGCTTTTTGAAAGAAGAACGATATCATCGGCATAGAGGAGAAGAGTAATGAGAACATCATCAAGCTCGATGTGCTTGCACCCCGCAGATTCCAGACACTCCTCTAGCTTATCGATGTATATGCCAAAAATGGTAGGGGATATGGGACACCTTTGCTTAAATCCAATATTGCATTTATTGTCTTTAGACCACCCCTCGTTGGTCTTAAGCTTGGTAGTGATGGTCTCGTAGAGACGGATCACAACAATCCTCAGCTCGGGAGGGACCATGATCTCTTTAAGTCTCTCCCAATGTTTATCTCGAGGGACAATGTTGAAAGCTTTTTTTAAATCCACAAAGCAACATAAGAGACCAACTTTACTATTGTGACATTCCTTTGCAATGTTTCTAAGAGTGACCAGATGGTCAATAGTCGAGTGATGTCTCCTAAAACCAGCTTGTCCTTTAGCTCTTTTTACCTGACTTTCAAGCCAAATGCTAAGCTTCTTCTCCAAAATGAGCCCATAAAGTTCGTCTTGGACATGGCTAACTATAATGGTCTTGTAGTTGGAAGGAACACTCTTGTCCCCATTTTTAAATATAGGTACAATAAAGCTTTGCGTCGAAAGTTGAGGGAAACCATGCATTATAACCAAATTGAGAAGCTTGTGGAGATAAGGAATGAGGATAAATCTTCCCATTTTAAGAATCTCAGCTTGGTATCCTTCAATATATTTAGCTTTCCCATTAGCGAGCTTATTAATACCAGACTCAATGTCGTCAAGAGAGAATACTTCCTCCTTAATTGGAGTGATTAAGGTGGTGCCCATAGTGTCCGGAGAGTCATACAACTTCTTAAGATAGTTGTTCCAGTTTTTTAAGGGGGTAGAGTGGTTATCTTTGGTTTCACAGACAAGAACATTACGCCAAAATTTTTTGGACGCGACTTTAGAAAGGTTGGGAAGATAATTTTGTCTTTTATTAATATATGATATTTTCTTCCTCTTATGATATTTTTGTATATATTGATATCTGCAACTTTAAAAAAAATAAAAAAATTTAAAAAGAACATTAAAATAAAAATTTTAAAACAATAAAAATTTAAATTAAAGAAAAAAAAAACATTAAAAATTTAAAAAGAAAAATTAAATTAAACAAACACAGAAAAAATACATTTTCAAAGAATTAAAAAAACATTATTCTTTTTTTAAATTAAAAAAATAAAAAAATTCAAAAAAATAATAAAATCATAAAATAATAAAAACACATTTTTTTAAATTAAAATAAAAAAAATAAAAAAATCTTGAATTTAAAAGTAAATACATAAATAAAAATTAAAAATATAAATCAAATTAAAAAATATAAAAAAAAAATTAAAATTAATATATATATATATATATATATATAATAAATGGGTTTTAATAGACGTCTTAGAGGTCATGATGCTGGGCACAGGAGATGGTAACTCACGCTCTGCAATAGAGTATTATGCCCTTAAGGGGTGGTAAGGGTCAACACCAATTCCCAGTATGTTTTTTTAATCATGTCGCTTATCCTAGCATAAAAGCCTATTCCCGTAATCGACTTTTATCATCACGAGGTTCATCGATACAGGCAATAGGAGAGCTTCCATCTCTCTCACTTTCCGTGAATATGCCTCACATGACCAAACCAATGGAGTTTTTTATTTATTTTAATTTACTTTTTTTTTTTTAATTTATTTGTATTTAATTTTTTCTATTTTTTTTCATATTTTTAATTTTATTATTAAAAAAAATCAATTTTAATTTTTTTAAAGATTTTTTAATTAAAAAAAAGATAAAAAGAGATTTTTATTAATTTTTTAATCTAAAATTGTATTTTTCATTATTTAAGTATATATATTATATATTTAAATTTTCTTTTATTTATTTTTAATTTAATTTTTTATTATATAATTTTTTTTTCTTTTAAAATTATTATTATTATTATTTTTAATTTAAAATTATAAATTTAGATTATTTTTTATTTTAATATTTATTTTTTTAAATTCTAACTAATTTTAAATTTTTTATTTTAATAATTTTTTTTAAATTTTAACTAATTTTAGACTTTTTTATTTTAATTATTTTATTCTATCTTTTTTTTATGCGTATTATTATTATTATTATTATTTATAACTTAAAAAAATAAATTAGTTTTTGTTTGTTTTTTTTAGTTAATTTTTATGTTAAATTTTAATTTTTCCCCCTTTTTTGTTTTTGTTTTTTTTTTTTTGAAATATATATATATATATATAAGTGTGATATTTTATCTTTAATATCATGCTTAAAAATCATTGGAATTTTATTTTCATAAACGTGATATTTTATCTTTAATGTCATTCTTGAATTTTTAAGGCTTTTTAGAGACAATAATAGATTATCTTTAATACCATGCTTAAAAATTGTTGGAATTTTCAGACTCGATATTTGATCTTTAATGTCATGTTTATCGTTGAAATTTTAAGGTTTTTCAGAGTCATGATATTTTATCTTTAATGTAATTATTAAAAATTGTTGACAATTTAGTTCGAAAAAATACATTATTCCAACATTAACACTCTTCGTTTTCAAGGCGTTTTTCGCACGCAAAAAATTGACGACGTTATTCAACCATCAACACTTTTCATTTTCAGGTTGTTTTTTGCACACACAAAATTAGCAATGTTATTCCACCATCAACACTTTTTGTTTTGAGGGTGTTTTTCCAATCCTTTTTTCAAGAAAAAAATTTGGTTTTTAGCATAATTTTTTTTTTTTTTATTTTTTTTTTTTCGAAATTTGACCCTAAAAAGAAATGCGTTCTGGAAGACACTTTTCATTTTTGAGTTGTTTTTTCATGTTTTTTGAGTTTTTTGGGCTAGAGTTCATGTTTTGAGGTAATAGTTCCCATTTGATCGGTAACTGTTACTAATTTTATGACTCTCAAAATTAACTTGTTCTCAATTCAAGTTCTCAATGCCAACTCAATTCATGTGCTCCTGAATTAATAAAGGAAAATGATTAATAAAATAACCAAATTGTATGCTATCTATGAACTCAATCATCCGCTTCACATGAACACTATCTAATCTGTTTTTCAATTCAAAATCGACATAAAGATACATTAGGGGATGCATCCATCTAATTGATCATGATATTCATAAATTGAAATAACATAAATGAAAAACCCTTATTGCTTGAGGGGGCTCTCCACAAGAAGATGGTTGCGCAATTCAACTGATCAATCAACCATGCATCGAGATAGAAAAACTTATATTAAAACAAAGTTTAAGAGTTCACTGTTGCATAACATAAAATAATAACAATGATGCATAACATCTTTGCTACTTGGTTTTTATAAAGCCTCTCTCATAAATGTTTAGAGTTTCTTTAGCAAACATAATTCTAATTTAATCTTAGAAGATATTTTAATGAAAAATTGCTCACGATTTGCTATTTGACAAAGCTAATTGTGAGGCATTTGTTTCGCTTCTCCCTCGTTTGTTGTAGCTAACCCGTTGACCTTCACCTTTGACTATTCTATTGGAAGATTCTTTCATAAATTCGATTAATGAAGATAGGAGGATAACGTTGAGTAGACTAATTGTTATCTTCCCATATATATTTTGCTCTAGCTGGCACGTTGGATCCTGTTCAATAATGGACTCAGCTGTAGAATCATATTTTGGCTGCAGAAACATCAAAATTTGGTAGCTGATGCAAATATTAGGCAAATAATAAAGAACATTAGTAACATATGAAATATGAGACAATCATATACCTTTCAAGCTTTGAATCCATTGATTTGATGCCCATTGATGGTTATGGTGGTCAAAATATGTGAAAAAGGATTGTAAAAAAGAAACAATTATGAGGCTCAACATTCCCCCACTCGGAGGCCATTGCAGGTCCTCATGCAAAAATTCAAAACTGATAGCCTTTCTCTGTCAATGCATTTCTTCAAAAACTTGAGCTAGGACATCTAAGTTTGTCTTCTATACCCTTTTCTTAGCAACTACCATCCTGGGCTTCTTCATCAAAATTTTGTATTTCAAACTTATGACCTTCCTTTTGAGAGAATTTTTCTTTTCCTTCAGCTTTTTATTCTTCTTATGCCATACACCTAGGTGCAAGAGAATGTTATCATTGTGGATCATTTGTATTTCATTTTGTGCTTTCAAGGTATCGTGTTCTTGTTCCAAGTGTTTTTTCACTGTCTCCAATTCAAAGATTTCCTGCTTTAAAGTATTGACGATTGGAGGTTCTTGCCGACTGACAGATTGAATTCCTTCTTCCTGATTTGAATCAAATGTTCTATTTTCTAGAGACTCAATATAATCACATATCTCTTGTTGTATTGGGTCAATTTCTAGTGACCTTCTCTTTGGTGATAAAACAGTAAGTGAGGGAAACTTTGATTCCTCCTCCTCTTCTAAATCAACATACTTTGTGCATGGTCCCTTTATTACTTTGTGAAGCCTTGCACTTCTCCTTATAGTGGATGGAGTGATCCAGGTGGCTCCAGAGACAGACACAGGATAAAGAGGGCTCAAAAATCAAATTGTTTGGATTGCTTTCAAACTAGCTTCAAGTTGAAGATCTCGTTTTTCTGATTCCAACAACGCAGATGACACTCAATTCCGAGTCCGTATGGAGGAGTTAGAAGTAGTCAAAGTTTTGGGTTGAATTAATGAGGTGGTAGACTTAAGGAGGACACAATTTGGAAAGAACTCGACCACTAGATTTCGGCAAGCTCCAACCAGATTCTCAACGAAATTGTGGGATGGATAAATTGCCCACTAACGCCTATTTTCCAGTATTTTAAAAAGGAACAATTTGTTTTATAAACAAATTTAATTAAAAAAAAAGGTCGGCGGGCCATGACCCTCACTGGCCTCCCCGCACCATACCACATATATTAAAAAAATAATAATATATTAATAGGGGTCGGCGGTCATGACCCCGTTGGACTCCCGTCCACTTAACGACACCATATATTAAATATGGATGGGGCCAATGACTGTGACTCCGTAGCCCCAACCCACTCCACACTATACGGCACCATACATTAAAGGGTGGCAGGGGTTTTTAACCCCACCAGTAACCCAACCCACCACACTATACGAAGCCGGCGGAGTATGGGGGGCGGGCCGCCCAATGCGGGCCCGATCCCCCCAACGCACCCATATTTAATATTATATATATCCGTAAGGGTTCAAAAAAAAGGATGGTGTGGGTTTAAAAAAAAATATATTCGTTGGTTTTAAAACAAAACACACTATTTTAGAGGGGGTGAGGCTTGACCACCCGACCTCCCTCCAATGAATTTCCCTTTTTACCATTGTGCCAAATGACCCATTGTTAATTATTCTACCCACCTTCAGATATATAAACCTCATTTTTTACAGTGTGCCCAGGGCCAAGGCAGATTAGGAGCGTGCACATAGATTGAGGCAGTGATTTTCTGTATTACAGGTGGAACCATGAGCAGGCCCAGAAATAGGGAACGGAACCATGAGCCTTGAAATTTTCCCATGGAGGTAATTTTTCTCCATGTCGGAATATAGTCAAGTTTACAGTGATTTTTCACAGTTTTTCGCAGGAAACACAATGGTGAGGTCAGGTTCGCCTTTTGAGTTGCAGATTTCCAGTCTAGCCATGGAGTAACATCTTTGAGGAATTTAGGGGGAATCTAAAAGATTATTTTTTGCCCCATATTTTCACTTTGTTAGAATTTAGAATTTTGACAGTCGATTTTGCACTATTCGACGTCATGAATCTGATGGTATATTCAGATTTTCCATCTGAGCTTTATATTTTTTGGCCACTTTTTGAAGTGAAGTTGCAGGTGTCAACATTCAATGAGTGAGCAGTCAATTTCACACCTTTCGACACCACAATTGTGATGGTGATTTCAGATCTGGCAGCAGATCAAATCACTCTTCAGTTATCATCAGCATGAGGTATATGATGAGTTGATTTCATGTATTTATTTGTCTATGAGATGCATTTTGTTGTACTGATCCCTGTTGATGTTTGATGTGAGATCTTGTTTTGTTCTTGATGTGAGATGTGCTTTCTGTCATGAATTTGTATTATGTTTGAGATCCCTTTGCTGCCATGTTGGCGAGATACTCATTGTCACATGTATGTTGTTTGAGATCCCTTGTTTGCCATGTTGGTGGGATACTCATAGTCATTATGTGTGAGTTATTGTCATACTGATAGGAGTCCTTTTGTGAATGAGAGTTCCTATAGTGGAACATCTCGTAGAGAGGTCCAACCACTCCTGCGTGAGGGAATTTTCCTTGTACAACAGATAAAACACTATCCATGTACATCTTCACTCCTTACAACACTTAATGCAGCGACTTACACCATCTTGACACCGAGGCCCGAAGATGTAGTCCCTCCTAGATGAACTCCGTTATCGTCTTGTGTTTCTCATGCTTGTTATGTTCGTCTTCTTTACAACATGCATATGTTCATTAACGCTTAAAATTAATGCAATTCTAACACATCGGCCGAAGTAAAAGGTCTTGGTTAAGGGTATCAGGATTTTACCTGGATCAAGGAGGCACTTATTTTGAATGTTTCTCTGTTCTATTTCTTTTGTGGATGTATTTTCTTCTTTCTGGTTGGATTTTTTCTTCTAACATTTTTCTTCCTTATGTTTTCCAAAATATTCACCAAAGAAGTTTGATCTTCTGAATTTTGTTCTTGTTTTGGAGGGTTTTCAACAGAGCTTTGAGAATGTCCTCTAGTTGTCCCCTTCAATTCCTCTATTTTTAAACCATATTTCTCCAACCCTTGGGAGCTCGGTAACATCAACTATGAAAGAATCTATCACCCCTATTCTGATATCTCCAATTTCGGCCTCTGTTCCATCAAAAGATCAAGCGAATGATTTGGTGACCTCTCTGTCAAAATCATCAATTTTTTCTATAAATTCCCACCATTTCACTTGTGCTAACATTTGCTTGACTTGGGGATATCCTTCCATAGATTTTGTCCCATTAGGTTCAGTCCAAACATTTACCCCCATGGTGGTGAATTCTCATCTCACAATTGTGTTTGTGACAGAGTTATGGAAATGGGTTATGTTCGAGAGTGAAATGAGGGATATAAGCGAGGTCGCAAGTGGACTAAGAGATATGAGTAGGGTTGAGATATAGTCACCATAACAACAAAGTATAAATTGAGTTATGAGCAAGGACGAGAATGGAATGATTTTCAAATGAACAGAGTATAAATGAATGAGCGACGGAGTTATCAATAAAACAGGGTTTTCGAAATGGAGTGTTAATGTAATGATGGATGACATATGGCCTTCTATGGATAGTTTGAGATGACATGAAAAAATAATTATGATTTAACGTCTCTATTATTTCATACTTCTAATGTTTTACCTTTATTATAAATCTAATACTTACATACCTCTGAATTGATAATTCTAATGTTTGGTTGTTGCTTGTGATTTGTCTTTAGGTACTTTTATTTGTTGACTTGATCATTCCTCTTGCGGGGTCTTCAATTGTTCCAATAATTAATTTTTTGTCAGTATTAGATGCAGAAATTGTCAACACCACATATTATTCGCAATTCTGTAGCTATTTATTTTGAATGAAAAAAAGAGATATAAAGAAAATCAGAATCATATTGGGGTTGAAAAAGAAAAATTAGAATGCCAAGAAAATTTTGTTTTCACCCTAGCTTTCTGTATAAACATGCTAACATTCATTGGTTTTCATGTTTATATATATATATATATATTTTAAATTTTTTAGAAAAGAAAGAAAACTTGGTGATTCAAGCTGAAGGAGAAGGAAAATCCTTCTTACCCAGCGTTAAATCAATTTGTTTTTGCAATTTTCAACAAATTCCTCCCTTGTTAATGTCTTATGATATAATCTCAATAGATGACCATTTACAAGGAAAGTAATTTTCTCTTCATTAATAGTCCGGATCATGATTGCACCATTTTCAAAGATTGTTTCAATCTCATAAGGCCCAAGCCAATGAGTTTGAAATTTTCCTTGAAAATATTTGAAATTTGAATAAAAAAGTAGGGCCCAATCCCTTGGCTGGAACTTCTTCTCGTTTATATATTTATCATGCCACTTAGATCTTTGTTGTTGAACTATATTGGTTTTTTGGATATCATCTTGTCTTATCTCATCTAGTTCATTTAGTTGCTCCATCGTTTGTTTTTGTGCTTCTGAAAGATCAAGACCCAGTTTGACTGTTGTCTTGAAAGTCTTTATTTGAAATTCATAGGAAACAAGACTTACTTCCCATAAACAAGTTCAGAGGGAGTATGTCTTGTAGTGTTTCTCTGTGTGGTACGGTATGCCCATAAAGATTTTGGAAGCTTTTCTGCCCAATCTCTTCTATGTTGATGCACAATCTTGGTGAGAATGGATTCAATTACTTTATTAGTGGACTCCACTTGTCCATTTTCTTGTAGATGATATGGAGTAGACTTCCGATGTTTGATTTTGTATCCCTCCATTATCTTCTATATCAACTTGGATGTGAATTGAGTACCTTGATCTGTCACAATTTCCCTTGGGACACCAAAACGAGTAAAAGTATCCTAAAAAAGAAATGAGACTACAACATTTTTAGTGGCAAAAGGAAGTGCTTTAGCTTCTACCATTTTGTAACATAATCAATGCAAACAAGAATGTACATTTTATGTCTTGATGGTGGATTAATAGGACCAAAAAAATCTAAAGCCCATTTCTCTAAGGGTTCAATGAGTACCTGAGGTTGTAGAGGCATTTCATCTGAAAGGATAGGTTTTCCCATTCTTTGACAACTATCACATCTCTTAACATATTATTTGGCATCCTTGAAAATAGAAGGGCAATAATACCCTAAGAGAAGGATTTGTAGGAAGTTCTCTTATCAGCAAAATGTGCTCCACATGGTTCATCATGACAAGATTTTAGTATTTCAGGTACTTCATCTTCTCTAACACATCTTCGGATAATTAGATCATCTCTCTTTTTGTACAATTGTTCATTTATCCATGAGTAACATTAGGGGAATTTTGAGGTCTAAAATGGGCCTCCTAAGAAAAATGTACAACCAAAATAAAATTTATAAGAACCAATAGGATTAAAGATGATGATGTCAACCATGAGGGATGATTCACCATTTTTTTAAGTAAAAGGATAAAAATATTAAAAAAAATAGAAAAAATAAAACTATTTTTTCAACTCATATTTTGAACTTATCTCTCAATTTTTTTACTCAAATTTCGAGTGGAAGTACTCGTTGGATGAAAAATTTAATTCCTCATCCAATGAGTACGCATGTTGCATACTTTTTCTGGACCCTTCTACACCAAATATGAGAAATACATGAAAGCACGTGATTGACATCACATTTTTCATTTATTTATCATTTTTCATGTAGTAGGGTCCATCAAAATTATGCAACATGGGTACTCCCTAGATGAAGAATTAAATTTTGCATCCAATGACTACTCTTGCTCGAAATTTGAGCAAACAATTTAGGAGATAAGTTGAAAATACGAGTTGAAAATGTAGTTTTTCTTTTTTCCCTCTAAAATTTGATGATGTAATCAAATATTATTTTATTATTTCCATTATTATTTTATAATTTCCTTAGGAGGCCTAATTTAGACCTCAAAATTCCCCTAATGGATGCACTAGTTTGAATTACCTTTCTCTTTTCACGACGAGATAAGTATGATGGTAACTTTCTTGTAGCCAAGTAGTTAGAAGTGTCTTCAAACCAAGGGGTTTTAGTAGATACCGCAAAACGAAATTCATAAGGAAAATCATCTTCTACAGGAGTATTATTATTATTATTATTTTGGATCCTAGACAATGTTGGAAAATGTAACTAGTTTCGGTCTTCATATTGAGTATGTAATTATGTATTTATGTAATGAAGAAGACAAATATAATAAAATGTATTTTTTTTATACTTGCTTCATGGGTTTCATGAGCAAGGTTTTTATTATAGGTCAAAATACTTCTTGATGTCTTTTAGGGATTTTTCATATTTTCATAAATGTACTAATTAAGAGTCATGTATATGAAGAGTCAAGACAATAAAGTATGCCTCAAGACCTTGTCACTAAAGCTTGAAGATATATATCCATATGATCAACATTGAATATCTCATCCAGACAACCTATGCGCAGTGGACAAGTCAGCCTACATTCTCCTAAACAAGTCGGCCTGCAAACAGTGTGAGGGTTAGCCTAAAAACAAGGAAGGATGTCTCTATAAGATAGCTCTGCGATTTATTTGGTGGAATAATTTCAGACAAGTTAAGTGATTCTAGTGCGAGTTAAAGGACTGCAATGAGTGTGGAATAGGAGAGGAAAACAACGAAGGAAAGAAGGATAGAACTAAATTTATTCTGGGTCTGTTTTACCTCGTCCATTTCTGTGGAGAAATGTGAAAAGGGTCTGAAGCAGTGCCACATTACATCTAAGAAGGAGTATGTTACATTGAAGAGAAGAAGGGCTATCATATGTTCGGTCTAGGGTCTATTCATTTTGGTAATAGATCAACATCTATAGTGTGAGATAATTGCAATGAAGAAGTTAATCCGAGGATCTCTTAAGTAATAATCAAGTATGTAATCTTGTGCGTAAGGAGGTATCTTGGGAGAAAATCAGAGAGACCTTATACGAAACATTAAGAGAAGGAACGATCTTGGATTTGGTATAAAAGGAAGCCAAAGAAGAATCCCCTAAAGGCTAAAGAAGAAAAACATAAGGCACATCAGTAAGGACTGTTGGAAAAAGGGACTGAGTCTCCCTAGTATTGGTGCAACTCGGTGCAGGAAAGAAGATCAACCTAAAGGAGCTTAGAAGAGTAGTGAAAAGGTCTTGGATGCATACAAAGGTCACGGGTATGTGTCATGGTCATGGTAATTTCCATATGAAAGTCTATAAGAAGAATTTCTTGTGGGTTTTCCTCTCCAAGAGGGAGAGGTTTTTCCTTGGCTCGAAGAGCCTAAATTTGTGTCTCTTATGTTTTTGGTAATTGAATTAATGAAAGACTTAATAATATAACAAGATAAGACATAATGGCCCTACCTAATTCTCAACATGGGATCAGAGCTAAGGTGCTAATGGCAAGGGCGATTTGACAAGGAGACACTCAAGGAAGCAAGAATCAAAGTTAAGGTCAAAATCTGCATTGAAAAATCAAATCATTTTGCAAGGAATATTATTCAATATAATTCAAAGGGTCAACTTATCAGGTAGATAATATTTTCCATCAAAGATTTATGTCATTGAATACATTGTTGGAAGACACATCATCAGGCTCCATCCAACAATATCCAACACCTTTGAAGACATCCTTTGTCATTAAGGATCCTAGGTCACTTACTTTGAAGAATTCAATCTAAGAGGAAGTTCCCGACTTCATCTTCATCATCATCAAGGAAGCTACTAGAAGGAGGAAGTCACTCTACTGAAGTAAGTATTTATGACCTAATCTAAATCTGTCAAAATGACTTATTGCAAAGAGAGCAACAAATTGGTTGAGTCATCAAACTTTATTGCATGGAAGAAGAGGACAAATTTGAATATAATCGAAGATGGAGTTATGGGCTACATCGAAGGATCTACAATTAAACCCTAAAAATAATATGCTCTAGCTCATCCCAAGTACATGAAAGGAGAAATCAGAACCTAGAGGATTCTCATAAAATCCATTAAGGACCCACTCATACCATATGTATCAAAACTAAAAAACTGCAAAAGAAATATATGAGAAACTGGTGGAGCTATTATCTGTGAATATTGTAGGAGAAGCAATATCTCTGAGACAAGAACTATACAAGATTAAAATGTCAAAAGAGGAAGGAATCACTTCATATTTTATGAAGATTTTTTAAATAAGAGAGCAACTGCAGTAATTGGGAGAAGTAATGTCTGATAGTGAGATGGCTACTGTGGTGCTGAATGCCCTACCAGAAGAATGGGGAAACTTCACTTCAAGATTATACGGGAAGAAATAAGTAAATCCATAATACGATCTATGGTCTCCATGTAAAATAGAGGAAACAAGATTGAAAGCCAAAACTGATGTAGAATGAAATTAAGGGAATCAAGCCTTTGCAACCATGTCCAAGAAGAAAGGAAGATTCAACAAATTTGGTCTGAATAAAAGAAGAAATATGGACAAGTATGATGCTTTGGATGTAATGAAATTGGGCATTATAAAAGGGATTATCCTAAATATGGGAAGGACAAGAGGAAAAAGGAATAAGCCCATGTCATAGATGAAAGGGAAGAACTTGATGCAAAGAAATATAAGAAAGAAGAAGCAATAGATCTATATTATGATTGAGATCATCTTCCTCTTTAAGTCATTTATGTTTATTGTAAAGTAGTATGATAGGAAGCAGAGTATGTGAGTAGCATCATGATAGAAGCATGGAAGGAGAACTTGAAGAAGTAGCTCTTGGGAACCTCGTTGATAACAACATTGATGGAAGACAATCATTTGGATCAAGGGTCATCATTCAATAATAGATATGGAAACAAGAGCTCTCTGGATTCACTGAAATCAAAAGGTTTCATCGAGAATTCTATCGAACATGATGACATATTAATGAATAAGGACAAAGGAATGAAGTTCTTCATTCTAGTAAAATTGCAGTAGGATTAATCAAAAGGAAATAGTATGAGGTACATATATATTGTGCTGACACTAGATATTGTGAAGTCATGTCATATGGTTGCAGGTAATGGACTTATATCTTTAGAAGTATGATCTATGGAAGGAAGATATCTTCTGGTACACATGTTGCCACTAACAGATGAAATTAAATATGTCCTCATATGGAATATGAGGTGACTGTACACAAAGAAGGAACTGGATATTTGAAGTTCCTGGGGATGAAGCTGTGTGAAGAAAGAATGGAAGAGATCATGAAGTGAAACCATGTAAAGAGGCAGTTATCATTCGAAAGCCAAGAAGATGTGACTAGGAGATCTCCTGAGAATATATGTGGACTTTGATAGAAGTATGGTAAACAAGAAGACCCTTGACAAAACATATCTTTAGGAGATGTGTCAATTTGAATAGAGGATGTCGATACCTACATGAAGATGTCATGGTGAGAGTTCATCACTAATGTAACTTTTAATTTAAAATTTCATATGTATATGTTTATTTTGATGAGTTTATGCAGGGATTCCAATCATGTGGAAGGATGTAAGATCCTTGGGAGATGATACGAAGGAAAGAAACATGGCATAAATGTGGACCAGATGAGAAATACTGATGAATCACATTTTTATGGTTGAAATGAATCATGGATGAAAGTGATGGATGATCTATGGCCTATGACACCAAAAGTTGAAAGATTCCTCAATATCGAAATCCATGACATCAAGGGAAGGAATTCTTCATGAGTAGCTGGGTGTCTCACCATTGCTGCTGCAGGTCCCTTCTTGAGAGGGAGCCTGGTGGTAAGTTTCTTACTTGGAAGAAACTTGAAGTATGTCCTTCCTTAGTTAAGAGGGAGTGATGTATATGATTCTCTAATTCATGTGTCATTCACTAGACCAAGACTGAAAACAGTAAGTCTTAGTGAAGGCCATGTGGAGAGAATGGATAGACATCATTCTGGCCTTCACATGGAAGACATAATGGAGGATTTGGTAATCATTTGGCATCTGATACTCTTTGCGAATGAGATAGTGCATTCAAGATAAGAGTATTCGGGGATCGATATTCTTTGAGGGTTGGCTACCCAAAAGAAGAATAGTCCAAGAAGGTCATATTCTGGGAACACCTGGGTGGAGTATGTACCTTGGAGAGACAATGACTATGGTGTCTATAAGTCATGTGTCTCGCCAACATTGTAGCCCATTGTCTCGTTGAGAGATGGTCTCGTTGAGAGATGGTGCATTCAAGGCCTTGCACTAGGACAATGTTGGTTGATATGATGCTATACCGGTGTGATTACCAATCCGATTCTTCTTATGAGATTCTTAATATTGAAAGTGACCATGTACCTGTATGAATAGATCTCTAGTTAAGAGGGAGAGTTGGAAAATGTAACTAGTTTCAGCCTTCATATTGAATATGTAATTATGTATTTATGTAATGAAGAAGACAAAGATAATAAAATGTATTTTTGTTATGCTTGCTTCATGGGTTTCATGAGCAAGGTTTTTATTATAGATCAAAAGACTTCTTCTTGATGTCTTTTATAGATTTGTCATCTTGTCATAAATGCATTAATTAAGAGTCATGTATATGAAGGGTCAAGACAATAAAGTATGCCTCAAGACCTTGTCAATAAATCTTGAAGATATATCACCATATGATCAACATTAAATATCTCATCTAGACAACCTATGAGTAGTGGAAAATTCGGCCTACATACTCCTGAACAAGTCGGCCTACAAACAATGTGAAGGGCTGACCTAAAATAGAGGAAGGATGTCTCTATATATAAGATGGATCAAGTTTATTTGGTGGAAGAATTTCATACAAGTTAAGTGATTCTAGTGCGAGTTAAAGGACTATAGTGAGTGCGGAATAGGAGAGGAAAAAAATGAAGGAAAGAAGGATAGAACTAACTCTATTTTGGGTCTATTCTACCTCATCCATTTCTGTGGAGAAATGCGAGAAAGGGTCTGAAGCAATGCCACATTACAACAAAGGAGTATGTTATAGTGAAGAGAAGAAGGGCTATCATATGTTCGGTCTTGGATCTATTCATCTTGGTAATATATTTGCATCTATAGCGCGAGACAAGTGCAATTAAGAAGTTAATCCGAGGATCTCTTAAGTAATAATCAAGTCTCTAATCTTGTGTGTAAGGAGGTATCTTGGGAGAAAATCAGAGAGAGCTTATACAAAACATTAAGAGAAGTAAGGATATTGGATTTGGTATAAAAGGATGTTGAAGCAACAAAACTTATAGCTTGTTGGCTTTAATTGTAAAATACATAAGAGGTATTTGTAATAATAATTTATTAATGTATAAAATTAATAAGTTATGAATAAATGTTACAATGAGGCCCAACTTATATACTTAGGTAGGTGGCCTTTCATGACTTGGACATGTCTTCTAAGACATGCCTTTTCAGTTAACTAATGACCATTTAAATAATCGTTATTTATATGTATTTATGTTTTACATTTATTTGTATTTATTCTATTTGTTATGAATTATATTCATAACATTTCCCTTTTCTTCAAAAGCTTTGTCCTCAAAGCTTATCGTTCACAATTTCCTTCCGCTTAATCGCCAACAATTTTCTTCGTTTTGCTCTCGTCATTTTGGTAAGTGTGACGGGTCACAATTTTCATCATGTTTGTCATCTTGGAATCATTCATTAATTCATTTATATATATAATTAATCACTTGTCTCGAAATACAACTCATCAATAACATTCCCTTGGATTTTTTTTTTTTTTTTAACTATATAGTTTAATTATTATTATTATTATTATTTTTTAATTAATGAACTTATATATATATATATATATATATATATATATATATATATATATATATTTGTACCACACGGAATTGATTTTTTTAAAAATGACGTAACGGTGGAAGACCTTCCTGAGAGGTTTAGGCAACGTATCATGGATTGATGCGATGGTTGATGGTGTTATCATACATAACCTTTCAGTTTGTTGAACATGTCAATTTTGTAAGTATATTGGTTAGGGGACAAATAAAAATCATGAAAAGATAATTTTTATGATATGGTGTGAGTTTTTAGGTTACCTTAAGGTGTTAGGGGATGTATTTAAGTCATGTCAAGAGGACAAATCTGAATTTGATACTTAAATCAATCAAATGTGTCAAATTTGGCTACCTGTCGGATTTTTCCTGAGTCTGCAACGTATTTAGTGCAAATTAAATAGATTTCGCTGTGAAATCACCTAATATTTCTGCAGTGGATCTGACACATGTTAAACTGAATTCGCTACAAATTTCTGTTTTCCTGCAATGGTCTTTGAAAATTGATGAGTTATTAATTTAATTTGACTTAATTTATATAATATTAAAAATTTCGATTGATTTTTGGTTGGTCGGCCTTCATCTTGCACTCTTGGTATATTTATAATATCTTTCCTCCTCTCCTTTTTTATAGGATTTGTCCTGATGATGGGTCTTGTTCTAGACCTGAAACATAGACACAAAAATGCTCACTGTGGAGATTCCGAACCCAGAAACTCTAAACTCACACCACAAAAATCTGAAATCTACAATTGATGAGTTGTCAAATTATGAGGGGTTTGAGGTCATGTTGGTCATGCTAGGGTCATCATTAAAAGATTTGAACACATTTAGTCATCAAATACTGTCCTTTTACGAATTTCATCTCATTCTCTTTCCTAATTTAGCCTTCATTCCCTACGATTTTTCTTCCATGTTTGTAAGAAGCTACTCAAACAACTCACTGTCTCTGTTTTCCTTTTAGAGTCTAGGTGCTGTCATACCAGTCTTGTAATACCATAGCAACTTGTTGTCATCGAGTCTTGATTGTGTAGGTGTGAGTTTCTAAAGGAGGCCAGCGCTACAAACAAAGGAGATGGCTACGTAGAGGAAGAAAAATAAAGGAGGATTACCATTCAGATATGAGCCTATAAATCCAAAATTAATCATGGAGGATCCCAGTTTCATGGAGGCTTTCACAAAAGCAGGGTGCATGCAGTTTTCCCAAAGACTATAGGGTCATCATATACAGGTTTCAAAGGATTTTGCACTGAATTTCAAGGGAACTTCTACAAAGGTTGGTATCCTCCATTTTTTAGTTTCACTTGATAGCATTTCTCAAGCAATAGGAATCCTCCAGGACTTTAAAGGCACAAAGTTTAATTTACAAATTTGTGATGATTTTCTGAAACCTGAGCATGTAGGGATAAGTATGACGATAGGGATTCCTAGAACTTGTTTTAAAGACAACTATTATAAACTATTAATGGTGATACAGAAGTAATTTACCTATGAGGGTAGGTTTCATACAATCTACATGTATCATTTCAAGTTGCTGCTTCATTTCACGGGTAAACAGCTAATGGACATCCCTTTCTATATTTTTAGAAGTCTTGGGAAAATGTTAGATAAGGTGGAGGGTAGGCCTGAAAGAAGTGAAACTTCTATTTTTCACCATGGATTAATAAAATTGTTAGTGTTGGAAGAACTGAACAAATTGAATAGAGATTGGGCAACCTTTTTGTTTATGAGTGGCTATGAAATAACTGCTCCAAATCCAAAGAAAAATCCTAAGTTCAAGACTGTTACTTCTAGAAAAAAGATGGATACCATTACAGAGACAGAAGGTGATCATCAAGAAGGTTTGCAGACTTCAGTTGAACCCATGGAGATAGAGATTGAATTCATTCAAGAGGCAGCACCTCAGCCAGCATCAAGCAAACATGTTATGGAGTCTGCTACAATCAGCAAGTCCAAACGTGCTGCAGAAAGGCCTAAGAGAAGCAAAAAAGACTCCACTGGAGGTAAAGGTAGGCTTGAAGATATTTTACAGGCAATAGACATTGCAGAGACTCCTGTAATGAAACTGGTAGAGGTAAAAGGATCCAAAACTAAAAAGAAGGCTCTCATTGCCAAGAAGTTAGACTTTTCTACTGAAGATTTAGGTTTTCTATTTAAACCTAGAAAACCTCTCACCAGATCACAGAGAGTTGAGGTTGTTAAAGATGACAACAAGCAACAGAAGAAAGATAAAGGGAAAAATCCATTGGTGGAAGAAATCATATATTTTTCACCTACTGAAACAGATATTACTAAGGGAAAGAAATATAAATCCAAAAGGAAGGTTCAGAAGGAGTCAAAGGTAGATTTACTGAAAGAACATCTCAAAGATGAAGAAGAAATTGTCAAACAGAGGAAAGGTAAAGAAAAGGTCATGAAGAAAAATGAAGGGCAACTTCTTAAAGAACAGGTAAGGGAGGCTAGAGAAGAGCTGATTGAAACGAAGATGGAGCTGGAGAGATACAAACAAGATAGACAGTTGATAGATGAGGTGGAAAAGAAAGTAAATGATCAGGTCACCTTTTTTGAAAAATCCCTTGGAAAGGCCAAGAAATTGCTGAAAAGAACCAAACCTTTGTGCATCATGATGAAACACACAAGGAAAAGGAAATTATGGTTGTAGGAAGAAAGGAAGAATCTTAAGAGAAAATTCAAAGAATTGAAGGAACAAATGGAAATGGTGAAGGTTGAATTAGAGAAGGGTTTGAAAATGAAGGTTGTAGAGGAACCTATTGAAGTTACTCATGAAGAACCTGCTGCAAAATGAAAAGGTAACAATGAAAAATAGATCTTTTTTGTCTTATTTCATCATATCTCACCCTCAAGTACACTCATGGACCTTTTCTAGGCCGAAAAATCTAAATTCTGTGAAGTGTGTGGGAAATTAGGTAATTCTGCAACGTGTCCCAGGCTTGGAGCCCAGTTTTTGCTTCAGAATTGTTGAAGATGTCTTTTTGGTTTAAAACCATGAAATTTGACTTGTTTGAGGAGATCTAAGGCCTGTGTTTAAATTTCTTTGACCACTCAACACCATCCACTGATCAGAAGTAGCAGGTGTATAACACAAGTGGCCTAAATTACTTCACTGCGAAATCTCACTGCAAAAGTGCCTAAAAAGCTTTGTTTTTGCAGCAAAGTAAGTTTTTGGAAATGACCAAAGGATAAAGAGGTTTTTTAAAGGTTATTTTCCATATGAAATTTCAAATAGTATCAGAGGAAAGATTTGCTGAAGGGAAACACTTATCAGGGTTTGGAGATGCCAACTCATCATGTTGCCACATCATCAACATGACAACTCCTCAAAAATAGGAAAAACAGTTTCATGAAGACAGTGAGGGTATTTATGTTTTGATTGTAGTCAGTGTTTTTGAAGCACATGTTTCCTTTCAATGTAGTTGGGTTATCCTTTAGATAAATATGTAATAAATAGGTGGTTGAGTTATGTTAGGACTCTAACTCCTAAGTTAGTAGGTGTCAGGTTCTAATTCCAAATATCTAGTTTATGGTTAGACTAGGTGGCAACAAAAGAACTTTATGATCTAGACATTTGGCAGATTCAATGTAAAGTTGGGATGCCTATTAATAGGTAGTATTTTGATGAATGAAGGGTTGGATAATATTGTACTACACTGCTACTTTGTAAAAGCTTTCAATTTTAGTAATATACAGTGGATGTTTTTGCCTTATTCACCTGAGATTCGAATGAGGTTTTCAATGAGTTATATGTCTTGTATCTTTCATGTTTAATATCAGCAGTTAGTTGATATATAATTACTCAGAACTCATGGAACTATGCTCTGACTTCCTTTATATGTTAAAATGTTGTTTCTTCCTGTGTTGTGTATGTGTATCATCATTTCATTGAAACTTCCATTTGCCTCAGTTTCCACAAGAAGGATTTTTTCATTGAATTTTCCGATGTTGACTCCATTTTCCCAATGGTAGAAAGTCTTTATATTTTCAACCTGCAATCAATCACAATCAAGTTACAGTTATAGAGTAAGCCATCTAATAGAGTTTTCATTGCAAATCATAAGTTACCTTGAGAGAGCCCTCTTAGACTGAAGAGGCTAATCTTCAATTAAAAGTTGGTTGAAATAGTTACTCTAAGTTGTCTGGTGGAGCAGCCCATCAATACCAATTTAGAGATAACATATGGCATGAAGGTGGTGGGGGCGAGGCAGTGTGATATACATCGGGGGTGTAAACAACAATTTTGGGCGTGATGGCTGATAAGGATTTGGAAGGTATCAGAGCCGGGATGTGGCACGATGGCAACGCAAAGAGGACGACAACGCATGATGCGGAGGGGGTAGGAACAACAGCAAGAGCCACGATCAATGTTTAGGCAGTCACGACATAGATCGAAGTGCCAACTAGAATATGATGGTGGGAGCACGACTGCGGGGAACACATCGGTTGGTTGCGTGGCTCGACGGTTGGCTATTCTAGTCAACAGGGAGCTGAATAATGCTGATAGAAGTGCCAGAACTGCAAGTGGTATGCAAGTCTTCAGTATCCATACCTCAATCAAAGAAGCTACCAACTCACTTTCAATTGTGAGGTCATCTTCTTGCAATCGGTTCTTCATATTACTTGGTAACGAGTTCACCAGGACAATCGTTTTTGAAAATTTAGGATACGTGGGTACTGACTTGATAAAGCTTCTGTTGAGATTCAACAAGATGATGAGCTTAGTGAAAATCAGTCACCTTCACTAAGTGGGACCGCAAGCTATTTTTAGGTGTAAGTCTATTTTTAGACATGGTGATCATATTTCAGAAGTTGCAGGATGCTATTTGTGGATGGTTGGTAAAGTTGGAAAAATAGATGAAATTCTATTTTTAGAATATTGGGAGAAGTCTATTTATAGATCTTCGATCTAAAAATAGAAGTGTCAATTATTATTAGCTCTTAATAATAATCCGACAATAAACATCCACTTATTCTCTTGGAGCACTTAACTTCAGTGTACAGATTTGGAAAATCAGTGGGCTAAAGGAATTACACAATTCCTAGGGTTTACTGGTGGTTCATGCATGGAGGACTTAGTTAGAATTGAAGTGGCAAAGTTATGACAGAGTTGGAAGAGTAGTTCATGGAGTTGTTATTCAGTTTAACTCAGTTAATGGAGTTAAAATTAGTTGAGCTAGTTGTACCTAGTCTAATTGAATGATACACTAGTGAGAGGAAGTGAATTAATTAGTTAATTAATTCACAAATTATAACTCATTAATCAACTGAAAAATACATAAGTTAAATACAATGCATGTCAGTTCCAGTGGAGACCCAGTGGAGAGATAGGGGAAAGGGCAAGATGGACTATCTGTTGTGACTATAGTGATGCATTGATTGCACCAAACACACATTGGAGTTGCCAATGAGGATTGCTCAGTCAAGGCAAGGGTATTTCGAATTCATTCAGAGCTATTCTTCAGCAGGGATTGCGCAGTGGAGGCAGGCTATCAGGTGGCAAGAAATCAGTGCATGGATTTGTAGATTTCTTCTGATTAGTGTGTGACGATTGATTGTATTGAGAGATTGATGTACTAAGCTTTGTATGATATTGTTACATGATCTCCATGATAAATAATATATGATAGTTGGGGTTTTTAGCTTTATGCTTTCTCGTTAAACAACTGTGTTATGTGTGATTGTTTTTATTGCTTCATGTGTTTGCAATTGATTTTAATTTCCACAAAAGGTTAATAGTGGAAGGATTCTGTATTTAGCAAGAAGATAAATATTGTTAGATCAGGAGAATATGGAAATATACATGCATCTTGTATAAAATTTCTACATGGTATCAGAGCAGTGTTAATTCTTGAAGATTGCAATTGTGAAGAATTGCTGAGTTTGTGCTGGTGGACAATTCGAATTTGCTTCATAAAATTCTTGGTGCGACAGTTGAGTATACATTGAAATGTCTTTCAATGGGTTGCGATTGGAGTATGCCTTTGATGGCAGCTCGAATTACATAGCCTGGAAGTATAGGATGGAGGCAGTGCTGGAAGATAATGGACTGAAGTAGTTCATCGAGATCGATGTTCCTAAGTCGGGATCTAGCGATGCTGCATTACTTGACGCATGGAAAAAGAAGGTAGCAAAGACAAGAATAATTCGGTTAGAAGGTGTGAAAGACCATATTGTGTCCAGAATTCACGGGAAAGCCACTCCATTTTCAATATGGAAGGCTTTGACATATTTGTTCCAAAGCAGCATCGACCAGAGGAAGTTGGCACTGAGAGATAAGCTCAGAAAAATAAAAATGGAGAAGGGTGACAGTATTCCAAAATATCTCACGAAGTTTTTCCACTGTAGGGATGAACTGGGAAGTGTGGGAATTACTATTGATGATAAATACTTGATGAGCTTGGCTCTCCTTGGGCTTCTGAAGAGTTGGCATGGCTACGAAGACTCTGTCAATGGACATGAGAAACTGCCAGGATGGGAGTGACTTTGGTCAGATCTTGTGCATGAGGAGATAAGGCGAAGTATCAGGGATGACTCTTCATCGAAGAATGAAGATGAAGAGAATTATGCTTTGGCTGCCAAAGAAAGGAAAGGGAAGGGGAAGAATTTTCCTTCAAAATATGAAGCTAAAGGCAAGAAGCAGGATTTGTCCAAGGTGAAGTGTTTTCACTGTCACGAACATGGGCATTTCGCTACTAACTGCCCACAGAGGAAGAAGAACAAGAATGCTGCTGGAGCTGCAGCTGGAGAGGCCTTAGCCTCGCAATTTGAACTTGATTTCTCTTTGATCGCATGCTTGGTTTCAAGCTATATGGGATTGGTGTGGTATCTTGATAGTGGTGCATCTTTCCATATGACGGGAGACAAGGAGTTGTTTAGTGACTTGGAGGAGAAGGATCTCCAAATGTATATAGAGATGGGCAACGATGGTTGATACAATGCGACCGTCATTGGGATCATTACCTTTGAGATGGAGTCAGGTAATCCATTTATGTTTAAATATGTCATGCATGTTCCAGGTCTGAAGAAGAACTTGGTCTCGGTCGCAATGTTGGAAGACAAAGGTTATGACATTGTTTTTAGCGATGGAAAATATTCCTGCGACATAAAACAATGGGTCAAACCAAAAGGATAGGGATTCGAGTTAAGAATCTCTACAAGCTGGAGGTAGATGGCTGCGCTGCAATGATGGGAAAAGCAGAAGAAGTGGAAAGCCCAGATGAGGGAAAATTATGGCACAGGAGATTGGGCCATCTTCACCATGGCGCTTTGAAGATTTTGCAGCAGATTTCTACTGGACTTCCCAAGGGTACTCTTGCGTAGTCAGATCAGTGCAAGGGATGTACTATGGGTAAGTTTGTGAAGACCACCTTTCATGAGAAGGAGAGAACCGTGTTTCGGTGATCCCGGAGAGAATTCACAGAGGTGTGTGGACCTTTTCGCTTCAACATAAAAACACATTGTAAAAAAATATTATGTTATATTTGTTGATGAATATTCATAGATTTACTCGGATCTTCTTCATGCGTAAGAAGAGCGAAACATTCTCAAATTTCTGTGAGTTTAAAGCATTGGTGGAGAAGGAGTCGTGGAAGCAAGTGAAGGCTCTACAGAGCGATAATGGTGGTGAATATATCTCGAATGAATTCAAAGACTTCTGTAGCAAAGAAGGAATTAGTAGAGAACTCATAACGCCATAACCCACAGTCAAAAGCCTCTGGGGTTGCATGTAGGAAGAACAAAACAATCGTGTGCCGCACAAGCTATGCTTCGAGAGGGAGCTGGGACTTGCATGTAGTGGAGGAACTGCTCTCGAAAAGATGAACCTCCTGCATGTGGATCAACCATAGGAGTGAAGTTCATGGAGGGAGGAGCCCATTGCTCCGTTTAACCAAACATCAAACAAGGCGCAAAGCACACTGTTTAAGCTGAGAGACTGAAGCTTGATGCAACACAGAATGTAGGACTACCTACATCATAGCATAGACAGAGATAGTCACCTGACCGATTTATTGGATACATGGCTCTCATGAGCAAGTGTATCGTGACAGAGCCATCTTCTTCTGAAGAAGCAGTGCAGGAGCCCACATGGGGAGATTCCATGGTGGAGGAGTATGACTCCATTGTTATAAACAACGCTTGGGATATTGTGC
This sequence comes from Pinus albicaulis, assembly GCA_034641835.2. NCBI lineage: Eukaryota > Viridiplantae > Streptophyta > Pinopsida > Pinales > Pinaceae > Pinus > Pinus albicaulis. The sequence goes on from CM076581.1 coordinate 665,509,068, forward strand.
CAAGGCCGGTTGGTCAATCAGTTTTAGGATCAAGATGGATCTACAAGGTAAAGCAAGCTGATGATGGGAGCGTCGAGAAGTATAAGGCAAGATTTGTTGCTCGGGGCTTCTCATAGATTGAGGGGATTGATTATGAAGAAACCTTTGCACCTGTCGCACTGTATTCTTCCATAAGGACCATCCTTGCTCTCTCAGCGCAGATGGGTTGGCACATTCATCAAATGGATGTGAAGACTGCGTTCCTTAATGGGATCATTAAGGAAGAGGTGTACATTAAGTAGCCTGAAGGATTTGAGATCTTCAGCAGTGAGTCACATGTGTGCAAGCTCAAAAGAGCACTGTATGGGCTGAAGCAAGCACCTCATGCTTGGTACACACGGATTGATAGCTATTTCACTAGACTTGGCTTCACCAAGAGTGAGGCGGATGAAAACCTGTACCAAATTGTGGTGGAGGGTAAGATTTTAATCATTGTTCTTTATGTTGATGATTTAATACTAATGGGTGATGAGCAATTGATACACTCATGCAAGGCAGATCTTGCAAAGGAGTTTGGGATGAAGGATTTGGGCCTCCTTCATTATTTCCTTGGATTGGAAATATGGCAGTAGGAAGGTGATCTGTTTGTGTCTCAAGGCAAGTATGCCCAGGAGATACTGGAGAAGTTTCACATGCAAGGCTGCAAGCATATCGACACTCCTCTTCCAGGAAATTGGAGGAAAGAGGATGCTACATCGGTAGAGGTAGTGGATGCCACTATTTATTGACAATTGGTGGGTTCACTCATGTATTTAGTTAATACAATACCAGACATATGCTATGCGGTGAACCAACTTTCACAAGCGATGGTTAAGCCTACCTAGCTCTTTTGGAATGCAGGCAAGCATGTCCTGAGGTATCTCAAGGGAACATCTGAGTATGGCTTATGGTACAGACAAACGGATGAGGTGAAGTTGCATGGCTTCACGGATGTAGATTGGGTAGGCACCCCAACAGATAGAAAGAGCACATGAGGAGGGATTTTCAGTATCAGATCTATAGTAGTTTCTTGGTACAGCAGGAAACAAAGATCTATGGTACTCAATTCAACGGAAGCAGAATTCATGGCAACAACTCAAGCTGCATGTGAGGCTATCTGGATGAGGAAGATCCTGGTTGGTTTGTTCGGTTCACATTTAGATCCTACAGTGATGTTAATTAGAGTTGCATTAAACTCTTGATTAATCATGTGTTTCATGATAGATCTAAGCATATTGATATCCGATATCATCATTTCAGAGATTGTGTGCAGCGGAAGATCATTTTGCTTCAGTACATTCCTATGGAAGATCAAGATGCAGACATTCTGACGAAGGCACTCACTAGGAGCAAATTCGAATACCATAGAGGCAGGATCGGGGTGAAGGATAATCCCTATCTTGTTGAGAGGGAGTGTTGAGATTCAACAAGATGATGAGCTTAGTGAAAATCAGTCACCTTCACTAAGTGGGCCTGCAAGCTATTTTTAGGTGTAAGTATATTTTTAGACATGGTGATCATATTTCAGAAGTTGCATGATGCTATTTGTGGATGGTTGGTCAAGTTGGAAAAATAGATGAAATTCTATTTTTATAATATTGGGAAAAGTCTATTTATAGATCATCGATCTAAAAATAGAAGTGTCGATTATTATTAGCTCTTAATAATAATCCGACAATAAACATCAACTTATTCTCTTGGAGCACTTAATTTCAGTGTACAGATTTGGAAAATCAGTGGGTTGAAGGAATTACGCAATTCCTAGGGTTTATTGGTGGTTCATGCATGGAGGACTCGGTTAGAATTGAAGTGGAAAAGTTATGATAGAGTTGGAAGAGTAGTTCATGGAGTTGTTATTCAGTTAAACTCAGTTAATGGAGTTAAACTCAGTTGAGCTAGTTGTATCTAGTATAACTGAATGATACACTAGTGAGAGTGGAGTGAATTAATTAGTTAATTAATTCAAAAATAATAACTCATTAATAAACTGAACAATACAACAGTTAACTACAGTGCATGTTAGTTCCTGTGGAGACCTAGTGGAGAGATAGGTGAAAGGGCAAGATGGACTATCTGTTGTGACTATAGTGATGCATTAATTGCACCACACACACATTGGAGTTTCCAATGAGGATTGCGCAGTCAAGGCAAGGGTAATTCGAATTCATTCAGAGCTATTCTTCAACAGGGATTGCGTAGTGGAGGCAGACTATTAGGTGGTAAGAAATCAGTGCATGGATTTGCAGATTTCTTCTGATTAGTGTGTGACGATTGATTGTACTGAGAGCTTGATGTACTAAGCTTTATATGAGATTGTTACATGATCTCCATGATACATAATATATGATAGTTGGGGTTTTTAGCTTCAGGATTTATCATTAAACAATTGTGTTATGTACGATTGTTTTTATTGCTTCATGTGTTTGCAATTGATTTTAATTTCCGCAAAAGATTAATAGTGGAAGGATTATGTATTTAGCAAGAAGATAAATATTGTTAGATCAGTTGAATCTGGATATATACATGCATCTTGTTTATAATTTCTACAACTTCTGCCACTATGTAATTTCAATCCTTTGTGACTAATCTGTGGCAATTGCTCACTCCTGGAGCATCCTCCCTTTGGTCCTTCCTTATATGTAAGCCACTTTTTAATTTCGGGAAAGCCAATTACTGCCTGACGATGTGAAAATTTCTCAATGATACCTATAACTCTACTATTGGGGTGTTTATTTGGTATTGATTTTACATTCAAAGCAACAGTTGCTAATGCCTTTGTCATGTTATCTTTTCGGTCATAACTATACCCGACTTCAGATGTTTTACTGGTTGACAAATTTTGCTCAGTAGTTTGACATGAAGTAGAATTACAAAATATACTAGTTGTTGCTTCATTAATGCATGCACCCTTGTTAATACAAAAAACAATATGGTCATTACCTAACTAACCATTTTGATCACTTACATATGAAATATCATTGATTAGCAACTCGGGACATTAGTTTTCCCCGAACTATCCACCTTCAATTTGGCTCCATCTTCATGTTCATCTGGTGAGAGACACTCCTCCATCTTAGAATCATAGTCATATATTGGGTTTCTCTTTCATTTGTATTCTCTATGGAATGATTATTTTTTTCATTTTGGCCGTCATGGCCGAAAGTGTGATTGTTGCTACTTGCATGCACATTGGAATTTTTAGATGATTGCAATGTGGTCATTTCAGATCCATGAGAGAACCCAAATGATGGTATAATGCTTGTATTGTTGGATTTATTAGAATTAGAGTGCTCCCCTTCTGTAATTTTGATCTATTTGCGATCAACACATTTTGTTTTCTTATTACCACTGCACACCTCCATCTGAACAAGCTGGTCATGAATAACATCTTGAAAAAATAAGGAGTGAGCATTAGAGACAAATCCTTGTATTTTTGTCTTTGATGAACTATATGCATTGATGTTGTCTCGTTTTTTCTCACGAATTGGTTGCTCTGGTGTTATTGTCACCATTCCTGCTTCACCTTGTTTCATTTCTTCATCGTCACTATCATCTTCTTCCTTATTACGGATTTCTTCATAACCTTTTGTTGAAACGGGCTATAGCTTCTGCACATGACTTTTCTAATTGCTAAATATTTTCTTGAATTTTTTTAATCTGCTCAATTTCTTCGGGATCTACACGTAATGGCATATTGTATGGTAATCTACGTTCATAGGCTCGTACGACTATATTGTGTGACATGGCTTTGATACCACTAAATCAACAAAACTTATAGCTTGTTGGCTTCAATTGTAAAATACATGAGGTATTTGTAATAAGAATTTATTAATGTGTAAAATTGATAAGTTATGAATAAATGTTACAATGAGGCCCTGCTTATATGCCTAGGCAGGTGGCCTTTCATGGCTAGACATGCCTTTTAAGACACCTTTTCAGTTAACCAATGACCATTTAAATAATCATTATTTATATGTATTTATGTTTTACATTTATTTGTATTTATTCTATTTGTTATGAATTATATTCATAACAGAAGGCCAAAGAAGAATCTCTTGAAGGCTGAAGAAGAACAATAGAGGGCACATAAGTAAGGACTATTAGAAAAAGGGATCGAGTCTCCGTAATACTGGTGCAGCTCGGTGTAGGAAAGAAGATCAACCTAAAGGAGCTTAGAAGAGCAATGAAAAGGTCTTGGAGGCATACAAAGGTCAAGGATCCGTGTCATGGTCATGGTACTTGTCATTTAAAATTCTATAAAAATACTTTCTTGTGGGTTTTCCTCTCGAAGAGGGAGAGGTTTTTCCCTGGCTCGAAAAGTCTAAATTTGTGTCTCTTGTGTTTTTAGTAATTGACTTGATGAAAGAATTAATAAGATAAGGAGCCAAGACATAAGTAAAAGAATTAAGATCACAAGTAATTATCAAGAAGATAATTTGAATTATTGTCCTACCTAATTCTCAACAAACAAGAAATCAACCACTGTGTTTTGTTTTCCAGGTCTATCCAAAATAGTAATATTAAATTCTTGTAACAAAAGTAACCATATTGTGATTCTGTCATTTGTAATTGATTTGTTCATTAAGTATCTGATAGCAGAATGATCAATGTGAATAAAGGTTTCATAACCAATGATATAATGTCTAAATTTGTTAATGACATGAACAACTGCTAAAACCTCCTTCTCATTGATAGTATAATTTAACTATGTAGGAGTCAAATTTTAATTGTATAGTAAATGGCATAAGGAGTCAAATATTTTTTTCCTAATACAACTCCCAAGGCTGTGTCTGAAGCATCAATTGAAATATGAAAAGGTAATTTCCAATTTGGTCCCCTCAAAATTGGTGCTTTATATTTTTTTTTTAATGTTTCAAAAGATTTTTGGCAATCAAAATTCCAGGTGAATTCACAATCCTTTGTTAATAATTTGAAAAGTGGAGAAGCAATTTTTGTAAAGTTTTCTATGAATCTTCTATACTAACCAGTAAAACCAAGAAAACTTCTAACATTTTTTTGACATAGGAACTGATAATCTAGAAATTACTTCTACCTTAGATGCTTCCACCTTGATTCCATATCTCGAGATATGGTGGCCTAAAACAATCATTTTAGTAAACATCATAAAACATTTTTCATGCATTAGTGAAATATTTGCTTCTTTACATCTAATAAGAACTTTTTCTAAAGTCTGAAGAGCTTCTTCAAAATATTTCCCATAGATAGTAAAATCATCCATGTATACTTCCACACAATCATGAGTTAGATCGGAAAAAATTACTAGAACTTCCCTTTGGAATGTTGCAGGCGCATTACATAATCTGAAAGGAAGTACTCTATAAGCATAAGTTCCCCATGGACAAGTAAAAATGGTTTTATCTTGGTCTTCTGGAGCTACTTGGATCTGATTATATCTGCTAAAACCATCCAAGAATGAGAAATATGTCCTCCCTGCCAATGTATATAGCACTTGATCCATAAAAGGAAGTGGGAAGTGATCCTTTAAAGTGGATTTATTCAGTTCTATATAGTCAATACATACTCTCCATTTTCCATTCTTTTTTGGAACAATTACTAGTGGTGAAACCCATTGACTATCAGATATAGGATAAATGAAGTTCACATTTAATCGTTTTTGTAGTTCCTCCTTAACAATTTCCCTTAAATTTGGATTCATCCTCTTTTGTGGTTGTATGATTGGTTTGGAATTTTCTTCAATATAGATGTGATGCATACAAGTTTCAGGGTTAATTCCTTTAATATCAGTATATTCCCATGCATAAGAAGAGGAATGTTCTTGTAGCATTTTCACTAATTCTTTCTTTTGAGATTCTTCTAGGTTATGATTTATATTCATAATTTTCCTTGGAAACATTTCTATTAAAGAATTGCCAAATTTTTCCATAGAATATAAAGACATTTGACGAGATGATAAATATTCAATATTACATTGTTCTTGAAAATTTTGACTAGGTTCACAGTATGAAGATGATTCATTATTTTCCATTAAGTTTAAAATTTGATCTTCTTCATCTATTTGTGAAGTAGCAAAAATTGTTCGTCTATCAATATCACCATCTATACATTCTTCACTTTCTACTTCTATCATTGTTTCTACTTCTATCTATATTTCTTATCAATTAGCACTTTTAAATATTTTTAGGGTATTAGTTAATCTTAAATTATCATTTATGTTTATCTAGTAACAACAGTAAACAATAGAACACAATAGGCACACTAATTTTATAATACTGACTTTTGACACGACCTGATACTTGACTTAACACTGCTTCTTTGAACACTAGCAGCTGCTGAGGTATTGTTGTGCTTGCTTCAAGTAATGGTACTTTGGCGTTGCATTGTACTTATAGTATGTGTATGATTTGTCCTATTGTGTCCTCCTCCTTGCACATGCATTAATGAACAAGACCCAAACCAATATACAAACAAAATACTTACACTGTCCTTCAAACCATATGTCGGAGAAATATTCAAAATTCAAATGTAAATACGTTCAAAATTTATGAACAAAACCCAATCAAACATACATAAAAAATACTTACATTTTCCTGCAAAAACACATGTCAGATATGATATTCAAATTAAAATTCAAACACTAATGATACATACCTTGTTGTAGCAGACTTAACCTTGAATGTTGATGTGTTGTCCTTACTGTAGTGATCCTTGAATGCATATTTTTTCTTGCCTTCTAGAATCTCGATATTGAATCTATTGTATCTATGTAATTTCTGATCTCCAAGGTCTGAAGTTGCGCCATGTGGTATCCCTATGATTCCTCTTCCCAACCCCACAGGTCTGATCAATCTCCTACGATGAAATTATTATAGTCTAGTTCAGTAGAGCGAACTTGTATGAAGTGCTACATGTTAGTGTTTCAACCTTCGGTCCTAAAAACGATATCCAACAAACTAAATTTTGTCCTATTTCTGCCACATTTTACGAAATTTGAATCCAATGATCAGAGAGAAGGTTATGAAAAATTTCCCAAGGTCACATGTTTGACATGAAATTCGGGAGCCTGCAAAAACCTTAACTTCCTCAAATCATATCTCCGAAAATATAGTGAACAACATATGAAATTCGGTCACACACTTCATTAGGATTTTGGCTCAAATGGGTTTTTTTCAGCATCTGAAGCTTTGTAGAAAAAAAAAGTTATATCAATAATTCCACGATGACCTGTTTTAAGTAGCGAAATCCTTGCATCAGGAGGATATGAAGGTCACAATTTATATAAATTCTTAGGTTGAGAGGGTCTTCAACAAGTGAACATTGGAGGGATTTTAGGAGTTTAAAAATTATTAATTATTGGCTATTCAATGACCAAAATCAATGATTAGTGTCCTGCCACAACCCCATGGGGTTTTAGCCCACTAACTGGGGTTACTAACTTCAAACATGAATATCTCTCAAACTGTGAAAAATTACGTGAAGTGCCATATATCAATGAAAACATCTCGACAAGTAGAAACCATTCAAAATATCCTTGACTTGGAATAGAGTAAGTTGTGAAGTCAAAATTCCCATGCAATATTGGGGTAGCCTCCGGTGTTGCATGGGTTGACATCAATGACAACCAATGATCAATAATCTCCCCTTTGGCATTGATGGAAACAAAAGTACTCCCCCTTCGATCATGAGACCTCTTCCTACGACATTCTCTCCCCCTTTGTCATCAATGGCAAAGGGTAACTCACCCTTAAAAATTTCATCCTGCGGACCTGTACACACATCAAATCCCATATTTTTACTTAGTTAAATAAGAGAGAAAGAGTCTAATGAGAACTTGGGAGAATCCAAATCTTTAGGCGAAGATAGTCAAATGCTTCACGAGGTAATGGTTTGGTAAAGATGTCAGCAATTTGTTCATTTGTGCCAGCGTATTGAAGCATGATATTCTTTTTGGTGACTTGCTCTCTAAAGAAATGATATTTGATCGAAATGTGCTTTGTTTTGTAATGCATCACAGGATTCTTGGAGATACTGATGGCATTTGTGTTATTGAAAAATATGGGCATAGGCTCATCAAACTCGACTTGAAGATCTTTCAAAGTTTGCTTCATCTAGAGAACTTGAGTACAACAAGTTGCTACCATGATATATTCTTCTTCTGTTGTGGATAATGAGATTGAATACTACTTTTTACTTAACCATGAAACAAGGAAACGACCTAGATAGAATGTTTCTACCCTGGTACTCTTTCTATCATCAACACTTCCTACCCAATATTCATCTATATAAGCTTGAATAACTAGGTTATTTTCTTTGGGATACCATAAACCATATTCTGTTGTGCCCTTAACATATCAGAGAATATTTTTACGACAATAATATGAGATTCATTTGGTGTTGCTTGGAATCTTTCTACTTGTCCAACTTCCTGCATTGCATCTAGCCGATAAGTTGTCACATATAGAAGAATACCAATCATAGATCTATACAACCTCGGGTCCACATCCTTTGACAAATATTCTAAACTTAACTTGCAACATGTTACCATTAGGGTAAGGACATGCTTGCAATATTCCATCTTGAATTTCTTGAGCATTTCCTTGATGTAATTGGTTTGGTATATAAATATTCTCTTGCTGAGATATCTGAAGCCCTAAAAAGTATGTCAGCTCACCAAGTAGAGACATTTCAAAATCACTTTGCATCTTTGTGGCAAATTTTTTACTTAATTTGTCATCATTTCTTCCAAAAATTATATCGTCCACATAGACCTCGATAATTGTTAAGATATCTTGATCCACTTTCACATAGAGATTTTTGTTGGCGCTTCCTTTCTTGAATCCTTCTTGATGTAGATATCCATCAAGATGATCATACCAAGCTCTAGGAGCTTGCTTGAGACCATATAGTGCCTTCTTTAATCTACATACATAGTCTTATTTTTCAGAGACCAGAAAACCTTTCGATTGTTCAATGTAAACTTCTTCTTCCAATTCACCATTTAGAAAGGCTGACTTAATATCCATTTCATAGACCTTGATTTTTCTCGAGCATGCATATGAAATAAACATTCTAATAGATTCCATTCTAGAAACGGGAGAAAATATTTCTTCAAAATCAATTCCTTCAACTTGTGCATATACTTTGCAGACTAATATTGCCTTATTTCTGGTAACTCGTCCATCCTCCTATTGAAAAGTGCAACTAGATCAATGTTCATATTGACTGTGTAATTATGTAAAGAAGAAGTTAAAGATAATAAAATGTATTTTTGGTTGTACTTGCTTCATGGGTTCATGAGAAAGATTTTATTATAGACTATTATTAGGGTTTTATTCTATTTACATGTGTAATTAAGTGTCTAGTAAATAAAGAGATATATGCTCCAGACCTTTTTATGAACTTTGTCATGATACCTTGAAGAAATGGATTCCGAAAGATAGTCATGATGCCCTCATAAACGCTGGGATAGTGCACTACAAGTCAGCCTATATACTTTATGGAGAATTCGGCTCTCATATGAGATGTATGGCCGGCCTACCAACTGAAAAAGTGCTATGTATATATATATGAAGATACTGCGGTTCAATTGAGATAACAATAATGCTTATATTTCAGATGTGGTACAAAAAATGAAAGCAAGTGCGGATCTCTCAGAAATAGAGGTGCGGACAACCTAAAAGAGGTGCAGACAAGATGAAGTAAATTTGCAATGATCTTTGTAATTGAAAAACAAGATTTATCAGTGATACAATACAGATTATATTTGTGATGAAGTGCGAGTTTTTCCTTAGTAATACAGTGTGTATTTCTTCTGCAGTTTCATAGTAACTCATAAAGTACAGATTAGTAAATTGTAGCTGCGGTCAAATCTGAAGGTAAATGCGCAATTCTAAGTAATATTTGATAGCGTAATAAAGTTTGAAAAAGTGCAAGTTACCGGCAGTGTTTCCAGGTTAAAGTATGAATCTGTTATATAATGTTTTGAAGCAACAAACTCAGGTTAGCATGAAGGAAGATATGTGGATTTTATAACTAGGTTAGTATCTGCAAGCTATAAGATAAAAGGAGGTGCGGATATCAGAATGATGAAGTCTTAATTAGATACGGAGCCACAACAGTGCCAAAATATGTTGAAGTGCGGACCTGTGTGAAGACCCTATGAGGACGGTTTTGATATATGTTGTGATATATGAATAATGTATCATATATGCTAAATAGGGGCTGTGATATATGAGGAGCAAAGTCTCTATGTAATCTGAAGTCAGTGCACTTTGATGAAGAAAGGAGAGATCAACATTGGAGGCTAATTCTTGTGTCTTGTGTGTTTTGATATTTGACTTGATGAAAGACTAAATAAGATAACGAAGAGAAGATATAAGTAACTGAAGTAAGCTCACAAGCAATTATCAAGAAGAGAATTTGAGTTAATCTCCAGTCCTCCAAATTCTCAACATGGTATAAGAGCTAAGGTGCTAGAAAGGGGATATAGACACTCAAGGATCAGATTTCATGACAGGCATCAAAGCAAGGTGAAATATTGAAGAATCAAAACCAAAGAAGGAATTCTACACAGCAGTTAGGATCTTTGTATTAATGAACAACATTGGATCACAGTATACAAAGAAAGGATTTGATTAGAAGAAAGGTCACTTTTCCACAATGAAAGAAATAAGACAGTTTGGCATTAAAGGAAGTATTATAGTATCGTCTTAAATGTGCCAGCAATTCATTTCCATCTCAAAGTATTGCCATCAAACGCTTCAAGGAAAGTTACCTATCATCGACCTTGATCTTTCAAGGAAGCAGCAGAACATTATAAAAGGATCAATCTCCTTCATTGGAGGACTTTTAATTTGGAAGAAAAACCATTTAAGGAAGCTTCAACCATCTTCAAAGTAATCAAGCTGAAGAAAAACATCTACTCAAGTAAGTATATCTATGACTTTGTATGAATCCATTAAAATGTCTCCTTTGAAAAGAAAGAAACAGACTGTTTAGGGTTTCAAACTTTCCATAGAAGACAAGGACAATGAAGTCATGCCAAATTCATGAAGGGAGATATAAGAGCCCAAAGGATTCTTATAGAATCCATAAAATACTCTATCATCTCCGATGTACCAAATCTAAAATCATCAAAAGGAGTATATAAGAAATTAGTGGAGCTATTCTCTGTGAGTACTGTAGGAGAAGCAATCTCTCTGATCAATTGCAGGAACTAGGAGAATACTACAGTGTTGCTAAAAGCTCTATGAGAAGAGCGGGGAAATCCCACTTCACAATTATATGGGAAGATAGAAGTCACACCATTCCATGAATTAGGGTCTCTATGTAAATAGAGGAAACAAGATTGAAAGCCAAAGCTGTTACGGGATCAAGTGAAGTAATCAAGTCTTTGTAGCCATGTCCAGGAAGAAAGAAAGATTTGGTAAGTTTTGAAAGAAGAAATGTGGATGAAGCATGATGCCTTGGATATGATGAACTTGGGCATTAAAATAGAAATTTTCCTTAATCTGAAAAGAAGAAGAAGAAGAAGAAGAAGAGAAATATGGAAGAAGCCCATGTCTCTGAAATGAGGAAAGAGTATGATAAGAAAGAAGAAGTAAGGGATCTCCACTACAATTGAGATCATCTTCTCCTTTAAGTGATTTATGTTGGTTATATGATAGGAAGCAGTGTAGCATCCTCATAAAAGCATGGTAGGAGCTCCTGATGGATCAAGCTCCTGAAAAACCTCTCTAATAAAATTACTAATGGAAAACAGTCATCAAGAGCAAGGGTCATCATGGAAATAAATTTCTTGGATGTGATGACATATTGATGGGGCAGGCCAAGAGAATGAAGCTCTTCATTCTAGAGAAATTGCTACAGGATGACTCAAGGGAAAAGGGTATGAGGTATGGATATATTTATATGCTAACATTGGATGCTTTGAAGTCATATTGTTGTAGGTAATGAACTTATGTATTTAGAAGTATGATCTATGGAGGATTATCTCTCAGTGCACGAACAGATGAAATCAACATAATATGTCCTCATGGAATATGAGGTGGTTGTATATGAATGAGAAAATAGAAAGGTTGTAAGTTCCTGGGAATGGAGAATGTGCAGAAAGGAAGAGATCATGAAATGCAACCATGTCAAGAGGTTATCATCCAAAAGCCAAGAAGATGTGACTAGGATATCTCCTGGGAGGATATGTAGACTCTGACAGAAGTCTGGTAAATGAGAAGACCCTTGACAAAACATATCATTAGGAGATGTGCCAATCTGTATGAAGGATGTCAATGTCTACAGGAAGATGTCATGGTAAAATATCATCACTAAGGTAACATTTTTTCTAAAATTTCATTTGTATATGTTTATCTAGATGAATTTATGCAGAGCTGCTAATCATAAGAAAGGATGTATGATCCTTGGGGATGATTCGAAGGAAAGTAGCATGGCATAACAATGGAATAGATAAGGAATTCTGATGAACCACTTTCTGATAGCTAACATGAATTAGGATGAAAGTGATGGATGGTATGTGCCCTATGAAGCTAAAAGTTGAAGATTCCTCAATATCGAAAATCATGACATCGAGGATAAGAATTCTTCATGAGCAACTGGGTGTCTCACCATTGCTGTTGGAGGTCCTTGGTTCAGAGGGAGCCTGATGATAAGTTTCATACTTGGAAGAAACATGGTAATTCCTAAGAATGAGCTTAGGTACATTCCTTGTATAGGAATGAGTACATTCCCTTGTGTAATAGGTCCTCCTTGGTTGAGAGGGAGAGATAGACACATCATTTTGGTCTTCACTTGGGAAGACAAAATGGAGGATTGGGTAATCATCTGGGATATGTACTCTTTGAGGATGTATTAGGGCATTCAAGATGAGAGTAGTCGGGGACCAATATTCTTTGAGGGCTAGCTACCCAAGGGAAGAATAGTCCAAGAAGGTCATACTTTGGGAACACCCAGGTGGAGTATGTACCTTGGAGAGACAATGACGATGGTGTCTATAATTCATGTGTCTCGCCATAATTGTAACCCATTGTCTCGTTGAGAGATGGGGTTGTTAGTCAAGTCCTTGCATTAGGACAATGTTGGTTGATATGATGCTATACAGATGTGATTACCAATCCGATTCTTCTTATGAAATTTTTCAGTTTGAAAGTGACCATATACCTGTATGAATACCTCCCTAGTTAAGAGGGAGTGTTGAAAAGTGTAACTAGGTCGGTGTTCATATTGACTGTGTAATTATGTAAAGAAGAAGAAAAAGATAATAAAATGTATTTTTGGTTTTACTTGCTTCATGGGTTTCATGAGAAAGATTTTATTAGGGTTGTCTTCTAGTTACATGTGTAATTAAGTGTCTAGTAAATAAAGAGATATATGCTCTAGACCTTGTTATGAACTTTGTCATGATACCTTGAAGAAATGGCTTCTGGGAGATACTCATGATGCCCTCATAAACGCTGGGATTAGTGTACTACAAGTCGGCCTATATACTTTATGGAGAATTCGGCCCTCATATGAGATGTATGGTCGACCTGCCAACATAAAAAGTGCTATGTATATATATATGAAGATACTGTGGTTCAGTTGAGATAACAACAATGCTTATATTTCAGATGTGGTACAGAAAATGAAAGCAAGTGCGAATCTCTCAGAAATAGAAGTGCGAACAACCTAAAAGAAGTGCGGACAAGCTGAAGTAAATTTGCGATGATATTTGTAATTGAAAAACAGGATTTATCAGTGATACAATACAGATTATATTTGTGATGAAGTGCAAGTTTTTCCTTAGTAATATAGGCGTATTTATTCTGCGGTTTCATAGTAACTCATAAAGTACGGATTAGTAAACTGTAGCTGTGGTCAAATCTGAAGATAAATGCGGAATTCTAAGTAATATTTGACATCGTAATAAAGTTTGAAAAAGTGCGAGTTACCAACAGTGTTTCCAGGTTAAAGTATGAATATGTTATATAATGTTTTGAAGCAACAAAATTGGGTTAGCCTGAAGGAAGATATGTAGATTTTAGAACTAGGTTAGTATATGTGGGATATAGGATAAAAGGAGGTGCGGATATCAGAATGATGAAGTCTAGATCAGATACGGAGCCACAACAGTGTCAAAATATGTTGAAGTGTGGACCTATGTGAAGATGTTATGAGGAAAATTTTGATATACGTTGTTATATATGAATAATGTCTCATATATGCTGAATAGGGGTTGTGATATATGAGAAGAAAAGTCTCTATGTAATCTGAAGTCAGTGCACTTTGATGAAGAAAGGAGAGATCAACATTGGAGGCTAATTCTTGTGTCTTGTGTGTTTTTATAATTGACTTGATGAAAGACTAAATAAGATAACGAAGAGAAGATATAAGTAACTCAAGTAAGCTCACAAGTAATTATCAAGAAGATAATTTGAATTAATCGCCATTCCTCCAAATTCTCAACACCTCCTTCAATTTGTTTTTGAAGACCCATTTAGTTCCAAATTTTTTTTTATCCTTTGGTCGTGGAAACAATTCCCAAGTGTTGTTCTTCTCAATTTGATCCAGTTCTTCATTCATAGCTGCTACCCAGTGTTCATCTTGACTAGATTCCTCAAAATTGCTAGGCTCAAAAGTTGCTAAAAAAGCAAGGTGGGATTGTTTTTATTTTGGTTCCAATTCCTTCATTTATGTTTCCAATGATTTGATTTGATAGATGATTATTTTGACACCATTATTTTAAAGCTTTTGGAGAATTTTCTTGTGCATCATGCTGATAATTTCTTATTTCCTCTTGGTTGAATGTCGTTTCCTTATTTGATTGGTCTTGTTCTAGAGCTTCTTCTTCATCCTTCATAGATTCTCCCTCAGATCCCTTAGATTTTCTTGAAGGGACAATCTCATTGTCATCCTTTGTAACACAATCTTAATCAAAAGTAACATTTATGGTTTTCACTATTTGTTTTCGCCTCAGATTGTAGTATCTATAAGCCTTCCTTTTGCGTGAATAACCAACGAAATAACTTCATCGACATGAGAATCAAACTTGCCCAATTTTTTCTCTTCTCTTTTGATGTATTATTTTCTTTCAAATATTTTGAAGTATTTGATGTTAGCTGGTCTTTCTTTCCATAATTCGTATGGAATCATGTTACAATTGTTCCTTAGCAAAACTCTATTTATAATGAATACAACTGTATCGATTGCTTGAACCCAAAATTTATGATCTAATTTTGAGTCATTTAACATTGTTATGGAAATTAACTGTACGGTTCTATTTTTTCTTTCAGCAACTCCATTTTGCTGCGGTGTTTTGGCTGTTGAGAATTTCCTTTTATTCCATTTTCATCACAATACTGCTGAAATATTTTGGAAGTGAATTCTCTGCCATTACCTGATCTCAGATATTTGATCTTAAAATCAGTTTCATTTTCAACCAATTCCTTGTAGATTCTAAAACACTCGAATGCCTCAGTTTTTTTCTTTAAGAAGATGTCGGCTGTCATTCTGGTGTAATAATCTATTATTAGCATAAAATATAATTCTCCATCTAAACCTTTTGTTCTCATAGGACCACATAGATCAATATGTACTAATTCCAATGGATGTGATGCAAAGTGTTCTTTTGTCTTGAACTCAAGTTTTGTCTTCTTGTCGTGCCGACATGATTCACATATCGTATTGGTAGGTTTTAAAATTTAGGCATTTCTCTTATTGCTTCCTTCTTGTTGATCTTGATCAAATTTTCGAAATTTATATGTCCCGTTCGTTTTTGTCGTAACCAACTTTTGTCTTCTTTCGCCAAAAATCACCCTTTAGGTGTCTCATCCAAAACATATGTCATTTGGAGCTCTGCTTGCTGTAGCCATAATTTTACCGAACTTGCATTGTGTGCCCTTGATTGCACATTTGTCCAACACTGAGCAGATTGTGATTCATATTTTTAACCAACAACACATCTTTCGCTAATGCATTCTTTCTTCCAAGTGTGATTGTACCTACTCCCATGACGTTTGAAGACCCATCATTTCCAAAATACTTTGTTCCATCCTTATTTTCCTTCAAGGATATGAACTTATTCCTATCTCCAGTCATATGTGTAGAGAAACTACTATCAACATATCAAACGTTTCTATTTCTTTGAGCCTTGAGAGCGATAACACATTTTTCAGTCTTATTTTTCCATATTTGTTCATTCTGATTTTGTGAGAATTCCTTTGAATAACTTCCAAGTCTGCAATCTTTAGCCAGGTGTCCAAAATTTTTACATTTGTACATGCGACATTCTATAGCTCTGTGTCCAAACCTTCCACATGAATAACAATGACCATAGAAGATAGGTTGATACCTGGGAGGAAATCTTCTTTGAAGAATTTTCTTCCATGGTTCTTCCTACAATTCCTGATATCTTGAGTTGGCTGGGAGGTCTACTTTCTTGTTATATTTTTCATATCCATCTTCTTTTGTTTTCATAGAAGGACTTGGCTCCTTTTCATATTTTTCTTTGTAAACAAAACCATCCTTGTCATTGTTTCATCGCTGATTGTTGATGATTTATTCCAATGCCTTGGAGTTGTTGGTGTAGTTTTGAAGAGTTTTTCCATTTTTTACTTGCTTTCAGAGAGAAACTATTTCAACTTCCAATGCTTCTCTTTCCTTGTTGCTTTCCTTTAATTCTTCCATGAGCGATTCTTCAACTTGTTTGTATTCTTCAACCTTGATTTTAAGATTTAGGATCTGTTCCCTTTCTATATTTAATTTGTCTTCAAGAGCATTGACATGCTTCTTCTCAAACTTGAGCTCTTTGATAACCCCGATCACTTTGTTTTAAATTCAACCTCAACCATCTCCTCTTCTTCATCTCCTTCTTCATCAGATGCTTCTTTCTTATTATTCTTGGCCATAAACAATACTCTTCTGTTGATTTATTCTTCATTATCACTGTCTTCATCATATGAGGAGCTATTTTTTTTAGAGAATAAACTCTTCTTAAACAATTTATTCTTGCCTTGCTTGTTGAACTTGCTCAGGCCTTTCTTTCCTTTTGTAACAACCTCATTTTTGTGAGGACACTTGGCTACAAAATTCCCAACCTCACCACAATCGAAACATATCAATGAGAGTTTACCTTTGAATTGCTCCATAAATGTTCTCATTTTTCACGTGAAGTAGGCATTCTTTATCTGAAAATTCTTCTTCATCTTCTTCCTTTTCTTCTTCCTTACAACTACAAGTTTTCGCTTTCGGAGTATGCTTGTCCTTACTACTCTGGATGTGGCGAATGTTGTTATAGGTGAGATGTGTCGTCCTATTCTTCAATCCTCATTTCATATGCCATATGCACTCCATGAAATTCATCTTTGCTGAGATTGCTTAGATTCAAACTATATTCCAAGACATATACCTTTGGGTTGAATCTTGCTGACAAGGTTCTAAGGACCTTTCAGACAACAATTTTTGTGTCGATAGGTTCTCCCAAACCTTCCAATGCAATTTTTATTTCATCAACACACTATAAGTATGCATCAATATTTTCATATTCCTTCATTTTGAGTTGCTCAAATTTTTCCCTGTAAATTTGAAGCGTTTCTTATTTCACATTTGAGTCACCTGCATATATATTGTTAGATCCCTATATTACTAGTGTAGTCCCTTATTGTTGTTAGTGTAGCCCACTTATTTTTATTTTTGTATCCGTGTAGCCCCCATATTGTTATTATTGTGCCCCATAAAAGCCACTATTGTTATTGTTGTGCCCTTAAATTTTTATTGTTAGGTCGACTAGGATTATATTGTGACCCCATGGAATCCTATATATAGAAAGGAGGTTTTTTCATTTGTGTCATCTAATAATTGTTCATTTATGTAATGTAAAGGAGGTTTCCCCCTCGAAGTGGCTGATTTCTAAGGCATTGATATCTCTTTTCTTCTATTTTTGGAGCTGGTTTCATAACATTTGGTATTAGAACTTTCAATTCTAGTGTTTCACTACTTCAAACAGGTCATCTTGGAATTTTCACTATAAATATTTTTATACGAAGGTTCAAAAGATAAAAAAAACCCATTTGCGAAGAATTCTGGAGGAATTTTGTGTAAAAATTTCAGATCTTGGTTCGCAATGTTTTCGGAGATATGATTTGTGGAAGTTAGGGTTTTTGCAGGCTCTCTAAATCTCAAAGAGGTGACCTTAAGAAAATCTCCATAACTATCTCTCTGAGCATCGGATTGAAATTCTATAAAAAGTGGCTCAAAGTACATGGACTATAGTTTTATGTTTATCAATTTCAGAGCCAAAGGAGGAAACAATGACACATGGCATGCCATACAAGTTCGCTCTACTGAACCATTCCATAATTAGGTCAATGTGGGAGATTGGGCATAACGTTTCCTTGAAGAATCCAAATCAGGTTAGACCTATGGCATTGGAAAGAAGAATCAAAGGGATACTAAAGGACTGAAGATAAAATCTTGGGGATCCATAAATTATAGAGATACATCATTTTTAATATCGAGCTCCTCAAAAGCAAGAAAATGGTGTGTATTTTTTTTCAAATTACATAAGTCTTGTTTGAAAAATCAATTTGAAGTGATTCCAAGAGCATATTGAAGCATAGATATCAATATTAGGTTCTAAAATCCCCCCTAAAAAGAATTCAACACACATGAATCCCTCAGAAGGCTCTACTGTGACTCATGAAGAGGAAGAAGTGCAACATGATATATCAAAATTACAAGAGCAAGTGCAACCACTTTCGCTCTCGCAAAGAGAAACAAAAAATGAAATGAAAGTTTTGAAGAAAGGCGTAGAAGCTAAGATGGATGGTTTGAAGAAAGGCATGGAAGCTAAGATGGATGGTTTGAAGAAAGGCGTGGAAGCTAAGATAGATGGTTTGAAGAATGGCATGGAAGACATGGAATAAAAAATGAAAGACAACATGGAAGACATGAAGAATGATCTAAAAGCAGACATGGAAGGTTTGAAAAAGTTGATACAAGAAATCATTCCTAATGGTGAAAAGGTAGTAGAGGAAACTCATGATGAGAACAAAATAAATGTTAATCGTGATTTCATAAACTCTATTGTTGGATTGAAGACCCACCATATTCCAAAGATCGATATGAAGAAGTTTGATGGCAAGGATCCCATAACATGGATACTAGAGATGGATCAATATTTTGATCTCCATAATGTGCAAAACACACAAAAGGTACGTATTGAAACTTCATATATAGAACAAAATACATTTGTATGGTATTGATGGCTTTGCTCCTATAAAAAAATTGTCACTTGGTAAATTTTTACGCAGGAAATGATAGCACATTATGAGGATACAAAGAGAAACACCTTCTTTAGCCAATTGATAAATCTCAAACAAAAGGGTTCAATGGTGTAGCACATTGAGGACTTCCAAAAATTGAATATAAGGGTAACTGATATTCTAGAGGAACACAAGATTGATGTCTTCATAGGGACTTTAAAGGATAACAATGAACATGAGGTTTGCCTTTGGGAACCTGATTCGTTAGAGAATACATTTAGGTTGGCAAGAAAAATTGAAAGTAAAATTATGGAAACAAGGAAGCCTACCACTCACATTTATGAAGATGTTCCAAAAACAACATTTCAAACTCATGAGGGTCATTATGAATTTTTGGTCATGCATTTTGGCCTTACCAATGCACCTTCTACATTTCAAGGGTTGATGAACTCCATTTTCAAACCCTTCCTTAGAAAATTTGTGTTAGTATTTTTTGATGATATACTAATCTACAACAGGTCTTGGAAGGATCATGTTCAACATGTTGACAGGGTGCTCAAAATATTGGAGGAGAAACAATTATAAGAAAAAAACTCCAAATGTTTCTTTGGAGTATAAGAGGTGGAATATCTGGGTCATATTGTATCTCAAGAGGGTGTTAAGGCATACCCTAACAAAATTAAAGCCATTAAGGAATGGAAAGTCCCTACAACCATAAATAATTTGCAAGGATTTCTCGGGTTAATAGAGTATTATCGCAAGTTTGTTAAGATTTATGGGATAATATCAACACCTCTAACAACATTATTGAATAAATATGAATTTTCATGGACTCATGAAGCAGATAAGGCCTTTTAACATCTTAAAGAGGCAATGTGTTACCACCAATATTAGCTACGTAAGACTTCAAAAAAACCTTTATTGTGGAATGTGATGCCTCAGGAAATGGAATTTGTGTTGTATTAATGCAAGAAGTAAGACCCATTTGTTTTGAAAGTCATCCAATCAAAAGAAACTATTTATAGAAAGATATTTATGAGAAGGAAATGTTGGCAATACTACACGCACTAAGGAAATGGTGACCTTACCTAATGTGAAGAAACTTAAAGATAAAAACTAATCATGATAGTCTTAAATAATTTTTGGAACAAAGACTATCTTCAGAAGAGAAGTAAAAATGGGTCACAAATATCTTGGGTTATGACTTTGAAATCATCTACAAAAAATGGAAGCTAAATGTTGTTGCAGATGCAGTCTCAAGAAAGGATGAAGAGGTGGAAGCATTTCTTAGTGCCATTTATATTATCCATCAAGATTGGATAACAGAAGAAAGGAGTGAATGGAATAATGATGAAGAAGTGTGGACACTCATTCAAAAGTTGCAGCAAGATCCTATTACATCTGATAAATTTAGTTGGAAAAATGATCCCTTATGGCATAAAGATCACATATATCTTTGTAAGAATTCCCAACTAAAACAAAATATTCTTTTGGAATTTCACACCTCTCCCTTAGGAGGATACTTAGGATTTTTAAAAACTTACCACAGGGTGAAGAAATATTTTTTTTGGGATGACCTTAAATCTTATATTCAACATTTTGTGGCGGAATGTTTAGTTTTCCATCAAAATAAAGTTGAGACAATTAAGACCTTGGGTCTGCTATAGGCTTTATCCATTCCAGATCAATGTTGGGAGGATGTTCCAATGGATTTGTCTACCTAATTCTGAAGGAAAGAGTGTCATCATGGTGGTCATTAATAGACTTGCCAAGGATGCACACTTTTATGCATTATCTCATCCATTCAAAGCAAGTAAAATTGCTACTGCATTTATGGAAACAATTGAAAAGGTACATGGAAACCCAAATATTATTGGAAGCGACATACATCCCATTTTTACTGGAAATTTTTGGACGAAATTATTTTCTTGTTTGGGTACTAAACTAGCTCATAGCTCATCTTATCATCCTCAATACGATGGGAAAATTAAGATAGTGAACAAATGTTTGGAAGGATATCTTCGTTGTTTTGTATCTAATAAAAAAACACAATGGGTCAAGTGGTTACCTCTGGATGACTGGTGGTATAACACTTCCTTCCATACTGCAACAAAAATGACCCAATTTATGGCACTTTATGGATATCATCCACTGTCCATCACATCATCTTTAAGAGAAAATTATAAGGTTAAAGTAGTGGAAGATCACATCAAGCATCAAAAGTAAGTTCTCAAAGTCTTAAAGTATAACCTAAATTTGGCACAAAATCGAATGAAACAACAGGAAGATCAACATCAGAGCAAGATAAGTTTTGATTTATGAGACTGGTTATTTTTACGGCTACAACCATACAAACAAATGTCCCTCGAGCAAGCTAAGAATGATAATAAATTATCGCCAAAGTACTATGGTCCTTACAATGTGTTGCAAAAGATTGGTACTATGGCATACAAATTGGAGCTTCTTGCGTCTTCTCGAGTGCACCCAATTTTCCATGTTTCATGCTTAAAGAAGGTTATAGGTGAAAAACTTCCAGTTCAAACAATATTTTCAGAATTTGATGAGGAAGGAAAAATCATATTAGAACCTGAAGCAGTCACAGAAACAAGAACTCGACATCTGCGAAATCGATCAATTTCAGAGTATCCCATAAAGTGGAAGAACATACCCACTGAAGATTCCACATGGGAGGATGAGAATTTTATACAGAAGCATCCAAAGCTACTCAAGTGTTGAGGACAACACTTTTTTGAGGGAGAGGGGCATGTTAGGTCCCTATATTACTAGTGTAGTCCCTTATTGTTGTTAGTGTAGCCCCCTTATTGTTATTGTTGTACCCTTGTAGCCCCCATATTGGTATTATTATGCCCCATAAAAGCCACTATTGTTATTATTGTGCCCTTACATTATTATTTTTAGGTCAGCTAGGATTATATTGTGATCTTGTGGACTCCTATATATAGAAAGGAGGTTTTTTCATTTGTGTCATCCAAGAATTATTCATTTATGTAAAGTAAAGGAGGTTTCCCCCTTGAAGTGGTTGATTTCTAAGGAATTGATATCTCTTTTCTTCTATTTCGGGAGCTGGTTTCATAACATATATTCTCAAGATTAACCCATAATTCTTTAATAGTTTTGCAACTTAGTACCTTAATATAGAAAAATTCGATAAGCCCACTAATAATGAGATATTTAGCCTCTGCATCATATACCATATTTTTCTTACCTTGTTCATCCCGGGTCACTGTAAAGCCTTTTTAAACGATTTCCCATAATTTGTATCCTTGCACCAACAAATGAACCTACATTCTTCCACTCCAAAGTGCGTAGTTATTTCCATTAAACAAAGGAACTCTATTCTTAGTGTTAGCGCTGGAGTCAACACTTGGATTGTGACAAGTACCTGACTAGACACATCTTAAGCTCAAGGGCTTTTATTATGACTTGATTGATTTTTTTGGAAAGCGTTTGGATATCACACATGCTGAAAGAGATTTTGAACAACTAGGAATATCTCACACATATAAGGGCACTGGTGTATAATGTGGTAGCAGGATTAGGTTTGTAGCTTAATGGTTAGAAAATGGAAGATGATAGTAGCTATGTAAAACATAGGTCTACAGTTAAGAGGAAAAGATGACACAAATTCTAACCTGTAATGTATAGTGAAAGAAAGTTGTAAAAAGACTTATAAAAGTCTCACTCTACATTTGAAGGATCCCATTACATAGAAATCTTCCAACTAACATGACAAAACCAATCAGGAATGCTTGAAACATCAAGACTGAAAAAAACAGATTCCTCATGTATGTTCATTTAAAATACTTACAAGAATATGAAACATGATTCAATGCAATCTCAAAGAATGACCATGAACTATCTTCAGTTAATAATAAGTCTGGAATGCTTGATAAAAAGACTTACAAAAATAAACTAATATTGCATGAAGGTTTATAATACTGATAGTAACATGAAGAAGAATTGTGTAAATCATAATATGGAATGAAATAATGAATAATGGAAACACATAAGAAGATGAATAATAGACACACCACACAAGTTGTAAATCCTGAAGAGTGCTTCTAGATATATAATGTATTCAAAAAATATAACATAGTATGCAATGAAAGGTAGAACCCATGAACCCTTTTCTCCTTGCATTACACAGTATATATCCAAAAAAGGAGTTATGTAAAAATCCTCCATAAAAAGTGAAAATATGTTTCTGAGACTTTATTACAACCCTCTACATATAGTAGA
The DNA here is from genome assembly GCA_034641835.2 of Pinus albicaulis. Classification (NCBI taxonomy): domain Eukaryota; kingdom Viridiplantae; phylum Streptophyta; class Pinopsida; order Pinales; family Pinaceae; genus Pinus; species Pinus albicaulis. The sequence continues at coordinate 665,532,575 of CM076581.1, forward strand.
GCTTATCCAAAACGTAAAAATAAAACTGAAATAAAAATGAAGAAAGATCATGGCAGCATGGAGCTTGAGGTGGCTGAGTGCTCCTCGTTGCTTGAAAAAAACTGCCTCCACAAAAAGTGCAATCTACCAACTAAAAAGAAAACTTGTACCCTTATCTGCAGCATCTAACTGAAAGGAGTAACCAATTGGAAGATAACCACGTTTCAGGTGAGTAGCACCTCTTGTTTTAACAGGTCTTCAATATTCGAATAATAATAAATACCCTGGCCAAGATAAGAGATATGTCTTTGAGCTTTGAGGAGGTGCTATTATATTTGTTGATAGATATCAAAATATTTTAAAACAAGTGCTACTAGAAATTCTTGAAAAAACCTGTAACTGCCTCTGAAATCCTACCTATGCTTTTGTAAGTGTGCTAATACTGGCCGCGTATCGGGATGAGAGTGTAGGGGAGTGAGGTCAAGCGCGGGAATGGAAAGTAAGCAAAAGGCGTGGGAATGGAACAATAAGTGGGAGAAGCTATTAAGTGGAATAATAATAAGCGAGAGGAGTAAGTGCATTAAAATATATCACAATCGCAATCACAAAGTGGAGCCAAGTGAATACATTATCGGGGCAGAATTGCAATGCGATATATCACAATTACAAGATGGAGGGGTTATCAAAAATAAGGGATCAGAGCTTATCGCATATTAGGGATAAGAGGATTATCTCATTTCAAAATAAGAGGATTATCGCATTTTTCAATCGGATGGGCCAAAATTGATGGTTAGCAATAGGATTTGTGATATGCGATAAGCGAAGTGACGTGGAAGGGAAATGGGTCCTAGTGTTATCGCAATCGAGGGTTTTTTGGAAGAGGAAATAGAAGATAACAAAGAAATTGTGAAATGGTGATTACGAAATAAGGTAAGGTGGGTCCACAAAGCAATACAATACTGCAGTATGACATGGCGGTATGGGGGTCCCACTGTTATCACAATCAGGGATTTAAGGTGGCAAGAGTAAGTGAATGCATCGAGAATTTGCGATTTGTGATGAAGAAGGTCTTATTAATGGTTTTAAAGCGGAAAAGTGATAAATAATAGAAATGTAATAAAGCAGCCCAAAGTGTAACAAAGGATTTTTGAAGTGTTTAAAAATGATAAAAAAATAATACATTTTAACCCTCGAGTACCTTCAACCATAGGTTAAGAGATAAGAGAGGATCAAAGACACAACTACAATAGTGACCAGACTTTGAAAAATTATAGTGCTGACACTTAGTTTTCTCCATGATCTCCTTCTAGTTGTTAGACTTCTATTGAAGGAGCCAAGCTCTGATTCCAATTGTTGGAAATACTGGGGGGTGGGGGGGGGGTGGGGTGAATCAATATTTCTTATCAATTAACACTTTTAAATATTTTTAGAGAATTATTTAATCTTCAATTATTCTTGATGTTTATCCAGTAGCAACAGTAAACAATAGAACACAATAGGCACACGAATTTTAGGTGGAAAACCCCCTCCAGGTAAAAAACCACTGAACGTTTTTCTAATAAATTCTTTAATATTCAACCCCAACTGAAATGAAAGGTACAACATCCTATAATTCTAGAAAACCATTCTTCTCCAGCTCCCACTGGAAGGATGCCCCAACACCCTGGTTTCTTCAGTAGTCAACTGAATGGATGCCTCGACATCCTAGACCGAACTACCACCCTGAAGTGTTCATATGATCCAACCTGTAGGTGAATTAATGCACCAACCTAGCACTTCCCTGCCGCCCTATAATGATTAGAAATAAGACAAGAGTGTGGACTCCCGTATCAGGGACAATGATCCACGACACAATATGATTCACAATTATTTTCTTGAACTAGACCAATCACTCAATCACACTATGACTTGCAACCCAACCATAACATTATCCAAAAATGACACTTATACCTCCCAACATTAATGATTATCCAAATCTAGGTAGATTTAATCTTTTACAATAATGACTCTTTTAAAATTCTACAATGATGATTTTTACAATACTGACTTTTTACATGACCTGAAACTTAACTTGACACTGCTTCTTTGAACATTAGTAGCTGCTGACGTATTTTTGTGCTTGCTTCAAGTAATGGTACTTTGGCATTGCATTGTCCTTCTAATATGTGTCTGAGTTTTCCTATTGTGTTCTCCTTCCTGCATTAATGAACAAGAACCAGACCAATATACAAACAAAATACTTACACTGTTCTGAAAACCATATGTTAGAGAAATATTCAAAATTAAAATGTAAATATGTTCAACATTTATGAACAAAACCAAATCAAACATACATACAAAATACTTCAAACTGTCCTGCAATAACACATGTAAGAGATGATATTCACATTAAAATTCAAACACTAATCATACATACCTTGTTGTAGAAGACTTACCCTTGACTATTGATGTGTTGTCCTTACTGCAACGATCCTTGAATGCATATTTTTTCTTGCCTTCTAGAAGCTCGATATCGACAACGAGTAAGTTGTCAAGTCAAAATTCCCATGCAAGATCGGGGTAGACCTTGGTGTTGCATGGGTTGACATCAATGACAACCATTGATCAACAGTCATACTCGGTCAACCCTGATTTAAGGATTTGGGTTCATTCATGTTAAACATAGAGAAAAAAGTTTTGAATTTTCCTTATAAAGAGAATATGATCACATTTCGAGACATGAAAATGGAGTCAAAATCGATAATGTATGCATGAAAAGACTTTAATTATATCTCAAACTTGATGTTCAAAGATAACAAAAAAACTATATCAAGGAAGAAAAAAGAGCTTGAAGAAGTCATCTCCAGCAAAGACAAAGAAATGTCGCGCTTCAGAGATCACCAAGAAAAACTACTCGAACAAGTCAAGAAATCTAAAGCATCAAAGAAGGAACTCAAGAAGTGTTTAATAGAATAAGGAGAAGAAAATTTATGTTTAAAGAGCCTTAACCAGATATTATTAGAAAAAATCAAAAGTTTAAAAGATGATGAAGCTACTAAGAATAAAGTCGACAACTCATTGAAGGATGAACTTGTACATTTAAGGAATCATAACCAAACCTTACTTACGCAAATTAAGAAACATAAAAATGACAAGAAATTGTTGAATGGCAAGCTAAAACAACTTCAAAGTGAAGTATTGAAGCTGTCAGTAGTTTCAGTACAAGATGAAGACAAAGGGATTAATATTGATCAAGTAAATATCATAAGTAAGGAAGAAGTAGAATTTAAATAAGTTAAAACATATGCAGAAGTTGTAGTTCAAATGTTGGGCATTCCCACTGATGATTCACTTGCCCACTCAACAAAAACTCCTAAAGGAAATCAATAATCAACCACTAACATTATAAGGGAAAGCCAAACCAAAGGAGCTATGTATCGACATCTGAATCACAAGAGAAAACTTTATAATCAAGATATGTACTAGTATCAATAAGAAAATGAACAACAAATTCATGTTCCTAGGGATACTAAAGCTTGCAGAATCTAGTCATACGATAAATTTTCACCAAACATCTCCAAATATTAGAGGATACCCCAGAAGATAAATCTAGGATGGTCCGATATGTTCTTAGTACGACAATTTTGTCTATCACTCAGAGTATCATATCGTCTCGTATCGACAAAGATGAAAGTACATAGACAAGAAGATGTTCTTAAGTAAGATTTGAGGACAAATATTTTTGAAGGGAGAGGCCATGTTATGAATATAATTCATAATAAAATAATAATAAATATTAATGTAAATGTAATAATAAATAATAACTCATTAATTAATGATTAGTTAGTTAGTGATGAAGAGGCATGTCTTAGAGACATAGCCATTCGTGAAAGGGCACCTGCCTAGGGTATATAAGTGGACCCTCATTCTCATTTGTAATAATCCTATCATCAATTCTTTATATAATATACAAATTACAATTTCTATCCTACAATGGATGTATTTTTCTACGAAGCATTTTAATATTTCCCTGCGTATATGACTGTTGGTCGCCATAGAGTATCATTAAAGTGTGTAGGAGTGGCTTGTTTTTGAAGATTTTCTTTCTGATGAAGAGACACCCCTTCCTCAGAGTGATCATCCTTCGTTTGAGGATTTTCATCCCAATGAAGAGATGTATCCTCATTAGAATGATAATCCTTTTCACTTTCCTGAATAACAACATGGTTTGGTATTTCTAGCAATGGTAATGAAATTTGTGGATTTGGATTCTGGAATTGAGCTTGAGGTGGTTGGCTAGATTGAGGAAAATATTGTGGTGGAAAAGTAGGGTAAGTTTGAGGGTGTTGAGAGTATTGAGGATATCTTCCATAAGGATTTTTCCATTCTTTTGCCCAAGGTTGAGGCCAAGGTTGCCAACACATGGGTGCAGTCCAGTTATTTTGTGGTGGTTTTGTATATGTTTGGGTGTTAAATCCTTGATTTTTCCATGGTATCTTGGAAACAAAACAAAGAGGGTCTACTTGATTTGGGACTACTTCCTCTTGGTAAAAAAAATTAAGACCTGGTATCGAAGGAAATTCTTTAGAATCATGATTTTCTGCACATATAACACAAGTTTCTACATTCTTCAAGTCAAGAGGACATTTTCTCAAGGCATGTTTCTTTCTGAACTTAGGAAAAAAGATGGATAGAGTGACATTTTCAGCTATTTGCTTGTTTTGTATTTTAAGGGTATCTATTTGTTCAATAAGACTCCATAAAATGTTTGTCTTAAAATCATCAAGAAAAATTCCTATTTCAGCCCTACTTATTGTTCTGGTCGTAGATTTATTAATCCTAGAAATAACAATATCTCTTAGGATTTTTCTAGTTTTTATCTTTCCTCTTGAAATGTGTATGCATAACTCAGAAATGTCTGGTAATGATAAATGAGAAATATCCCCTTTACCCATTAAGTTGATAATATCTATCCATTCATCTCTAATGGATTTTAATAGGAGAGCTTTCAAAGTGTCTTCATCTAAATTTTCCATTTTAGCTCTCTTAAGATTGTAGGTAAACCTTTCAATTAAATCCTCAATATTTTCATCTTCTTTTTGCATCATTTTTAAAACTTCGTCCTTAAGGTTATGGGGCATGCAGTAATCCTTGTATTTCTCTAGGAATGCAATTTTCATTTGTTCCCATGTTCTAATAGATTTTGTTATTAAACCCATGAACCATTTTAGTGATGTATTCTTAAGAGTTTATGGAAACAATTTCAAATTTTGAGAGTCGAGAAAATAGTCATATGATCTACATAAAAATTCAAACTAAAAAAGAAATGTTTTAGGATCCTCACTTCTTAATCGATGGAAGTTAGGAAGGACATAGGGTGACATATTTTTCATTGTTACTGTAGTATCTTCATCGTAGATAGGAAACCCAACAGAATCTAGTTCTCTTCTATATCCTCCTCCTCTTCCTCTTCCAACTCCAATCTTAGTTCCTCTTCCACCTCCAATCCTAAGATGTTCACCATTTACATCGTGTACTTCTCCTTCCCCTTCTCCAACCATTGTGGATTCTGTTGGGAATCACGATTTCTGTTAGATCGAAACTCATAGGTGTTAGTTAACGATCGCATCACTAGAGATAATGATCCACGAGAGGCAGTTAGTCCATGTTGTGAAACACACGAGGAGCACTGGTTTATCCAATGTCCAATAATATTCCCCCCCAACACGAGCCAAGTGTGTATCGAACTCGTGACTTATGCTTTGACACCACTTGTTGGGAATCACGATTTCAGTTAAACCAAAACCCGTAGGTGTTATTCAATGATCGCATTGCCATAGATAAGGATCCATGAGAGGCGGTTAGTCCATGTTGCGAAACACACAAGGAGCATTGGTTTATCCAATGTCCAATAGATTCATCAGAACTAATGTAAGGTTCCAAAATTGGGTTTGTTTGTTTCTCTTCTAGTTCTTATGGTTCCTCTATCAATGGTATATTAAAATAGGTTTCTTCTTCCTGTTCTTCACTAGGGAATTATAATTCTTGAGCTAGAATTTTTTCTCCAGTTGAAGTTAGGAAAATTACTCCTTCTGTTGGGGATGGAGGATCTTCTTCTTATACTATTTCTTCAGTTGATGAAGTTGGTGAATATCTAGGTCGGATTTCAGATATAAGTACCTCAGGAAGCCTGTGTCTGCCTGCAATGGATGGATGCAAGTTTGGGTGGATGGTGTGGCACTACGAGGTCATGGTGGGGTGAGTGGTGTTGCTGTATTTAAAATTCTGCCTCTACTTACAAATCTACTTCCAGAATCTCTTTCCATTTGAATATCATGTTTATGTTTTTGTGTGTTTTCTATTGTCAAAATAAAAAGACAAAATTCCTATTTACACTTCCCTGGCAAAAACACCAAAATGTTTGTCAATTTAATTGTCTTAAATTGATTACATAAATTATCGACCAGGGATAGTAAAATGACGAAGTGTGAGTACACTATTTGTGCTATAAATCCTTAATTATTGAATTAAAATGCTAATGCACATGATTGAATTATTCATTGAAACTAATTCTAAGAAATATGATCATATTAATATCTAATTATGAAATCCACACAACCAATAAATATCTCAAACTCATTAATTAATCTTACACTTGCAAAATGAAATTTAACTCATAAAGACTCACACACACACTACAAAATATCTAAAATGTGCTTTGAAATAAACTTGATTTCTAAAAGAATAACTCAACTATCAATATAACACAATCAAAATGAATTTAAACTATAAACAATTTTTACTTTGAAATAAAACTCACAACACTCATGATTTGAAATGAAACCTACAAACTAATTATCTAACTCTCAAAATTACAATATTTTTCTCAATTCAAATTCTCAAAGCCAACTCAATTCATGTGCTCCCGAATTAATAAAAGAAAGTTATTAATAAAATAAATAAATTTTTTTCTATTTATGAACTCAATTATCTTCTTCACATGAACACTACACATCTAATATGTTTCTCAATTCAGAATCGACATAAATATGCGCTAGGGGATGCATCCATCTAATTGATAATGAATTTCAGAAATCGAAATAACTTAAATGAAAAACCCTTACTGCTTGAGGGGGACCTCCACAAACATATGGTTGCGCAATTCAACTGATCAATCAACCAAGCATCGAGATAGGAAAACTTCTTCTTATATTAAAAAAAAGGTTTAAGAGTTCACTATTGCATTACATAAAATAATAACAATAATGCATATCGTCTCCGCTATGCGGTTTTATAAATCCTCTGTCATAAATGTTCAGATTTTCTTTAGCTAATATAATACTAATTTAATCTTAGAAGATATTCTTATCAGAAATCGCTCATTATTTTCTATTTGACAAAACAAATCATGAGGCGTTTGTTTCACTTCTCACTCTCTTGTTGTAGCTATCCCTTTGACCTTCACCTTTGACTATTCGATTGGAACCTTCTTTCATAAATTAGATTCACAAAGATAGGTGGAAAATGTTGAGTAGACTAATCACTATATTTCCATATATATTTTTCTCCAGTTGGAATGTTGGATCATGTTCAACAATGGACTCAGCTTCATAATCAGATTATGGTTGTAGAAACATCAAAATACAATAGTTGATACAAATATTAAGAAAATAATAAAGAACATTAGTAACATATGAAATATGAGACGAACATATACCTGTCAAGCTTTGAATCCACTTATTTGATGCCCATTGATGTTTATGGTGGTTAAAATATGTGAAAAGGGATTGTAAAAAAGAAACAATTATGAGGCTCAACAACACCCATTTTCTTCCAATGGGTTTCCTTCCAACCGACAACTCCACCAAATCCCAAGCCTTATTTTTGTCCAAAGATGTGATTTCATCAACCATGGCCTCTTTTGATAGTTTTCTATCCTCTGAATCCACTTCCTCTGATCCAGATTTATGCAGGAACACAACAGAATACACATATAACCATAAATATAAAAAATCAGTGGAAATAAAACTTCATTTCATTAATATCAAAGAACTAAAATATGTTTACAGACATAATGGAAATAAACTAGCTAGTGCGCTGGTACCTTATCTCTGAGAAGAGATGTGGTGGCTACAGGCCTCTGAACTCTAATTTACAATGAGGCTCGAAGGCCTATATATTATTGAGAAACAATAGAAAACCCTAAACATCAAAAAACCTAACTCTAGGAGATGAAACACCAGAATATGGTCCCCATCGGGGTAAATTGGTACATCAATTTCTTGGGGTCGTAACTTTTTCATATTATCTCTGTTTGATGCACATGATACATTGTTAGAAATATTTGTTCGAGGACTACAACTACTAACCACAAATATTTATTCTAAAAAAAAATCATATTCTTCCGAGAAGTGATTCCCAAAAAACGTCGTTTAGGGCCTCAAAATGGCTCTGGAAGTTCAGGACCCAAAAAAATACTAAAAATAGAAAAAATTTCTATTGTTAAGGAAACTGAGAAACTGAAAGAAAAAATGGTGGGGCCCCAAGTGGAATAGGCAGGTGGCCACCAATATCCACCTGGATCATTCCTCCCCCCTTAGGAAGAAAGGGTCCCCATTGCGTTGAGTTCCTCCATGAGATGAGGAAACTTCTGTTGAACTTGGTCCCTGGTGAACCACTTGCCTTGGTGCAGGAGTTGGCTAGCTTTGACCACCCGATACAGTTGGATCTTTTGCTGGAGAGTGTTTTTGATTTGCATGTCCATGATACAATTTGTGGTGGCCTGTTCCATGTAGTCTTGGTTTAACTCTTTTGGTGTGAGTTGTTATGCAATGTCAGAGGTGTCTAGTAGAGGTGGGAAATACAGCCGAAGGTGGTCCACATTGAATATTGGGTGCAGACCAAGGAATGGTGGAATACTAAGCTCGAAGGAATTATTCCCTACAAACTTGGTAATAGTGTATGGCCCATATCAGAGCGGGCGAAGCTTGCGGTGGGGTCTAGTGAGGAACTCCTTCTGCAAAGGTAGCCACACTTTGTCGCCCACTTGGAAGTGGTGTGGCACCTGATGTTGATCATGTAGTTTCTTGTACTTAGCATTGGATCTATCCAATATGCCATGAAACTACTGGCGGATGTGCTGAATGTGCTCAATGAAGTTGTTCTCCTTTTCAGCTTCGAGCTGGACATGAGCCGAATCAGCTTGAGTAGCCACAAATGGCATGGCTACGTCAATCAGACATAATGGTTGGAACCCCAAGCCCACCTGAAAGGGGTTATGGCCGGTTGAGCTATGGAGAGCCCAGTTATAACAATGTTGTACATATGGAAGGCTCTCATCCCATGTGTGTGGATGATTTGAATTGTACATGTGCAAAATGTGTACAATCATCCTGTTGATGACCTCTATTTGGCCATTAGTTTGGGGATGGAAAGTTGTGGACTTGGTGAGCTTGGTGTCCAGCATTGACCAGAGGCTGGACCAAAATGTGCTGAGGAACCCGCTGTCCCAATCTGGGATGATCAACTGTGGGATTCCAAAGTGCACCCACACTTGGTCAAAGAAGAGTTTAGCAGTGGCTTATGTTGTGATATTCTTCTTACAAGCTGACATAATGGCTATCTTCAAGAATATGTCGATGACCACGAAAACACAGTGGGTTCCATGCTTAGTAGAAGGAAGGCCTGACATGTAATCCATGGATATGGATTCCCAAGGTCGACTAGGGGTAGGTAGAGAAGTATAGAGGCCTTTCTTCTTGATGGTCGGTTTGAAAATGGAGCAAGCAGTGCAAGATCTGATGTACTTACCAAAATCTTGTCGAAGGTTTGACCAATATAAATACTTTTACAGTACTGCCACTGTTTTTTCGACCCTGAAATGCTCAACGAATTGAATGTAGTGTGCTTCCCAAATCATCTTGGCATGCTCACTTAAAGGAACAAAAAGGTGTCCCATGTGACATAGCAGTGCATCCTGGAGGTGAAAATTTGGAACTTGCATACCCTCCAAGAGTGTCTTGTATGTGTGGATGAATTCTGGTTCGCTCTTGTAGAGAAGCAGCCAATCAGAAGTCTCGTGCCGATAAGAGTTGAGAACGATGGTTATTGCCATGATCGGTGGTCGACTGAGGCAGTCTGCAACATTATTGGTGTTGCCCTTATTATACTGATGTTCAAATGAGATTGTTGCAGATATGTGGACCACTTTTTATGGCGATCGTTCTGCAACTTACCTTGTGTTTGTATGAACTGTATGGGTCAGTGGTCTGTGTGGATGACCGTTTCCTTTCCAAAAATGTAATGTTTCCATTTCCATCACGCCTGCACAATGGAATACATTTCTTTGTCATAATTGGGATACTTGCGGATTGTGTTAGACATTGTATCACTGTGATATGCCACTGGATGCCCTTGTTGAGTAAGAATTTCCCCAATAGCATTGTCAGAGGCATCTATTTCGATCTCAAATGGTTGTTGCAAGTTTGGTAATGTGAGCACTGGGGATAGAGTGGAGGTGATGTTTCAATTCTATGAACACCTTCTGTTGAGATTCTGACCAATTTTTTTTTTCTTTTGCTCCTCCCTTGGCGACTCGACTCAAGGGCCAATTGATATGAGAGAATCCAACACGAACCTGCAGTGGAAATTAGCAAGACCCAAAAATATGTGAAGCTCTGTTAGAGTGGTTTGGGCCGGCCAATCCCGAATTAATTGGATCTTGGTTGGATCCACATGCACCCCACGTTCATCAATAATGTATCCCAGATACTAAACCTGGGTCATGCCAAAAGTGCACTTCTCCAAATTGGCACAAAACTTGTGTTGCCGCAATGTTTAAAGGGCCTGTCGGATGTGGTGGAGGTGATCTTCCCAAGTCTGGCTGAAGATCAGGATGCCATCCAAGTACACTACTACAAATGAGTTGATGAATAGCCGCAAGATGTCATCCATCACCCTCATGAAGGTTGCGGAAGCATTTTTCAACCCGAAAGGAATGACCAGCCATTGGAAAAGGTCCTCCTTGGTTTTGAAGGTAGTCTTCCACACATCGGATGGTTCGATTCGTACTTGGTAATACCCAGACTTCAAGTCAATCTTGCTGAAATATTTCGCCCCTTTGAGTTGATCGAGAAGGTCATCAATTCGTGGGATCTGGTACGTATTTTTGATAGTGATCTTGTTCAGTGCCTGATAGTCAATACAGAGTCTCCAAGCCCCATCCTTCTTCTGTACTAACACGATCGGGCTCCCACAAAGAAATGAATTCGACCGGATGTGACCTTTCTGAAGAATATTCTAAATCTGCCTCTTAATTTCATCATTCTCCAAAATAGAGCATCGATAGATCGGTCCATTAGGTAGCGATGCACCTAGGGTCAGATCGATGGGGTGCTCGACCTGATAGTGTAGAGACACCCCTACGGGTGAGGTGAATATGCCCCTGTAATATTCCATGACCTTGTCCATTTGTTGTTGTCATGTGGAGGATCCCGGTCTGGAGGTCGTGGCCACAATTTTCTTCTTGCCCTGGGGGCGGATCATGAGGAAAACAAATTTTCCAGTTTTGGAAATGAGCTTACTACATTGTTTTGCAGTAACCAAAGAGATAGTTACATGCAGTGGTACCTCTTTTATCCTGTACAATTTATCGCCCAAAGTAACAATAACAGTGCGGGGCTGGGACTCATACACAACATGTCACTTCTACAAGTATGGTTGGCCTAATAATACATCACAAACATCAAGAGGAGAAATGTCACATAATACCTCATCTGTGAAGGGCTTGATGATGTAGGGAAGGCAACACTATTGGTTGACGCGAAGATCTCATCCTTGGTGAAGCCACCCGATGGTGTACGGCTGTGGGTGTGTTGTGGTTGGCAAGACCAAATGCTTCACGACCTCTGCTTAAATGAGGTTCTTTTGGCTCCCACTGTCGACAATGAACTATAGCGGGGAACCCTTTACCCACATATGAGAGTGGAAGAGACGCTCCTCCTCCTTTGGATCTTCCGGTTCCTCCTTTTGGATCTTTGTAGTGGCAACGATAGCATTGGGCTCTGCATCAATAATCTACTTCCCTTTGTCATTCCCATTTTCAGGTTTTGATTCAGAGTCAGAGCATGCATCTGATTCAGAAGCCCTCATCTCGGCCACCAGTGACTGCTTGGCCTGACACTCACTTGTGTTATGAGTGGAGCTCGTATGGAACTCACACCACTTTTCCGTGTCCTTCTTTGACTTTATGGTGTTGTTCTTTGATTGCGGATTTGGTAGGTTATCTTGGACTGCTATGCCTTGGCTTTGTCCTTTTTTCTGCAATTTTGGGGCACCGTTCCCTTGCTTTTGATTTGCAGATCCAAAGTCTCGCTTCTTCTGTTTGAATTTCTGCTCAATCTTGGCAGCATACCGGTATGTCGTACCAAGTGAGGAGATGTCAAGGAACTCCATTTACTCCTGAATGTATCTGTACAGATAATTGCGGTACTTCAGCATCAAATGTTTCTCTGAATATTTGATACCCAACTTTGTGCGCAAGGTATGGAACATATTCTTCAGCTCATGTACATATTGATCCCTTTGTTGCCGCAACGTAGTCCATTGCATGTACTTGTAATCATAGCTCCCCACTGGATAATATTGTTCCTTAATGGAATATCAAAAATAATTCCAAGTGGGTATAACTGAGAACAGAGAGGGTCCCCCTCGTCCTTTTTCTCACAGTAGGTTTCCCACAAGTCCTTGACACGGGGGGTAGCTTTGAGGAGTGCAAAAATAATCTTCTCCCGATTGGAAAAGTCATTAGCTGAGAAATATCCTTCTAATAGATTCAACCATATATCTACGGCTTCTGCATCTATTTGGCCCTCAAATATGGGAATGTCAAAGTTTACTTGTACCTTAAAAGGAGTTGTGCCTCCAGAGTGGTTTCCATATGAAGATGTGCCACCAGTGGGCAGTCGTTGAAGGATTTGGGAAAATTTATCCATCATCGCATTCCTTTGTTTTTCTAGGGCCTCCTCGAGAAATATTTTGATAATATCTCCTACTCCCTCATCTTTCTTTTCATCCCCCATGGGTGGCCATTGGGGTTTGTGAGGATGATCTTGCAAAGGTTCAACCAGATCGAGCCCAAACTCCTTATACCCTGGCCTCGTTGGGCACATGCAAAGAAGGATCAAGAAAGAGAAAAACGCTTTGATACCACTGATCTTTATTTATGCAGGAATGCAACAGAATACACATATAACCATAAATATAAAAATGCAGCAGATTAACCCTTCATTTCATTAATATCAAAGAACTAAAATCTGTTTACAGACAAAATGTAAATAAACTAGTTAGGGCGTTGGTAGCTTATCTCTGAGGAGAGATGTGGTGGCTACAGGCCTTTGACTTCTATGTTACATTGAGGCTCGAAGGCCTATATATTATTTGAAACCAATGGAAAACCCTAAACATCCAAAAACCTAACCCTAGGAGATGAAACGTCGGAATATGGGCCCCGTCAGGATAAATTGGTACATCAATTTCCCGAGGTCGTAACTTTGGCATACCATCTTTGTTTGACACATATGACACATCGTTAGAAATATCTATCCAAGGACTACAACTTTTGACAAAAAATATCAATTCCAGAACAGAATCATTTTGACTGAAGAAGCGATGCCCAAAAAACATTGTTTAGGGCCTCAAAACGGCTCCAGAAGTTCAAGGCTCGAAAAAATGCTAAAAATAGTAAACTGTGCTATTATTAAGGAAACTGAAAAACTTAAAGAAACAATGGTGGGACCCCAAGTGGAATAGGTGGGTGGCCACCAATATCCACCTAGATCAACCTCCCTGAAAATTCCTGGGATCATCATCAGTAATAGATAAAACATAATTTGAACCAAAAGAAGATGGAATATACCTCTTTGACTGCCTTCTCTCTCGCTGAACTTCTCAAAATTGGAGTATGTGGCTCTTCCTCTTCTGATTCTCATTCTGCTGTAGAGTTTGATTCTTCCTCCTTTAGTTCAAACTCTATCTTATTAGGTTCCTTTGGTAAGACTTCATGTTTAATAACATCATTCACCTCTCTAAACACCGCATTTCAGTTGTACACAACCTTCCAGGTTTTTGGGTTCCAAAGCTTATAACCTTTTAAACCATCCTTATACCCAATAAAGATGCACCTTTCATATTTACTATCCAACTTGGTTCTTTTCTCCTTTGGAACATGTACATATGCACCACAACCAAATACACTTAGATGTGAAAGAGAGGGTTTCTTACCAGTCTATAATTCATGCAGAGTCAAACCATTCAATGATGATGAAGATGATTTGTTAGACAGGTAACATGCAGTATCCACTGCCTCTGCTCAAAATTCCTGCTCTAATCCAACACCACTAAGCATGCTTCTTGCCTTTTCCATCAACTTCATGTTCATTATTTTTGCAACCCCATTTTTTGAGGTGTGTATGGAGTAGTATTCTATTGTGCTATACCACACTTCTTACAAAACTATTCAAATTGGTTATTGTAAAACTCTCCAGCATTATCTGTCCTTAACACCTTAATCTTCTCTTTTGTTTGATTTTCCACTAGAGCCTTAAATTATTTAAACTTGTCAAAGACTTCAGATTTCTTCATGAGGAAATATATCCGTGTATTCCTTGAGAATTCATATATAAATGAGACATAGTACAAAAAATTACCTAGTGATGGAACCAACACAGGTCCAATGTAATGTTCCCAATTTTTAGCCTCAAGCTAAAAGGAACATTATAGTTAGCAATATTTTATTTAGTTAAATAAAATGGGTAAGGAGGCCCCATAATCCTTGAGAAGGAAGAATAAACACTCCTCATGTGAAAGGAGGGAGAATAAAGCAGCTAAATTGAGCACCACATGGTGTGAACAGGATTGGATCATGCTTAATCTAGTCATTTTGACCAAGTCCACATACATTGTCTAGATACAATGTATCTCCTTGGTGGACTGCGCAGTTTTAGAGGAGGATCACATGCATGAGTTGGAAGGCACATGTGGATGGGACCCATGGTGGAGAGGAGAACTTGCTATATAATAAGAGGAGGAGAGCCATTTTTATTCATGCTATTGGTTTATCATTTTCGTATGGTATGCTTAGACTTGCATACCCGGGCTGTTTAACAGGGTTGCAGTGTTCTTGAGCACAAGGGTGTTCCTAGTCGGGAATCCCTACCTCATACTCAAGGAAGGAGAGTGTTTTGAGCTCCATTTCCTCATTCTGGCATTTGGCCAAGCTTCCTCCTGCAGCTGCAACATTTTCTTGTTGGGCAGAAAACGTTGTGTTGCTGGGTGCAGCAACAGAGGAACTCATAGAGTCATTCTTTGGCTTGTTTTTTGGTGGAGAGCTTGTCTATTCATTGGAGGAGTAGCAGAGGAGACTCCCGGGCTTATTTTCAGATCTTTGGCACTTGGCCAACCACTCACCATCTCTCACAGCATAGTCTAGGGCTGGAACTGCGTTATTTTATGCAGGCAGTGTTGGAGAGTTCATTTGAGCTCATCAGGAGGAGTTGTTTCTAAGTAAAGGGATCAGATTTTTGCTTAGATACACTATCAGAGGAGGGCATCATCATTTCAGATCTGCTATAGCCTCATTCCACATTTTTATTTAGCTGTAGTGACAAGTTAATTTTCACATTGTACATTCTCCGACATTTCTAGCAATCTTTCCTAGATTGGCTAGAAATCTTGTATTGGAGCCCATTCTTCTATTCTTGGGAATCTCTTTGTATATTTCAGCCATATTTCATGTATATGCATCTACAGTAGCCGTTTCTCTAACATAGACTGTGAAGTCACTGCTCTCCAGAATTTTACACTGTTGCAGCATCTCATGTTTCTATTGTTTTAATCATTGGAGATTGATTCCCATTGCTTGAGAGGCTTGTCCCTCAAGATATTTTTGTATAGTGTTGCTGATATATTAATAAACATGATGGCTGTAATATATTTCCTTTATTGACATATTCAGATTTGCAGAGTTTCATGATTATGCTCATATGTTGTTGTAGCTCACTCTTTGAGAACTTTTTCAAGGTACTGAAGGGAAGGAGATTTTTTTAACCTTCCTTGAGGGATTTCTTTGATCTCAACTTCTGGAAGAGGAGTGTTAAATGAGTTAAAAAGGGGATCCAAGCCCCCTTTAAGCTTATTTTTACATTTCCTTCCTTATACAGCGTCCCCTTGGACCATGTTGCAGAAATTCCTGAAAAAGGGATATTACATCCAAACACATCAATGTGCACAAACTCTAATATCCCTTTTGCCCTCTTAGTACCAGAGGGGAGACTCACCCAATTCTTCTTCCCATATACACAATGTTCACAGAAATCGAAATCCAAAGAGAAGTTAGACATACCTTATACCATACCGTTACCATGCAGTATTCAAAGGCCCTTTTCTCCAATATGACCAAGCCTTTGAGGCCATAGCATGGTATTTTCTCTAGATACCAATATATTTTCTGCTCCACTTTCAGGAACCACATAACTATTGCAACCATTAATAACAATGCTACCTAGAAGCTTGTACAAAGTTCCAATCCAACTCCCCGCATCAATACCACTGCAGAACACCGAGAAGTGTTCTAATCCTTCCACCTTGCAACTTTAGCTTGAATTTTCCACGTCTGATGATTCTATGCTTCCTTTCATCCCTTAAGAAGATATCACCACCGTCATATTTCTCATACTCGACGAACCACTCACTATGAGGAGTGAAGTGAAAGGATACACTTAGTCAATCAACCATGCCTCATGATCTACATGTGTACTTGAACAAGCCCAAGTACACATCCCCAGCTTCATCTGAGGTGTTTTTCACCTATGCAGAAGGACCATCATCGGATCCATTTCCTTTCTCAGGAGCTTTAGATCTACAGTCCTTTTTGTAGTACCCTTCATTTCCACATTTATAACACACCTTTATAGGTTTTCCTTGAGATTTAGATCTCCCTATAGATTTAGATCTCCCACTCAAGTACTTATTTTTGTTTCTATTCTGGGACCATCCTCATACAGACAAGGAATCTCCATTATGGCTCTCCATATTTTTCCGTCTCATCTTCTTCGACAACAAGGATGTGACTATTTCATCAAACTTCAAAGTAGTTGTATTTCTACCTGTTATCACCCAAAAAAATTTCAAAACATTGTATGTCAACATTTTTTTTGATCATGGCCTTAAATAGGTCTGAAAGTCATTTTTATTTTGGTTAAGGGTAGGTCATAGTTTTTATAAGTTTAAAAGTCATCATTTAAGTTCAAATAAAGTCCTTCAAGGTCCATTCCATGATCAAAGATTCATATTTTTCATTTAGGGGTCATTCCATTAAGTTTCAGGCTAAATTTCTACAATTAGTCAGGAATCCACCATTTTTTAGCACTGCTAGTTCAAAAAAGAGGAAATGCGCTATGAAAGCGCTGCTACTTTCATAGCGCAAACTGCGAAAGTGATGAAAAAAAAACTTTGTTTTCTAGTTTTGAGTAGTCAACTTCCAAGGAAGTTTTTGAGCAACTGAAAACGAATTTAGGACAAATGAAAGAGGTTTTTCTTCCTAACAGAACTAAATACAAAAACTCTCTCAGTTTTATAAAATTCATTAGGAGGTGGGAGAAATTGATAAATTAAAATGGGCTATGAAACTGCTGTTACAAAATGTCTTGTACGTGATTGTTTAGCAGTCAACTTCAAGTTCAAGTTATGTCCAAACGCAAAAGTATTTTGGAATTATGAAAGAGGTTTGATTCCATCACACCCGCATTTACAAAAACATCTCTCAATTTTCTCACAGGTGTTATCTGTTTGGAGAGAAAAGGATTTCATTGAAGCCCTATTTTTAGAAGCAGAGTTTTCCTATTTTACACATGTTTTTCAAAGGAAGTTTATGGACAGTAGGAGATGTGTTAAAAAACAAGAGAGGTTTTTATTCAAGACATCATGGCCTATAAAAACCTCCTTCCGTTTCTCACAATACATCATGGAGTAAGAGATATAATCTATGTCTCAAGACCTATTTTTCAGATAAAAATAGGAGAAATCTGCAAGAAGTTAAGAAGTTATAAAGGCTGAAATGACTGTGTTTTCAGTTCATATGACAGTTTGTTTTGATGAAACCAGTGGTATTTTGAAGTCTTGGCACATTTGGTTTCAAATTTTGAAGAAATCTGGCCAAAAACTTCTCACTCAGCAGTTTCGTAGCGCACACAGTGAAAAATCAATGAAAAGCGCTACAAAATTGTTGTAGCATGCTTTTTCACTCTCTCTCTTAAATTTTGGAAGGGAAAATATGTGTATGAAGACTTTAAATTGCTAGGGAAGCTGTGTTAAGTAATAATGAAGATAAATCTGAAAAGAAGAAGCCAAAATTTTGAAGATAAAAGTTTAAAAAGACCGCGCTACGAAACTGTGATGCTTTCGTATCGTAGGTCTGTTTTCACTATTTTGAGAAGTTCAAAGTTGATTTTACATATCTGGAATAAGGGGATGATTTTGGACATATGATATTCATGTTATTGACAACAAATAGCCTCAAAGTTATGGGTTAATAGTGGTCAGAGTGTCTCAAGAAACTAAAAGAATCCTAAGCCTAAGAAATAGAGGAGCAGTTTCCTAATTTGAAGGAGATCAACATCATCAGCATTATGGTCATAACAGGTTGAAGCTCATCATCAGGATTCGAATTTATGGAAACACAGGTGGAAAATTATGTAATTAAGTTTAGAAAAATTTGTTTTGAATAGAGTTAAAAGAGTTCTAATTCTATTTGTAATAGGACTCTGTATTAGGTTTACAGTTGTTTTTGTAATAAATACCATGTTTTATGGTTAGGATAGGTGTCAAAGATAGGAATTCGATGTGTCTAGTTGTGGAGAAGCTTCTCTTATGATGTAAATGATCTATTAAAGGCCAAGAGGTTGAATTAGCAAAGGGTTGGAGAATTTTTGGCAAAACTGGTGCATATTGTAAAAAGACTGTTTCAGCTAATGTAGAGAGTTTCTACTTGACCAACTTGAGATTCAGAAGGGGTTTTTAGTGTTTTCCTGTCCTATCAGTGTTTCTTATATATCTTATTTGCAATGGTGTTCATCTATATTACTCGGAAATCATCTTTATATGCTCTGACTTCCTTTATAAATGGATTGACTATGTTTTTTAAATGTTTCAAGTGTGTGTCTCATGACTAAAAACCCTAATATGCCTCAACTTCCATGTCAATTAGATTCACTGATTTTATAAGATTACTTTGAATCCATAAGCCCAATGTATACATGCTGATGTTGGTTTCAACCTATAGGTTGGAAAATGTCATCTAATCATACCACTTTGTAAAGCTTTGGATTGACTGATATATATAGTCACATACAACTTTTCTTCACCTGAGATTCTTAGTGTATTTTCAATGAGTTGTATGTCCTATCTTTGAAATGTTTCTCTTCCATAGCCTTGATGTATCATTACTTAAAATTCATGTATTACATGCTCTGACTTCCTTTGAACTTCAAGTTATTGGGATTTTCCTGAATGTGTTACCCTTTCATTGAAGTATATACATGCCTCATCTTCCACAAGGAAAGCCTTTTTTATTGAGAGCCTTATCACTAACTCCATAGCCCAATGGTAGCAAGCATTCATCTTCTCAACCTGAACCAAAACACAAATAATAGAGTTATCCATCTATCTATATCCCATATCATTAACCATTAAGAGAGCCCTCTCAAGCTGAGGAGGCTAAGCCTTAGTCACACGATTGGTTTGAAATAGTTACATTGAAGTTGTCTGATCAACAGCCAATCAGGTACGATTTTGGTGATAACAATTTGGTGCGTCTGCTAGGAGTCTGAAGATTATACTTTCTTGAGATTTTGAAGCTGAAATTCTAAAGGTAGTAGGAGCTCAGGAAATTTTTCGAGGCTGCATCTACCTTGGCGACTCCACACATCAAATAATGAATTGGAAGGTAACTCCACTGATTAAATATCAATAGCTTGATGAAGTTTCAGAATGAGTTCCATTGCAAGAATAAATGCCAGGTATGGCCCTATGAATTGATCTCATATCCCTAGTTTTCCAAATCCTATGCCAAAGGTTGAATGGTTAACTGATCTTCCTATATTCAAAGATGAAAAGAAAGACAATGTTGCTCTTCATTTGGTTAGATTCCATATGCATGTACACAATCTTAAGGTTCAGTTCCCTGAGGATTGTCTCATGAAGATGTTTATGGCCACTTTGGAAGGAAAAGCATAGTCTTGGACCTATGAAAAATTTCCAAATGGTTCATTTTATTCTCTTGCTGATTTCCATGTTGCATTTTATGAGATGTATGAAGAGTGTCATCCCTCCTTATTGCTGGTCAAAGACTGCTGTAAACACTATGTGAGTTTTATTGAATATTTGGAGATTTTTTATGAAGATGATGAGTTCATGGATGAGGAAATTTTAGAAGCTCTTCATGACAATCTATTTCATCACCAAGAAGAAAGGATAGCCTCTTCCTTGGATGAAAATGAAAGCCAGCAGGAGTTTATTTATGAAAATTATGATACATCTTCTGAGTCTGATGAAAATTTGCAGCGGACTAGTCAGTCTTTTGATCATAGGGAGTATGAGAATCATTTCAAATAGCAAGAGGAAATATTGGAAAATGCTTGCTACAATCCTAAGGTACAGGAAGAAGTTGATTCTTCATGTCATTTCTTATATCAGTCTATATCAAATGATGATTACATTAATGAAGAAGTGGGTGAAATTTTTTCTTTATCCTTGTCTTCTAATCTGAAACCATTTGAGTACAAGTCAGAAGATAAGATTCAGTTTGTGGATGAAGTTGCAGAGAACATTGAAAAGGACATTCAAGTTTCAAAATATAAAATTCAATATCATAGTATTCATGATAAATATTAGTCTTTTCAAATGATTTTAATGCCAGAACAAAAAGAGGGGGTGTTGCTACCTTTCTTCTTAGAGATTGAGGAAGAATACACGATTTTTGTAAATTAGTTTGAAAAGTAGTTTGAAAGTACACAACTGAAGCCTTATGTGGTTTATCAAAGCATGGATGAGTTGTCCAAAGTTGCAAAATGTCATGAGAAGCATCAAACATATCATGTCTTCTTTGATCCTATAGTTGAATACATGGAAGAGTTCTACAATCCAGATTTCCAGTTATATTTTCATTTTGAAGATCAGTTACATCTCATGTTTCCTTGGTAATTTTAGTATCATGTTTACTTTTGGTTCAAGCACAGTCAAAAGATTCAAGTGTCAAATTAGATCAATGATTGGATTCATTGGAAGTTTCATGTTCTTTGCGTTACAAATGGAGATTGCAGTTGATAGGGTAGGTAGGAGTGTGTGAATAAGCTCAAAGTTGACTGAGCATCTTTTCAGTGGGTACAGATTTGATTCTTCTGCAGTGATCATCAAGCTTGAGCCCGAGGTGAAGGCCATTAGAGCTTGAGGATAAATCTTGGAAATTTCAAAGTTTTTCTATTTTGGTCAAGAAAAATGGATAGCAGTACTAGAACTATTGGTTCTTAGTATACCACAGGGGC
The DNA here is from genome assembly GCA_034641835.2 of Pinus albicaulis. Lineage (NCBI taxonomy): Eukaryota > Viridiplantae > Streptophyta > Pinopsida > Pinales > Pinaceae > Pinus > Pinus albicaulis. The sequence continues at coordinate 665,554,129 of CM076581.1, forward strand.
ACACTATCCCAAGTGGAGCCACTGTTATCACCCAAAAAATTTCAAAACATTGTAAGTCAACATTTTTTTTTATCATGGCCTTAAATAGGTCTGAAAGTCATTTTTAGTTTGGTTAAGGGTAGGTCATAGTTTTTATAAGTTTAAAGGTCATCATTTAAGTTCAAATAAAGTCCTTCAAGATCCATTACATGATCAAAGATTCATATTCTTCATTTAGGGGTCATTCCATTAAGTTTCGGGTTAAATTTCTGCAATTAGCCAGGAATCCACCATTTCATAGCACCGCTAGTTCAAAAAAGAGGAAATGAACTACGAAAGCGCTGCTACTTTTGTAACGCAAACTGCAAAAGTGATGAAACAAAAACTCTGTTTTGTAGTTTTGAGTAGTAAATTTACAAAGCGTTTTCTGAGAAACTGAAAAAGAATTTAGGAAAAATGAAAGATTTTTTCTTCCTAACAGAACTAACTACACAAACCTCTCTCAGTTTCCTCAAATTAATTATGAGGTGGGAGAAATTGATAAATTAAAATGGGCTACAAAACTGCTATTACAAAATGTCCTATATATGACTGTTTAGCGGTCAACTTCAAGTTCAGTTTTTGGCCAAATAAAAAGCCTTTTGGAATTATGAAAAAGGTTTGTTTTCATCACACCCCCAGCTACAAAAACCTCTCTAAATTTTCTCACAGGTGTTATCATTTGGGAGATACAAGGATTTCATTGAAGCCCTATTTTCAGAAGTAGACTTTTCCTATTTTACACATGTTTTTCAAAGGGAGTTTCTGGACAACAGGAGATGTGTTTCAAAAAACAAAGAGAGGTTTTTATTAAAGACATCATGGCCTACAAAAAATTCCTTCCATTTATAAAAATACATCATGGAGTCACTAGAACATTTGGCGCAATTTCCGACGGCCAAATCGTCGCTTTTCCGACACACAGTCGTCGCAAGAGCGACAGTTCGAGGCCGGCAAAAACGTGGTTTCTCGTGCGGTCGCAATTCCGACGCCTATACAAAGTGTCGCACTACCGACACTTCCCGTCGCGTCCAAACACTCGTCGCTCTTCCGACGCCTCCCAAACCGACGTTTGTAAAATGTCGCCATTCCGACGAAATTTGGTCCGACGTTTTGAACGTCGCGGTTCCGACGTCTTTATACTGTCGCATTTCCGACGCCATACAAAAGTGCCACAAGACCGACGTATTGCAAAAGTGTCACAAGACCGACGCTTTCCAGAAGCGTCACAATATCGACGCCAGGAATAACTGTCGCAATTCCGACGAAATGTGGTCCGAAATTTTGGACGTTTCTAGAGCTGTCGCAATATCGACGGACGTCACAAGACCGACAAAAATGGAAATCGTTCAAAACGTCAAAAGAGCGACGCTTACAAGGCGTCGGTATGCCGACGGCGGTTTCAATTTTAAAAAAAAAATATAAAACTTTAAAACAGGACAGTAAATCTCCAATGTTTGTTATCACAATAAGAAATCAATGATCAGTGATCACATCAAATTTTCCTCGTAGCGTGACGGGTCTAATAAATTTTATTGTAAAGGTTGCTGGCCAGTGATAACTGGCGCAACATTGAAGGAAATGCATTAAAGAAAATTAATTAGGCTGCGAACTCCAAGCCAACTGGCAACAACCCTGATAATTTTCCTTACCAACTTCCAAGTTGTGACTCGAGCTTCAGACTCCAAAGCTAAGAATTTTCTTTTTATCGTGTTGGAGAAGAGAACTGCAACCTGCAGCAAAGGAGCAATTCCTCAGTCTCACTGCTCAGGACTCGTAGTCATTCCTTGCTAACACAGTATGTGGAAATTTTGATAACTTTATTCACCCTCGTTTTTACTAAATTTATTCTTTTGAAAAGGGCCTGGTTCCATTTCAGAAATTTTCAACTTTCGACTTCTAGAATTTGTACATATGATTTTTGGACTGAGGTTTTGTTATTAATGAGGAGATAGTGTCTTGGTTCTATTTGTATAAAATAATTGCCTCGTATTTTTCTTCATGTTCAGGGTTTTTGATTTTATCAAAACCTATCTCTCTTTTAAGCATGCCTGCAAATTAATATATTCCAGGAATGTACACAATTCCAGGCTTCATGTACAACGTTTTGTATCAACTATATTTTAACAAGTGAGCTGCATGCGCATATAGTGTTACAGATTAAAGGGCTTCATTTGGAGAATAAATGATAAGCCTGGCAGCACTAAATCCAAGTAATTCCCCTCATCCCTTAAAAGACACCTCTAAATATAACTAGAAATTTCAAATAGTTAGTAAAGAAAAAGTACAAAGATATAAGGATATAAAGGTTGGTGTTAGTATGAATTCTTCGTCGAAGTGTACGAAAAAGAACCACTTTAGCTACGCATAACTAATAGCCCTAACAACAATAGAGGCTGCCAAACATCTTCAGATCTGCGAATAGTAGTTAAAATGCTGCAACAAACAGATCTATAAATGGAAAGACATTAAGCAGTAAAGTAAAGAGTTTGCTCCATGCATCCAACAGACAAGACAAGAACACGATTTTTGAATGAATTTTTATATTACAGGGCACCTGGGAGGAAACAAGAAGGTGTATCCAGTTCTCCTCAATGGGATGGGTTCTTTGTAGTCCTCAACACTTCAGATCTAAGCTTTCTCTCTCTTGTAGATGTAGAAAACCCAATGCAGAAAGTAGAGCTCAATGGGAGCAAAATGGTAGAAATGAGACCAAGTGTATAGATCCAGAGTGATCTAATAGGCAACAAAAGGTGAAGAATGAAGGGGAAAACCCTCCTATTTATAACAAAATATTGGGTCATTCTAGATCTTGGTGCATGATTAAAATAATGTTAAACAAATCTAGATCCACCTCTATGGAATATTTTATTATTATTTGTTGGAGGGAAAGGGTGTTTGACTTGGGTCAAATCCCTTGATTAGTGAAAAATAAATAAATAAATGATTTATTTATCTTTTTAAGGAAGTGGTTGGGATATAATCAAATAAATAATGATTTATTTGATTAATGGCGGTTGATTTGGTCATATTTAACAAGGAATATTATTAAATAATTATTCCTAGAAAATAATAAGATAACTATGGGTTTATCTCATTAATTTCTTTGTTTTTGGGTTAAACATGACTGGGAATAATAATTAAATTATGGTTTAATTAATTATTCCATGAGGAAAATCAAACAAATATAGGCTTGTTTAATATTTCCTTTTTGGGTTTCCTATTTTAACATAGTGAAAGCAGTTTTACTTAGGGTAAAACTGGTCTTACATGGTGTACTTGGGTCCATCTAATGGTGAAAGGTTAGATGACCAAAAAATGGTGTAACAGATTGCCCCCCAGCGTGCGAGTGTCAGGAGAAAATCGTATGACCGAAGGACGTTGTAAGAATACAATCACTAGACAACAAAAAGGGATGTCAGAGAGAGAAATGTGAGGTAGATAGTGTGCTGAAGGACTAGACCCTGAGGAGACGAGACTCGCAGGTGCAACAAGTCTCTTTTTATGAGAGGGTACCTGTGCTGAAGGCGGCGGGGGAGGCATACCTATACTCGCCGAGATAAAGTATAAAAGAATAGTGTGTCCAGTAAACAAGGGACCGAACCATAGAGTACAGCTGGCATAATCAAGAGCCAGATAAGAATACAATGAAGAGTCTCACATACATGCTGTGCCTGGGATAACAGCCAGGACTAGTACAATAATATCTGAGTACATGAGATAAATACAACCCAAATGCCCCCCGTAAATGGGGAAGGGCTCACAAAATCTGACTGATACATGCAAATCAAAGAGGTGCTGCAAGCGGCTAAGGCCAACATCATCAAAATCTGGAGCGGCATCGAAGGCTGCAAAGAAGAGGTCATCCAGGCATGTGGGGGGCTACCTGCAGGGCCACACCCTCATGAGGGCTGAGACATCTCACACACACCCGGGAATCATCAAGAGCTGCTGCTGGATCACTGAACCATCGAGTATACGGATCTCGATCATGCTGAAAGGAGCTAGAGAAACAATCAAGTCAAAGGGGAAGAAGAGATCCCTTTGCCTGATCCGAGGCACCGAACAATAGTGGAAGCTGGAACCAAGGTACACCGCCCTCTAGACCTGGCTTCTGGAATGAATGAGCTGATGTCGACAGAAGGAGGTCCGCCATAGGTGAGGTAATGAGAGACCCTCAACGAAGGCACGAGAGAAAATAGTAGAGCGACGGACAGACTGACACTAATGATGATGGCGGAATGGACAGGATGGGGTGGCGAATGGACGACTTCCCTTGTTAGAGCATAAAGGGCATGAATGACATGGCAGCGACTGACACGATATCAGAAGGGATAGGGGACAGTGGGGCTGAAGGTCATAGTGTGCGACGCAAGAGAGGGACCAAGCAATGAATGGTGGAGAGCAGGAATGGTGTACAAAGGGATATGGTATAGACTCTATGGATGCAAGGATGACTCAACTTGGATGCTCTAAACAAGGGTAACACGATAGTGCTGCCACACAATAAAGGCCCCAATGGGGGACCATGGAAACATGAGTACAAGGTGGGCACTCATGACGAAAATCGTCACGAACATGGACAAGTAAGGGGGCATTATGGTGCCCCAAGTACAAGTGTCGTAAGTGAGGAAATTCGATTTTAAGGAGCGGTAAAGTGACCCTTCTTGGACAAAATGTGTCCGAGTGAAGTATCAAATCACCAAAAACTAATAGAAACCCATTTGAGAGCTCGGTGAGATCTTTCTAGCGGTTCTGACGGTTCGTCGAACGGGGCTACGGTGTGGTCGCAGCAGTCGAAAGAAGAAACAGGGGTTTTCTTTTAATAAGGCAGTTTTCCCTCCAAAATCATTCATTTTCTATTGTTGCTGTGGTGAATGTGGAGAGGAGGGAAGGCCCTAAATCTTGCGGCGAACGTAGCGGACAAACCGACCATTAGAATCGAGATCTGTCAGTTGGAGGTAAGAGGCCTAACCTTGCTCTTGCATTTTGATGGATTAATTTTTCAGTTTAGGGCCCAACCTTCCAGAAACAACCCCTCCTTCATCTCTACGGTCGGGTCGCACTTTTTGGGGCAAAAAGTGCGACCCAGGACGCAGGTTTGAGGGCAAAAAGTGCGACCTGGTCCAGAAAAAGGCAGAAAACTGCGACCTGGGAGATGAGGGAGTTTTGGTGCTGTTTTAAGGCTGGAAGCTGGGTTTTGGTGTTTGGTTATGGTTTGCCCGATCTGAACGCTGACAAATGTGATGTGTTTGTGCAGGTATGGCAGAGTTACGGGTCAACTGGAGAGAGAGAGATCTGGGGACACTTCGGGCAGAGATCCAGGCGGATCAGGGCGTCCGTCGTGTGTTGGCTAGATTTGGGGTTCTTAAGTTTGTGGAGAACCCATTGATGAGAGCAGGGGAACCGTTACTGGCCCGGATTATCAGTTATTGGGATCCAGATCAGGAGATCTTTGTGGTGCAGGGGCACAGGATCGAACTGACGGTCCAGGACGTGTACTTCCTGACCAGTCTTCCGCCACTGGGGATGGTGGGAAACACACAGCCAGTGTTGCCGTGTGGGCGACATATCATGGAGTTCGTGGAACGCCATGGTCGACCGGGTCTCCAAGTGAAGGGGACTCGAATACCGATCGGGGATCTAGAGAGGCTAGAAACTCGTGCAGTGGCCGCAGCTGTGCTGCGAATCCTGGGCAGCCAGGCGTTCCATCACATCACTGGGGGGCAGATGATGTTAGTGGAAAGTGTATTGGGTGGGACCTACTATGGGTGGGCCCAAATGCTATTGGTGTCGCTAAAGCGACAGTTGTCACTATGCAGGCGGCAGGTGAATCATGACTGCGCATATGGGACTTTGTTGTGCACCTTCTTCTTTGAGAAGATCCCGACCTTGAGGCCTCATGTACAGCTTCTAGATGGGGGCCCGAGAGAGCCCAGGATGCGCCATTGGGGACGGCTACTGTGCAGAGGAGGAGGAGGGGCGGTCGGGCGAGTATTTCAACCAGAGTTTTTTGCCCATTGGGATCAGATGCCTTTGTACATAGACGACTATCCCTATAGTGGGATGAGTTATTGTGGAGATCCGGACCTGCCACTTCTGCCTGGTCGAGTCTGGGGGCCCGATGGTAAGTGACAGATTGCTATTCTTGTATGGGCATGTTAAAGTATTTTGAATAGTAGAGTAAGGTACTGATTCATGTATTTAGAGACCCGATGGATTTCTTTCAATGACAACCATCTGCAAATCATTACGCAAGGTTATTTCAATGAAACATAATATATATTTCATTATCAGTAAATTAATACATCATTTCATCAAGTACAAAAAGAAATTGTAGCAATTAGATTTTGCGTATAAATCAAAACTACTTACCTCATGTATTTACTAAGACCATATATAACTTGTTTGACATTGTTGTCGAAGTCGTTTGGGAGAGATACAGGTAGAGCATACTATAACAATAAAAAATGAATCGTTATTGGTTTCCAAATTAAACAAAAAAAAGGAAAATTTAAAATATGTATTCAAGCAATAACAAACAAAAACGTATACCAAAAATTACCTTAATAAAGGTATGCCAATCATGTGTTTTCACCCCACTGAAGTCACCTTTCTTCGTTAAGATATTATTTATGTTTGAAGAAAAACCTGTTGGAAATTTAATTCTTCTAACGACCTATTTTACATCATTGCTTTGTTGTTCTGTTAATAACCATGGAATATTATTATAATTTCGACCTCCATTGTTATTTGATCCGTCGATCACACTTTTCATTGCATGATTTGATTTCTCAATGTCAACACAAATTTTGTCAATTTTATCTCTCTCATGTGCACCATCTATGGTTCGCCATAACATTTCTGTCACATTCTTCCCGACATGCATTGTATCGAACAAATGAGCTATTTTTAGGTCCTCATAGTAGGGCAACCTCGCGAATTGAGAAGGATAACATTTCATTCCAGGTGGAAGTACAATATTAGTACCTTCACTGTGACGATGACCTTGATATCAAAGAATAAAATAAATCAGAACAATATTAATTATAAAATACAATAAAATAAATTCATTAGTTAAAACAAAAATTCCAAACATTACATAAACAAATAATATAGATATATATATATATATACACACACATTACGTACCAGCTGCTCGACGATTATTAATTATGTTATATTCCAACATCCACAACTGAGGTGTCATTCTTCGTGGTTTTAATCTAGTTTCTTCTTTATCATTGAAAAGATGTTTTTCAGTAGTACGATACTTATGGTTCCTAGGGAGGAAGTGCCTAAACTCATCAAACACCATATTTTTTAAGTCTGGTGAATGACGATACTTCATCTTAGGGCCACAAACTGGACATGCAAATCGACCCTTTGTTTGAAGACCTGCAATAGATGGATCAATAACAATTAATATACTATGAGATCATTTTTAAAACATGCAATATGGTATATCTAATTTAGATAATTATGTATCATATTAAAGTGCAATGAAATATTACATACCACAAACATGTGTTAGTCCTGGGGCATCATGAATTATCCATACAAGCATTCCACGACATTGAAATCTCTTCTGCTTGATTGGCTTAGTGATGTCATACATAGTGATGCCATGCCATAACTGTATTAGCTCATCGATAAGAGGCTCAATATATACATTCATATCTTTGACATGGTACTTACCTAATTGTTCAAAATTACGGAACATAATAATTACTCCCATGATATATGTATATATAAGTAAGTAAATAAATAAAATATATATTTATTCAAACAACGAGAGAAATGAAAATGTTACATTCAAAGAAATAATGTATCAAATACCCGGAATAATCATAGTCAACATTATGTGCTCCCTCTTTATTGACATCCAAGGAGGAATGTTATTGTTGATAACGAAAATAGGCCACACTAAGTAAGTAGATCTAAGCTCTCCAAATGGATTAACACCATCAGCTGCCAATGAAAGCCTGACATTACGAGGTTCATTTTTAAAATCTACATATTTTTCCTCGATTTCTCTAAATACAGAACCATCTGCAGGCATTCGAAGAACACCATCTCCACTTCTATTCTTTGCATGGAAATCCATAAACTGTGCTATGCTGTTACACCTGAGCATTCGCTGCAAACGTGGAATTATGGGAATATGACGAAGAACCTTTTGAGGCACCTTTTTGGTTAGTTGATCCGTTCGATATCTACTGGTACCACATTTCGGACATTCTGTTTTCAACGCATGTTCTCCATAATATATAATATGATCTTTAGGACATGCATCTATAGTGTTATATTCCATCCCAAAGTGTTTCATAATAGCACGTAGATCTCGATATGTTCGAGGTAAAGTATTTGGCGATGGTAACAAATATTCACCCAACAATCTACAACAGAAACAAAAAGTAGTGTCTTGTAAATATTATTAATCATATATATATATATATATATATATATAATAGTTATTAAAACCGGAACCGGTGACCGGATCGGTGGAGCTAATGAACCGGGTTTCGAGAGAGAGGGTCTGACAGTTCCTAGCTGAGTGTGAAATAAGGTTGTTGCTGATTGTTTTGAGAACAGAAATTGTCATCAAGTACACTTGATGAGTTGCATGCTAGCCAGCCTTGTATTTATCAGTCATCATGTGTCTTGTTGCTACTATAAGGTGTTGAGTATGAGTTATTAGAGAAGTTTGTTGCTAGTATAATAGAGGAATTTGCAGCTCATGGAGGAGACACTGAGGAATTTGCAACTCATGGAGGAGCACCTAACCGGCCAGTTAAGTACGGAACTGACCGTTTTATGCATAAACTGGCCGGTTCCTTACTTAACCGGCCGGTTAGGTCCGGTTAACCGGCCAAAACAGGTGAGAATAGGCTATTGACCGGGTTGCAAGGCCGGTTCCAACCGGCCACTGTCCTGACTGGCCGGTTTTGATAACTATGATATATATATATATATATAAGTTATTATTTTACACATTTATTACAATTAAAAAAAGGGGAAAATAATCAACATTTACATATATGTGATCATATATACATATTGCATATCTTAGGAGTTGTGTCATACATCTGTTCGACAAATTATTCATAACCTTTAAGTTCACCAACAACAATAGCAGAGAGCTGGTGAACTTAAAGGTTATGAATAATTTGTCGAACAGATGTATGACACAACTCCTAAGGTATGCAATATGTATATATGATCACATATATGTAAATGTTGATTATTTTCCATTTTTTTAGTTGTAATAAATGTGTAAAATAATAACTTATATATAAGTTATTATTTTACACATTTATTACAATTAAAAAAAGGGAAAATAATCAACATTTACATATATGTGATCATATATACATATTGCATACCTTAGGAGTTGTGTCATACATCTGTTCAACAAATTATTCATAACCTTTAAGTTCACCAGCAACAATGTAGCAGAGAGAAGAGTTGCATTTGAGTGTTCAAAAAGTCGCTCACTTGACCTTTCAATCATAGGTACATCATATATACCATCACTGCTATCTCCACCATCATCATCTGACTCACCATACAAGTCTTGGAGCATTTGATTTGTCCCATCATTAATGTGAACTGTCTCATTACTGTCATCATGATCTACCTCCATAGGATCATTAAAATTACCTTCATCATTCGCCTCATGTTCTTCACCTTGTACAACATCATTTCCAATAGTAATATTTGCTGCAATATTCTCTTGTACTGGTGCAACATCATCTAATCTACTACTATTTTGCTGTGGAAGCTGGTTGATCATCTGCAAAAAGTTGGGGGGCAACTGTGCCTTTATGAAAATTACAAACATTAATAATTAAACATTAGTGCGCATATAAAAAATATAAAAAATTTAAAATAATATAAAATTTTACGATATAATCAAAATGAAGATAGATAATTAATTACCATGGGACGATAGTCATTCGATCCACCATCAATGTGCCCATATTTCCTACAATGCACTATTGTTTTTGCTATTAAAACTCTAACATTATTTCTCATACAACATTTTTTACAAGGGCAATAAACTCTGCCATCACCCCTTTCACCCTTTTCAATTTTATTTCCAGCTCCAATGTTTTCTTCCATTGATGTAAATTATCCTATAAAGAAAACAATAAATCTCTCTCAATGGTGTAGAAAACCCAAGACTTGTTGAACTCAATGGGAGCTCAATATATAAGCAAAAAAAAAAATTGGGCATTTTACAAATTGTGAGCTTTTTACAAAATGTGGGCTTTTTACAAAATTGTGGGCTTTTTACAAATTGTGGGCTTTTTTTATTCTTAATGCATTTTATGTAGAATACTAAACAGATTTGTCCAAAATTTCAGATGCAAACTGTAGTCTCTACTACTTTTGGAAAATTGGAGGTTTATAAAAGATAAACTGCGGACAGAATTGTACCACTATGATAAGAAGCTGTCAGAAGCATTCCTTCTGCTTCAAAAACATGGAACTACCTTAAGAATGCTTATGGTTGATATAAATATTAGAGCATGGCAGTTAAATGTAGTAGTTATGCTAAAATACTGAATAACAGCTTGAGAGTGCTCTTCAGATATTGTACGAATGCACCAAATTAAGGCTGTACCATTCCTAAAGGTAAATGGCCAAAAATAGTCAATTTTGATATCGTGAAGTTATGTCTTTCTCGGTAGAAAACTGGGTATAGGATGGCAAATATGAGAGAACTAAGTTCAAGGACTAAAAAACCAAGGCCAACATAGTTCTGCCTTGAATCAGAGACAAAACAAAGCTGCCCAAAAAAGTGTTTGAGAGCACCCATTGAAGCTCCTATATATAGCAGAGTCAACATTTTCCTATTGAACAAGTTTGTATAGTCAAAGCCACAACAAGATCAGATAGCCACGATCCTAAATGAGAACCAGAGCCAAAGCTAAGACAGATCCACGTTTAGCAGAACAAGACATCCATAGCAAAGGATTTGACCACAGAACCAGATCATGAGAGATAGCAAGATTCTTGCTTCCACTGTGGAAATGTAGAAACTGTACAAGGGCTTTGCTTCTAGCAGATTTCATTGTGACAGTAATTTCTATGGTGTTTTAAGCGCTCATTAGTAGAATCTTAAAGCCATTCTGGAATTCTTTTAACCTGGAGAGGGTTTTCTGTGGTTATAATCCTCATGTTCAAATTCCATTGTCGATTGGTTGTGTTTGATATTATGTTTTTACTATCCGCAGTTGAATTTTCGCACAGAAAATTATCAGTCTAAAGCGGAGAAATTTTGTGATGTTTCTTTTGCTTCCTATTGTGAAGTATTTCGCTCAGAACTCTACTCGTTGTAACAGAGGTCTTGGGCATAGAACAGGGGACTTGGGTTTTTTGGAATCAAACTTCAAGTTAAGATGCTCATCTGAAGAATGGCACAATGAGCCTTAGCATGGAGTTGGGAGTACCAATTTGAAGTGCAAGTAGGGCATTGTACAATAGACCAGTTAGATTTCTGGACCCTAATACAAAAGTTTCTTCTTCTTTCAAAACGTGTTTCTCTTTTTCTGTAACCAATGTGGGTCCTGTTCTTGTTTCAATTGGGGGATGGATGAGCATTTTTTATTGCTCCATATGATCACACTCTGGGTAGCCCTGGAGGCTATTTGGGGGTGATGAGTCCAATAGGTCTCAATGAACTGTTGCCCTCGCTGGGGAATACTATTGCAGTGGAATTTGATACTATTTTGGATGTTGAATTCCACGATCCTAATGGAAACCAGTACCTTCAGCTCCAGTACCTGTTCACAAAAGAGGGTGCCATAATCATTCATGCGTGCAGAGAGGGTGAATTGCAGGCATTGCAACAGGAGGTGTTGTTGTTGTTGTTGAATTTTAAATTCAACTGCAGCAACGCTACAGGAATTTCCGTGGAGAAAACACATGAAATCGCGTTGATTTTGAAGCTTACGTCAGCAAGCAAAATCCGGACCCGAAATTTTACAGGGTGGATTTAATTTGAATTTCGCGCCACACATTGGGCCTACGTCAGTGTTCGATTTTGGAACGCGAAAAGCTTTTTTCAAAAGGAGTTTTATTTACTTTTTGAAATCCGTAAAGGTTCATAAAGTTTTTAAAAGACCTTCGGTAAATTTTTTTAACTAAGGATAATATATATTATAAATATTTTTAATATTTATAATATATATAAATAATGTTTTATTTTTAAATGAAATGTTCTGGAAAGTTTAAAGGCCCGAAAGCCAAAACAAAAAAGAGGGCCGTGGCAGTAATTTTTATTTTACAGTGTAATTTTTTTTTAAAAAGAGAACAGTTTCATTGCACAGCAGTGCGGAAAGGAAGAAAGAACAGCGGTGCCACAAATTCAATTTGCCATCAATGCCAATTGTAAGCGGTGCTGACAGAAGTTAATGGAGACCATTAATGTTTTTCCAAGCGGTGAATTTTGTGGTTGAATGTCAGTTAATGGCATTAATTGAATCTGGGATATTTTGTTAATATACAGAGGTAGAGTGTTGTAATTTTTTTTAATTATTACACACAAAAGAGTATTTTTTTCAAACAGAGACAGAAAAACAGAGTGTTTTATGTTTTACACAGCAGTGTGAAATATTTTGTAACAGCAGTGAATGATAGAGTGATATTTCTGAACTGTGTTTGCAGCAGTCAGATTTTGTTTTGTAATCCCTCTTTTGAGGAAGAATCTGTAACAGCAATTTTTTTTTAATAGAAATTTTTTTATGTGAAACTCTGTCACTGTTGAATGAAATTTTAAATGTTTTCTCTGTGTTAAGCAAGGTAGTTTTATTATTTTGGAATTCAGCAAAATTCCAACATGGTATCAGAGCCAATCCAGGCTATTTGAAGGTCAAATAAGCTGAAGGAAACGAATTCTTTGTTGCAGCAGCTTCTCCAGCAGTGTGAAGACTCAACCATAAAGGATTTAAGGTATTTCTCTATATAGTTTTGTGTTACTGTTGCAGTACAGTTGGTTAGTTTTAAACTCACAGTCAAGTGTTTTTATCATAGTTAAGAGTGCAGAATGGCTGGAGCCAGCACAGGTATGGGTATGGGAAATATCCATCTCCCAATGTTTAATGGGAAAAATTATGACTACTGGTCAATAACTATGAAGGCATTATTTGTCTCCCAAGACTTATGGGAATTAACTGAGGATGGCTTTGAAGAGCCAGCAAATGAAGAGGAGTTTCTTCTTTTAACTCAGGCAGAAAGAGAGATTCTGAAGAGAAATAGGAAGAAAGATGCCAAGGCTCTTTTCTTCTTATATCAAGCTGTGCATGAGAGTGTGTTTCCAAGGATAGCAGCAGCCAAGAAATCCAGTGAAGCATGGGAAACTCTCAAGACAACTTATCAGGGTATGGAGAAAGTGAAGACAACTTATCAGGGTATGGAGAAAGTGAAGACAACAAAACTTCAGTTGTTGAGGAGAGACTTTGAGACTCTCTGTATGAAGGAGTCAGATAACATTGACTCATTCTTCACTCATGTGATTGGAATGGTCACACAAATAAGATCTCATGGAGAGACTCTTGAAGATAAAAGGATTGTGGAAAAACTCTTGATAAGTTTACCCTCAAGATTCGATGTGATTGTCACCACCATAGAGGAGACTAGGGATCTCACAAAGTTTTCAGTGGATGAACTACATGCATCACTGATGACCCATGAACAGAGACTGGTAGGAGTGCAAACTCATCTCTTGAGCAAGCCTTTAAGACCCAGATGTCTTTCAGAAGAGGAAGAGGGCAAGGCAGAGGAAACAAGAGAGGAAGAGGCAGAAGCCAAAACAGAGGTGGAAGGAACAGTCCAGCAAATGCTCAAGGAAGGGGCAACAATCCAAATCAGCATCAAGGCCAAGGCAGCAGCCAACATAATGGTCAGCAGGATGCACAAGGACAAAGGTATGACAAATCCAATGTCCAATGTTACCATTGTAAAAAATATGGTCATTATGCTAATGAATGTAGAAAGAAGAAGCATAATGATATGAGAAGTGAAACTAGTGCCAATTTCACAAAAGAAAATAGAAGTCAAAGTAATTTGTTTTGAGCTTGTAATATGGCTGAAGAAAAGAGTGAAGACTTATGGTTTCTAGACTCCGGTTGTAGTAACCATATGACAGGAAACTTAGCAATGTTTTCTATGTTAGATGAAAGTGTGCAGTCACAAGTCACACTAGGAACTGATAGCAAAGTTTCTATTATGGGAAAAGGAGATGTAAATGTTTTAACAAGATTAGGTGCAAAGAAAACCATAGCAGATGTTTATTATGTTCCAGGAATGAAGTGTAACCTCTTAAGTGTTGGACAGCTTGTCCATAAGGGATATAATGTTTTCTTTGATAATGATGTTTGTACCATCATGGATAAACCACCCAGCAAACAGTGTATTGCTGAAGTGAAGATGACAAGGAATAGGATGTTCCCTCTCAGAATGAGAGCAGATCTGATGAATGGTGAAGAGAAAGTAGCAGTAGTACAAGAGACATTCCAAAGCGAACCAAAAGATGATAATTGGTTATGGCACTTGAGATTTGGTCATCTCAACTTTGGAGGTCTTAATCTGTTGAACAGAAAAGGGATGGTAAGTGGTTTACCATTGATAGAGAAACCGGACAGCCTTTATGAAGGTTGTATTCTTGGGAAACAACACAGAAAGTTTTCCTTCCGGGAAAAGCATAAGGGCAAAAGCACCCTTAGAACTTGTCCACTCAGATGTATGTGGACCGATGCAAACTCCATCGCTTGCTAGCAGCCACTATATCTTAACATTCATAGATGATTTTACAAGAAAAACTTGGGTTTACTTTTTGAAAAAGAAAAGTGAAGTGTTTGAAAATTTTTGCAATTTCAAAGCACTTGTTGAGAATCAGAGTGGGCTGCATATCAAAGTCTTAAGGACTGATAGAGGAGGTGAGTATATATCTAAATATTTTCTACGGTTTTGTAGAGAAAATGGTATTCAAAAGCAGTTTACAACTAGATATACTCCACAGAAAAATGGAGTAGCCGAAAGGAAGAACCGAACCATAATGGACATGGCGAGGAGTATGCTTAAGGCAAAGCATTTGCCTAATGATTATTGGGCTGAAGTTGTACATTGTGCAGCGTATATTTTGAACAGGTGCCCTACAAAAGCTGTTATGAACAAAGTGCCGGAAGAGGCATGGAGTGGCACAAAGCAAAGTGTCACACATATGAAGGTTTTCGGATGTGTGGCTTATGCACATATTCCAGATCAGCTAAGGAAGAATTGTAACAGCAGTTTTTTTATACATGGAATATAAATTTTTCTGAGTTGAAACTCTGTCTGTGAATGAAATTTTTAAAAAAATTTCTCTGTGTTAAGAAGGGGAGTTTTATTCTCCAATTCTGTTCTGGAATTTGTAAAATTCCAACAGTTTTTGCATTGGCCACTAGATTGTTTGTCTGGTTCTGTTACAAGCACAGAGTATTGAAAAGGACAGACAAATTTAGTTCAGATATTGTGAAATTGCCTCGGAAATTCACCTACAAAGAGCTCAGCAATGCTACGAAAGACTTTTTTGAATGTGATTGATAATCGATAATTGCAAGCAAGGGTAATCCCCTTGTGAAACCCAAATTTCTGAGCATTTTCTAAAACCTGATGACGGAGACATTGTAATGAACAAGTGCCTAGGTCCATATTACGTCCAAATCTACCAAGCACCAAGATCTATAAAAAAAAATCCACAGTATCTGCGAACTAAGAAGAAGAGGCAGAAAATGTATTCTGCTTACATGTTCGAATAGTGGTTGGGGTTTACCACGGAAAAAATTTGACAGAGCCCATGTAGCATTTCGTATCATTGAAATTCTAGCAGTATCATTCAACTGGGCAAGCACCTGCCTCGGAGCTCCATGACTGAGGGAAAGATCCCTAAATGATGCAGAGTCTCCAGCAATATTTCCCAAAGCCCAAACAGCCTTACACGAACACCAGTTGAACTCAAAGTTGCCCAAACAGCCTTACACGAACACCAGTTGAACTAAAAGTTGGGTAGTAGTTTTTAAATCAAATTCCAAAATTACAGACGTATAAAGATAGTTGGGAAGAATAATTTTATGCCTCTAAAATGAACGTGCTACCTGTTCTCGAACATTACCATTCCCAGAGGCAAGAAGTTCCACAAATATAGGCAGTGCCCCGTAATCAATCACAACCTTTGTATTCTCCAAAAAAACCCAAATAGGGTCAACCCTACTACAGGAGGAAGGGCCTGCAGTAAGAACTTACCATTTTGCAAGAACTGAGGGTGAATGCTGCTCTGCAAGAGCTGAGGGCGAATGCTGAGGGCGAATGCTGAGAGCGAATGCTGTTCTGCAAGAGCTGAGGGCGAATGCGCGAGCTGAGGGCGAATGCGCGCGTGATATCAGACATTAATGTAGTTTTTTAAAAAATCATTTTTATGTAGCCCGCATTTGAATTTTATGTTTTCCTTATTTTATTGGGCTGCACTGGATAAAATTGAATATGAATAGTGAGTTAATTGTAAGATCAATGGGCCAAGGCCATACATCAACATTCACCATAGTGGGGAATTATAAAAGCATGGATATTCATGCAAGTATAGTTATTAATGTAATATCTAGCATCAACTGAAATTCACGTGAAAAAGTACATGAAAAATGTACAATCATCCATTGGAGAGGTAATCTATAATTATCCAGTAAGACTCTTGGCTATGCCTTGAGACTAAACTAATTCTCAATATTTTTTAATAATCATCCATTGGAATTTAGTAGGAAAACCATAGTAAATCATTGTCCAATGGCCATGCAAAAATCGGGTGAAGTTGGTGGTGTTTAACGTCATGGGATGGGGGAGGGGAAGCCACCGGCCCACCCGCAAGAGTGCTGTCATTCAGTTCTTAATGTCGACTGATCGGCGTTTAATGCCATTTACTCGCTCGAATAAACCGTAGTCCCGCTCCTCGATACACATTCGCATGCCGCGACATGACTCAGCCTCCAGTTCATATTTATGGTGGTTTATTGCAGTCGGTTCACAGTTGCAAGGTAGACTGGGTTGTTATTAAGGAACGTCCCTCTGGTCTGAACAGAATTCCCCCGCCTGTGAATCTGTGGTGCGCTCCAGGAGCAGGGCTTTCTAATGTTCGCATTGTAACTGGTAAGAGGAGCTGTCTCAATTGTTGTTTGGATTTTGGAGAAAATCTCCACTTCTGCCACGCTGGTTCCTGCAAGCTTGCTTCTATCGCCCTGTTGCCCCTCTCGCCTCAGTCTTCTGTCCATCTTTTGCCTCCCTACCCTGCTGTCTCGAGTGCGACTATGCCGTGCCTCAGGCATAGAATGCGCTGCCGAAGAGGCTCCACGAGGCGCCAAATTCGACGCTCTCCCTCCACCTCTGGCACCTCCTCTGCGTCTATCTCCCACTCTGACAGTCAACCTAGAGGGTGCCTTCTCCGCTCGGGCCGTCGCCTTGCTTCCCCCACTCCTTCCGCTCCTCCTGCTCAAACCCACACCGCGCATTTTTCCTTTAACAACACTCTCAATCAACCCAGGGTGACTGCCTCAATTACGGTCGTCTTTCGTGAAGAGCCTCAGGAAATTGTTCCCAGTTCTCGCCCGGCGGAATGCAGCCTCTCGGCGGCTCAGGATTCGGCGCAGTTTGTTGGGCTGAAGCAACCTGATAGTGCGAACGTGCAGGGTCAGATGGGCAAGGCCACGCAGGACCAGGCGAACAAGGAAGTGGTGGGTCAACCTACTGAGAGGCAGGACGCAGTGCAAGCGAGCGAGGCGCAGATTACTCCTCCTCCTCGCGGGAAGGTGATCCATTCTTTTGCTGACCTGTATAATTCTGACGGGGAACCAGATGAATTCTGGTGCAGAGTTTTCTACGAACCTGATCCTGATGAATAGTTCCTCCTCTTCACTCTGGTTTTTTGCTCTATTTCTGCCCATTCTCATGGGCCTGTTCATATACTGTTTCCTGCTGTCTCTGAAAATGCATCTGTTTTTTTTGCTTCGATATGGTCTCCAGTACTACAATTCTCTGGTTCCCCTGCGCGGGATTTTTCAAATGAACTGTTTCAGACTGGTTTCCCTCTTACAGGGCAGTCTTCAAACTATGGTTTTTTGTTTCAAATGCCACAGCACTCGGCAATGATCAGGCTTCGGCCCACTGTACTGTACTCCTTTTGTTAATATAATTACTTTTACTTAGAAAAAAAAAAACTTTCATACATGAGAAAATAGATGCTGACAAATGGTACATCATGGCCTGATTAATTTCGCTCAGCAATTTCAAATGGTATAACATTTAGTCAACAGTAATCATCAATTTCTGCACACACAGACTAATTTCTCTGGAAGCCTCACATTTCTTTGGCTTGTTATTCTTATAACTACATAGACATAATTAATAGAGAGATTGAGGACAGAAAATAATCTAGGGCTTAGTCTCCACTACTCAACATGTTTTGTGAGAAATAATACATAGATTGATTTCTCTGAGTGCCTTAGCGTTCTTTGGCTCATTTTTTTAATCACAACAACAATAAAAAATGCACTGAGGATTTGTTCTTAGTCCAATTATGCAATTTTTATAAGACAGATTATGCAATATTAATAATAAACATAAATTTATTGCAATTTAGGGAAAGCTCGTTCATGTTTTTTTCTTTATATTGGAAGGTTTACTTGATTTTTGAAGTAATTTTTAGTAGATCATAGTGTTGGAATATTTAAAATTCCAGAACAGAAAATATATAAAAAAAATTCTTCACTGGAAACAGAGTTTTCACTGTAAAAACTATTTCATTAAACTTCAAAACTTTGGTTACAAAATCTCCTCTGACTCAGGGAATAAAAAAACTTTGACTGCTTCAAAACACAGTTCAACACAAAACTCACACTCTAAAATTTCACTCTAACTCACACTCTAAAATTTCACTCTATTTGTGCATTTACAACTCACTGCTTTGAATTGTGCATATGATGTATATATGTAAAACATATATATATATGGACCTGTACGCACGACATTTTTAAAACAAACATTAAAGAACTTTGACCAGCGGACGTCAACCAAAAATTAAACTCTCCTTCAATCAATTTCGGGTGCCAAAAAAATTTGCTGACGTCATCAAAAATGTGACGCGAAATTTCTATTCAATCTGCTTTATGAATTTTTCGCGTCCGATTTTGGGCACTCGTGTGGACGGCTAAGTGTGATGCGAAATTTCTATTAAATCCGCCTCAGTGAGATTTCAAATCCGGAAATTTCAATTTCAGGTGCCAAAAAAATTTGCTGACGTCATAAAAAATGTGACGCGAAATTTCTATTCAATCCGCTTTATGAATTTTCCGTGTCCGATTTTGGGCACTCGTACGGACGGCTGAGTGTGATGCGAAATTTCTATTAAATCCGCCTTAGTGAGATTTCAAATCCGGAAATTTCAGTTCTGGGACCACTGTCCTTCAATTTTTTAAACTCTGATCAATAAAAAATGGCAAGCGGCTCTCTGCAACGTTTTTGTTATACTGCGATCTTGACTGATCGCTGGAAATGGAAGGCGGCTGCCTGTACATCAGCTGTAAGTAATTTCAACACATAGCATAAGATGTGTTGAAATAAGTTGTATGACAATTGTTATGGCAGATATAAGATGTGTATTATAGCTTATATTTCAATTTTTCTAGCATGCATGTGCGGTCCATATAGTGACTACAATTACCAATATATTTCAGTGAAGATGTGAAGATGATATCTCATTAAGTCCTAATTACTTAAAGCATCATTAATTAGCTTTCCAAATGAATAAAATATGTTAACAAATTAGTAAAAACTAGGAAAACAAATCATGCTTTAAAAAATATGGCACAATGAGTCACACTCTTAGATTTATTTAATTACTCATCAAGTGTCGCTACAACATATATATGATCACCATTACCATAGAAATGGGACATGTGACCATCATTTTGGTTTCGCCAATGACATTCCACATCATGAGCAATGACATTCCACATCATGAGCATTGTTTAGGGTTGATTGTGTTGATTTTTTTTAAACAAATCATTTATACATTTTATAGAAATTATAGACAATTTATAATCACATTACAAGATCATGATGTATGGATATTCCTTATCATTTCTTAGATACTCAAAACTTATCAACACCTAATAGATTGATATACACATCATATAGAATTTACCCCTAGAATGCCACATGTATCCTAAAACAAATTAGTTGTATGGCAATTGTTATGGTGCATATATGATGTGTATTACAGTTTATCTTATAATTTTGTTGAAGTAGCATACAACAATTTACATAGTGATTTGAGAACCACTCTCTAGAGTATACATCGATTTTGTACACATGGCTTTTCAATTGCTTTTTAAGATATATCATTGGTGATGCTCACATGATTATATAATGAACCATTAAGTTGAACTATGAAATTATTCCTCACAACACACACATATTGATGAATTAATAATTTTTCTCATACAATTTTTTTAATCTATTTTGAAAATAAAAATAAAAATTATATATAATTATTTCTACGAAGAACAAGAGAGAGTTACTTATCATATCTTCGTAAAACATATAATAGCGAGGTTTGGAGGAAGCCGTCTAACGACGCTTTGGGGCATAGTGTCGGAATTGCGACACTTTTCCTAAGTGTCGTTATTGCGACACATTTCTCTAATGGTCGGTATAGCGACGGTTTCCCAAGATCAATGACCCAAAGTGAACCCGATAACTTACCTTTCACCTTTTCGGTAAGCGTCGCTCTTACTGACGTTTTGAACGATTTCCATTTTCGTCGGTCTTGTGACACTTTTGCAATAGTATCGCACTGAACCCGATAACTTACCTTTTCCCCGCACCTTTCCTTTTCATCGTGGCCGTTCGCTCGTTGAATCCAGATCCGACGGCGCTAATACATTTCCGCGCTCATAAAGTAATCGTTTGATGTTTTGGCAAAGCCGCGCGAAATGGGTGGTTTTTCCAAACCACCCGCACTTACGTGTCGCCACCACGTTGTATCGCGTTCGAAAAGCTAGTTTCCGCTTACCACCATTTACCCTCACGAATACCACTGGAGGTATTCCCTAAACCTCACCCGTTTAACCCGAGTTTAATGTCATTTAACTATGGTTATACCATCGAAGGATAACATTAAAATTATTATTTGCATTCAAATTTTCACCTTTTCACTTTAAACCTGTAAAAACATTGCAGAACCGTTTTCCTCAAAATCACGCCATTTGAACCCTGAGAAACTTTGCAGAGCCATTTTCAACCTACCAGTACCATTTTTCGATGCCCATTGCCCTGAATTTCCATTACAAAGTACTACATTGTCCTCTGCGAAGCCATTTTCAAAAAATTGAAGACTGAGCACCTCTGCAACGTCTTCAACAGAATTCCACTGGTTCTCCAGGTACTTTTATTCGAAGTTGCCCTCCGAGATTTCAAAATTCCTGTCGATTTCAAATAATTACCAAAGTTACTGCAAAAAAGTGTCCATTTTTCATGGAAAACTCTGTCAAAATTTCCCCGGAATCCCTAATTGCCCTTTCTCGCAGTTTTTTCCATACCCTGGTCTATTTTGCTGTTGAAATCGATTTTAAATACACGTCCTGAGCTTTAAATTCCTTGCATTTCCTAAAAACCCTGCTCAGAAACCCCATTTTCAGTAGAAATTCGCCAAGAAACCCCTGTTTCTCGTAAAGGAACTTAGCAAACCGTTTAAGCTTGCTTCGTTCATTATTAAAAATGACCAAGAAGTAGGTAACCCCCAAGAATGGAGGCCCAAAATCTGAAAAGAAGTCTTCTGCAAAGTTTCCTCAGCTTATGTCCTTCAAAATCGACAAACCAACTCCTGCACTCACGGCTGATTCTACAGAAGTGGTCAGACCAGTCCAGCCTCCAGTCATTTCTCCAGAGAAGAGCCCTTTATTTGATCAGGACTGTCTAATAATAGACCCTAATGTAGAATTTAACGCGCTTGATGTCTATAATTGGTGCTATGGAAAATCAGTGGAAAAGGGTGACAAAGATATTCCAATTTGGGAATCCAATCTGCCTAGATATATTGTCCCTCTCACTCATTCTGTTCCTGACTTTATCAGATTATGCCAAGCCTATTATATGCCAGAAAAAAGATGTATTGTAAACAAAGAAAAAGAAACCATGTTTTACATCACTGAAGATTCGATAAATTCCATGCTGCAAATGAATCATGACCCCGATTCTGCTACCCTAACAAGAGAAGATTTAACCCAACTATATCTTGACTTGGATTTCAATGCTAGATTCAAAATATACCAGAATTTTTGTCCAAATCAAGTTGATATTCCTAAGTTAGATCCTCCTTTCGACACCGTTGATTTCCCAGATGAAACTAGACAGATTGTCTCAATGCTATCCTTCATACTAGGATACGCCAGTGATGAATTCACTGATGTGGCTATCCTAGGTTTTCTGTCAACTCTAAACCCTGGTCAATCACCATCCATTCAGTTCAATTTTGCTAGATGTATTGCTGATAATATGCATTATCAGTTATCCAAATTATCAGAAGAAGGAGTTTTTAGATACTCCTCTTATCTACTACACCTCTTCCTATATTATCAAACATATAAGTTTCCAATTGAATGTCAGAAAGTGGATGCAGAAGGAAAAGTTCTATCAGTAGTATTTTGGTCATCTATTCTAAGGAAATGGAACAAAGAGTATAGTTTTACAGATTTCAATGACTCATTTATAGCCCCTGCTATGTATCTCTTGGAAAAACAACAGATCCCTAGGATCAATGATGAGACAAGAAGAATTTTGCAGTTATCAGAGAGCTACAAAATTGGAGATTGGTATTTATATCAAAATCATACAGAAATCAGAGTGTATGGCTCATCCCTGGCCCCATATAAGTTACCCAAATTTGTAACTACAAGAATATTTGCTTTAGAATATCTGAGACAAATATTGAATGTAGATGAAATCCACTTCATAGCTTTCAAGAAAAAGACCCAATTTAAGCTGAAAAATCAAATTGGGCCATTCATTGTGAATAACAGAGAAGCTGCCAATGAGATAAATGTCAAACTTAAAGAGTATAAGTTCCCATGTAGTTTTACATGGAATTATGACCCACAAGGTATTTTGAGTGCAATAAGGGTAAAATGTAATTTGCCTGTTTACTTGCATGATCCTAAGCCCCATATTGAAAGATATGTAAATAAAATTGAATGGGAGCCAAACACCCTATCTGATGATGATTCACAGGCAGTACAGGTAATACAGGTAGACAGTGGCAAAGGCAAACAGATTGAACAGACAGTACAGGTGGCTTCTACAAGCAAAGATATTTATAATGTACATAAAAGAGACAGAGAAGGAGATAGTTTCATAACTGAGACTATTGAGGACATAAATTCAGAACTCCTTATAGTAAAATAAGCAAGTCAACAGAAGAAGAAAAGGATAAGGCTGTAAATATTGATATAAATGATGAAGCAACAACAATAGTCACTCAAACATTAGAAGAGCTTCAAAATGTAAAAATTGGAACACAACAAAAAGATACAGTCATGAAGGAAAACCAGGCTACTGTCAATTTGCCTCCTTCTTCTCACAAAACTGACAATACAGAGTCAAAGATTCAGATCAGATTCAGACAGATTAAAGAGAAGAATGAAGAGCTCAAGAATCAAGCTCATTCTAGATTTCTTAAAGAAAAGCCTGGAAACAAAGACAAGATTCTTTCAGCATTTGATTATTCATCCAATAAATTGGTAATGTCATTATTGAAGCCTACAGTGGCTGAGCCAAAATCAGTGGCAGATTATTCCAAAACAGATCTTGAACTGTATGCAGATGCCATTCATGAATTAGATCAAATTGAATTTCATAGGAGCAATACTGAAATGCTATATTCCAAAATTGTCAGTAAAACTATGAAATCAATTAGGCTTGAGAAAACAGTGCTCAACCTCCAAAATCAAATGAGGTTGGACAAAGCCTCACTGTATGCCAATAATTTAAGAATAAAAGCACTAGAAGATATAGTGATTGAAGCAGGGGGTGACCCAGCCAACATTGACGGGGCAAAAGTCTTAATTAAACAGAAAAATGAGGATATAGCTGCTCTTAGAAAACAGTTGAAGTTTCCTCAGAGTGAAAACTCTCAAGCAAAAGAAATTCTACAACAAAAAACAGAGAATGATGATTTAAAGGAGCTTGTACATCAAATGTCAGGTCAGATAAAAACAATGGAAAGTCAAATGGAAGCTCTAATGAAAGAGAATGAAGAACTAAGAAAAGCACAACCAATGGTCATTCCTACAATGATCCCCACTGTAAACACTGCTATACCATCTACTTTGGCAGAACACTTGGCACCGAACGGAGTACTGCCAAATGCAGTGCCAATTACTTCTCTAATCTCTGCCTCTTCTTCTTCATCCTCACAGAGGACCACACCACAAGACCAAGATAAAGAGATTCTTAGTTTGAGAGGCACTATTAAAAATTTGGAAAAATCCAAAAATGATGCCTTGATTACTTCTAGAGGACATGAGCAAAGGGTTGATCGACTACAAGAACAGGTAAAGATTCTACAAGCACAAGTAAATCTTACAGATCAAGTGGCCTTTATAAAAAGTCATTTATGGACCAAAATTATTGATGGCATTCATTCTCAATGGCCTTCAATTCGGATAATTTATGAACAGAGGGAGTTACTTCAAGTTGATAGTGCAGAGATTGACAAGACTAAGAGGGAAATTGACAAAAAACCAGCCCAAGCAATCCAACTCATAGCTTTTTTAAACAGTAAGACCAGGGAAGAGTTGGAAGAATTGAAAATTGTTGATAGAACAAAAACCATTCTTCAAATCAAAAAGGTCCTGAACAAAAGAAACATAATGAGTACTCTAGAGGACCGGTGTAAAGACATGAATTTATCCATCTCAAGATTTTTAGCCAAATACAAAACATTGTCAGAAGCAGGTTTGCCTGATATTCACACATTGAATGACAAGTTAATGCCTCAGAAAGAGTATGATCTAAAAATCAGAAATCATGCAAAAGAGCAAGCCAGACAACAACTGCCTCAAGGATCACCAACAGGCAGAATACTTCTTCAGTATTTTGAAAATCTGTTCTTTTTAGATAATGAGATCACGCATATGTTCACTATAAAGCCTAACTTT